>VZRI01005804.1:0-84755 GCA_013397515.1 Upupa epops | reverse complement strand
TTAAATCAATAGTTGAATGAAGCTGATATAGCCCCTGAAGCACAGACAATTAGACTTCTATTATTCCTGAAGAGAAATACTTGGATACAAGATGAACCCACAGTCATAAATGCAAACAGGGCTTAAAAATCCCAGCCTTCTATATCCAGGGTATCGAAGTAAGTTTGAAAAAAAAAATGTTAGTACATACTACTGATGAAACAATAAATAAATCTATTTCTTTTCCAATTTCCCAGTAATTAAACATCAAAATTTTAGTGCGATATATTTCAACTATTTAAAAAAGCTATTTTTTCAAATTATTTGCAGGATTTCCCCTTGTGGCTTTAGTAGTATTTAGTGGCCTTAAACACTCCTTCCTAATGATCCAATACACAAATTCAAAGATCAAAATTACCCACTTCAAATCCCAACCCAAACTATTCACTACTAATTGTGTTCCTGATTATTCAGACTCTTGGATGTCTTCATTCTTGAAATTGTATTTCCCAAAACTTGAGTGTTATTTCAAAATTGGTGTTAAGTAAATGTTTTTTTTCCTTTCTTGTTTCACAACTTTTCAACATAAGTCACTTCCTTAGCTGCTTATCTGGACTGCTGGAATACCTTGTTTTCTTATTCTCCTATCTATAAGTTCTTGCTCTCAATTTCTTCAGATTTTAAAAATGCTTTTCTTTAAACATGAAACGACATAGGCAGCTAAATATTGCTGTCTTGGTTGCTGATGCAATGTTAAGAGTTCTGAATAAGAATTCTGATGAAGAATTAGCAGGTTTTAGCATTTTGGCATGAAATTATGTTAACAATGGAGAAAGAACTTAATGTAGAACAGGTAACATAAGAAAAATAAATGAATACAAATCAGGAAATGGAAAAGCCAACCAGTTAGTTGTAAAGATTCTATCCACTTTCCCTTTTCAACAAAAGTATAAAGTAAAAACAGGCACAGACCTGATACAGCAGTGCAATATGAAAGACCTTTATGAAGTCAGCTAGCAGTATTTATAGATGAACAAGTCTGACTGCAAGACAAGCTGAAATCTTAGGAAGAGTTTCTCGTATAACTGAAGACAGCAGCTTCTTCATATAAAAGAGGAGATACAATAACTTGTTAAAAAACCATTACTGTAAATTAAAAACCTAATGTACCATGAAGACATGGAAGTTCAATGTTTGTAATGGCAAGATTAATAAGGGAAAATTATTGATGAGATATTTAGGGAAAATAGTTTCATCAATTGCCTAGGATTATCCACATGAAGATTTTCCTTTAGCTGATGTCTCTTCTCAACACAGAACAAAATAAGCAAAGAAAAACCTGATAGTCACTTCAAAACTCCCTTGTAAAAATAATTACTTGAGGACATGTGTATTGTGGTTGGGCTCCCATCATCATCACATTTCTTAGAGAATTATAGAACATTTTGGATTAGAAGTGGCCTATAATGATCAGCCCCTCTGATCTCCCCTCTGCAATGTTCAGCGATGTCTTCAAGTCTATCTGGTTGCTCAAAAACCTGTTTCCAGTTCTTCCAATTTACAGCCTTACTGGATAGCACCTCATTTTTCAATCAAAATCAAGTATTGGTATTGTGTGCATTTTACCAGCCTTGCTAAACTTTTAAAGTATCCTGCATTTCTACTGCAGATATTTTGATTATTACTGCCCCAAATATTTTTATGTTGTTTTGGTTTTTTTTGATAAGCTGTTTTATGTAAAGCTTGTTGCTGTGTACAGTTGTATCAATTTTTCATCCTATTTCATAGAATAATTTGGACTGGACAATCTTCAAGAATTTTTATTCCAACCTTTGCCTAGCCCTATCAACACCACTAAACCCTGTCCCTCAAAGCAACATCTACCCTTTTCCTCAACACCTCCAGGGATAGGGACTCAAACTCCTCCCTAAGCAGGCCATTCCAGTCTCTTTCAGTCCAACCTGAACCTCCCCGGCCCAGTTTCAGCCCATTTCCACTTTTCTTCTCACTGGCCACTAGGGAGAACAGACCAACCCCTGCCTCTCTACAGCCTCCTTTCAATTAGTGGTTGAGAGTATTTCCATCAGCCTTGGTTCTTATGTAAGGTATTGATTCTGTAAAATGGTTTCTAACTGTATCATGAACCATCATTTTTTAACCATCAAACTTTGTTCACAGTTCATTTCTTAGAGTCTCCCACATTTTTTTATTTTCAGAAGAGGTTGAAATGTTCTCTTCTTACTTAATTGTTCATTTTTAACTTGCATAATTCATATTATTCTCTTTCCCCCTAAACTATGCATGTGGGGGCTTTAGAATCTTCTATAAATAGTATTGATAGCTTATTTCCACACACACCCCCCAAGGTAGAACATAGCAGATGAAATTAAAACCCTCCATTTGAAAGTCTTCACCCCACTCAAAACTTTCAGAGTTTACTTTCAAACTCAGTTTTGTTGGGTTTATTTTTGTGTTATTCTGTAGAATGATCTGATTTAAAATTTTGGTCCAAAATCTGATACGGAAGTATTTCAGCAAACTTCATAGATCTAACTAGTCCTGCAGATCAAATTGCAGAGGTATTGTTAGACATTAGCTGTTATTAAGTAACAGGAAAAAGCATTTGGAAAGCTCAAAGCAACCTTTCAAGGCAGGATGGAGCTCTGGGCAATCTGGTCAAGTGTGAGCTGCCCCTGCCCATGGCAGGGGGGATCGGAACTAAATGATCCCTCAGGTCCGTTCCAATGACCTTGGAAGGCCAAGCTTTTCTGCTGTAAGTGGAGCTCCTGTATGTTTACATCAATAGAATATTAGTTGAGGAGGTGATACTTTTGATTGAGAACTTGCCTTGGACTAGATTTTATTGTCTGCATCCTTCATTTTTATGTACCCACGTCACTGTGTACTTCTCATAAATTTTTCTCATTTTGTCTAGTTTTTTTTCCTGTCCAAGTCTATAGAATCAGTGGCAGTGAAGGTCTCTCCGAGACTGCAATATCACAAAAAATACAATCCTCTACTAACAAGCCTTAGAAAAAGAAACATTATGTAAAAAACCCATAAAAATATTAAAAATAACATCAGAATTTATTTTAAAATAAGATATAAAAATATATATATTTCTACATAAGATTTCTCTGCTTTTATGTTAGCCCTCAGGCCAATGAGAGCAGATCCAATCAGAAACAGAATGTATGCCATGACATGGTGAATTATCCATGTTTAACTTGAAGCTTAATTTGAAAATTGNCAAAATAAAACCATACAGCTTCCCAATAACAGATGAAAATAGAATACAAACTTCTTGCTTCTATAACCCAGGACACCTCTCAAAGAAAGTAAAGTGCTTGCAAAGTTGAAACTTAAATCAATAGTTGAATGAAGCAGGAAACAATATCTATCTGTATGTGTTCTGCCTGACTGTACCAGAAGTTCACCTGCTCTGTCTCTTTGGTTTAACCACTGAAAAACAGACTGAATAGAAAAGTGATAAACTGATCCCTCTATTATACATGTAACTGTATAATATAAATTGTGTATGTACATATGTAGTTATTAATACAGTGATTATATAGTAGCTACAGACATTTCATATGGTTAGACTTTGCAAAATCCTAATTTCTCTTCTAGGTTTGCCCATGCTGATTTGATACGGTAGGATGAATACTTTGGTAGTCTTATTTCTGTTATGCTCTATACTCCATTCCAGGGTTCTGTTTCTGATGCCTCTGTGTTGTAATCAATCTTCAACTAGTTAGAAGTTGTTTTCATGGTTTGTGTTGGAACAACTCATTGTAGGACGCTGCTGATAGAGTTTGAAGTTTTCACAGCTGGAATTTTCAATCTAAGGATCTTTAAAATGTTTTGTGTTGATACTTTTTCTGATTCTAGAAGTATTAGACTCTCCAATTCTGTTTGGGAAACTGTCTGGTGGTTGTCTACAAAGACCACTTCTCTCTGACAGATTACAGATATTTATGGTTAAAAGTATTTTTCAATTCCAATATACATGCAGAATGTTCTGGCACTACAAAACCAAACCATGAGCCCAGCTTCTCTTATCGCTTATTTTGCTGTTAAATTACTTTGAACTAGAGAAATCCTTAAATCGCAAAAATCACAAAATTATGGCTGGAAAAAGCCCAGCCCAGGTCCTAATATCACCACATCAGCCAGAACAGGGCACTAAGGGCCACAGCCAGTCTGTCTTTAAACACTCTTAGGGATGGGGACTCCACCATTGCCCTGGACAGTCTGTTTCAGCATCTGATCCCCCTTTCTTTGAGGAAGGGCTTTCTATCATCCAACTTAGACCTCCTCTCTAATCAACTACTGTCTTTCAGGACACAAGAACCACCTGCAAGATCTTCTCTCCCTTACAAGACCTTTAGCTGCAATGGAATTATTAATATTGAGGCCAGACTAGACCTCTGAGATTATCCAGTCCAGCCTACAACCTAACTATATATATCAATGCAGGGAATGAAGTGAGATAGAAAATAGTATGGAAAGAGGTTGCATCTCCAAAAAATTAGCATAAGAGGTGGCTGTGTTTTTAGGTTGGTTTGAATCTTTTTTTGGGGAGTTCTATTGTAGTCTGTTTGTGAGTTTGAGTGGGGTGCCAATGCTGATTGGAAAGTTATAGTCTGTTGGCTGTTGTACATCAGCTGGGCATATGTTCTGGGAAACATTTAACTTCTGCACAAGACATAAGCGTGTTATTGGATTTAACACCTCCAGGGTGTTTCCTACTACAATTTTGACTTTACTGATCAGGAAAGCCTTGCAAACAGATTGCTTGTTGAGTTAGAATATGCTCCACTATATACAAAAGTTTCCACTCTAAAGCACAAGTCATATCAGAAATCTACATTCTAGGCCATACTTACTCTCACACCTGAGATGTAAAGTGCCTAAAGTTTCAGAAAAGAGCCACAGGGTTTGTTGGAATTTTATTTGGAAAAATAGCACTATTATGAATTATTCTGCTGATGCTCTTCCTACTAGGATTTTCTCTTCCTTGACCTATAAATTGTACATCTTGTCTGTGCATCTGGACTTTCATTCCAGGGAAAGGGCCATGTGAGGAATTAAGCATATACATTCTAATACATAACATGGCATAAATATAAAATGTGATTCTGTCTGGATGTATTTTTGCAATGCTAACACAGTATAAAAAAGCCCTAATATTACTGTAAACCTCTTTTTATTTTGTACCTCAAGTCACCTTTGCAAATGGCAGAGTTCCTGTCAACCATATATTTTTTTGTCATGGGATTTGGACTAAATGAATCATCACCAAGCAGAATGTTTGATTGCTTCCTTCTCTTTATTTTAAGCTCTGAAAACTCCCCAGACTCACAAAACTAAAGAGCTTAAAATAACAGAGAATGAAAACACGTGCATTCGCTTTAAATCCGTAATTGCTCAGTTTTCTTCCTAGAATATCAGAAAATAATTATGAGACTACTCAAATGGTTGGATGCTCACTTGAAATCCACATACATCCTCAGCTCTACAAACTCATAGTAACAGAATAATGAAGTATTTTTGTGTTCAAGAACTCAAAGGAATAAAATATCACATGGAAGACAGCATTGCAGGACCCCTCTAAAATTAATGATTATTATTTTTTACCTAATAAATATGTAATAATTCTGACCTGTCACAGCTGGAATTTACAATCATCACTGTGACACAAAATCTTCTAATTTATGCTGGTAAAATGCAACTCAGGGCATCTTCAATCCCATGGGTTTGATGTAGCTAGGAATGAAACATCTGCAATAAACGAAAGGTACAAGCGATTCTAAGAACTAGTGAAAGATTTTGTTTCAGGTATGGATAGATTTAGTTTGTATGAAGATAAATAACTGTTCACAGGATTTTCTACAGAAAATATAGCATGTATGTATATATAAACAAGTGTGTATGTATATGTAAACAAGTGTGTATGTATATGTAAACAAGTGTGTATGTATATGTAAACATATATAACTTGTGTAAGTTGAATTCAGGGTCTAGAATTATTAAGAACTTCTGGTAGGATTCAGAGGTTTAACTATGCCAAGGAATGTACTAAAGCTCCCTGGACTTGTGGCAGTGAGAATTAGCATTATTTGCAGGTGACTTTGCAACTCAGAACAGAAAGAATTCAATAGTTAGAGTAGGGTTAACATCGTGGTGAGCAGTGAAATATAGTAATGAAATACATGTTTCAGATAGGCAAGTAAAAGTAGACAATACTGTACCCAGAAGGGCTGCATTAACTCATGTGGATGCCATCAGGTGTCATAGCCTCTCCTCAGAATTACAGCTGTGTTAATAATGGCTCTCACTGCATGAAGGAACAATCTCACTGAAAATTGAAGGCTAATGATCTCTCAAAATCTGACATTGAAAATCAGTATTCAAATATGTTGTGCTTAAATTTTCCCTTATTTACATTGTTTTTATGGCAACCAAACTCTACAATTAAATAAAGCAGTTGCACCTGATTTACAGGAATTGAGTGACAAGTGATGCCAACAAGTATTGTATAATCTGTTCATAAAAATTCCCACCATCAAACACCTCCTCTGACAACCAAGTTTTTAGGTTAGATGCCTGACTGCCCAAAAGTCTATGATTAAAGCCAGATTCTATCCTCAGGTGCACTCAAAACAAACATGACTTTTGTCTCTTAATACAAAACACAAGGCACAGAAGATGGCCAATCCAGCCAGCTATACGCCTCTAAATTAAACTAACTTTAAACAGTGAGTTAACTAGACTCAGAAACAAACAAAAAAATAATCCACTTTGATTTTATTTTGCCCAACACCTTAGTATGGAATCAGATTCCAGAGTGCTCCAACTGACGCCCTCATTATGTAGAGTAACTCGTAAAAATTTACAGACAATACAAGCTTCCATTAAGTTTGAAAAAACTAAAAGTATGAAACAAGGATCATTACTAGTAAATATCATTTTCATAACCTATATCATCTCTGTGATTAAAACTGGTATTAAAACTGGTCTCTATGCTGAGTAGCATTTCTGGAACTGCTTCTGGAAGAACAGTTTAGTATGGCTGAGAAATTACTTCATGATGCTACAGCAGACAGGTGGATTAACACACGAACTAGGGCAAAGGTCTCTAGTGCTCAACAACCTGCTTCTTCACCAGCCTTCCCCTCCAATAAACCGGTGATCCACAAATAATCTGCCAGGACATCCAACAAGCCTCAGTTAGGACAAGGAAGATGCCACCACTAGCATTTACCACAGAAAGGTACACTTGCCTCCTAGTCTACCCCTCTGAATCCTTCTGGTTTAGCTGCACGATGACCCTGGAACACCAGGTGCCCAGAGCTGGTTGTTGATAGATTTCCAATTACACTGGCTAGCTGTGC
Source organism: Upupa epops (assembly GCA_013397515.1). Taxonomy (NCBI): domain Eukaryota; kingdom Metazoa; phylum Chordata; class Aves; order Bucerotiformes; family Upupidae; genus Upupa; species Upupa epops. Next base: position 77,379 of record VZRI01005804.1, on the reverse strand, counting down.
CTAGCCAGCAGAGACCTGCAAAATCATGGCATAACCATGGAAGAGAACTGAATGGCAGAGAGTTCTAGGGGTCCCCTGAACAATGCACCAGTCTTGGCCAAGTCATGCTTTCTGAGTGAAGGCTAGGAGACAGATCTTGGAGAATTCAGAATTGCTCTCACTATTGCTCCTGCCATCCTTGTTGGTTTAAGAATGCATTTAATGTTGGGGTTTTTGTTTATTTTGATTTAGCTCTAACTATTCACGTACACTGAGAAAACTTAGTGGCTACTGAAGAGCACATTCTTGAATTGACAATAAATGAGCATTTATTAACTCCAAAGTATGACACAATCCTAGAGCTTCCAGATTAGTCAGGCTTCATCAGGCATGAAAAGCACTTCTGTGCTACACCACCATACAAATGTCCATTGCAGCTACTGAACATGTATTAAAAAAACCACTGATGAATCTTGCTGCTGAACTGTAATGTCAGTATTCAAAAGGGCATGTATATATTTTTCAAATAAACTTTCCATATCTTGATTCCTTAGATGTAAAATGCATAGATCTGACCCACAACTAAGATCAAATAGCCATAATGAAGAATCACAGAATAATCATAGTTGTAAAGGACCTCCTAGAAAAGTCCAACTATCCCCACACCAACAAAAAACCTAAATACCTGAGAGACTGACAAACATAAACCAACCCCCTCCGTGCCTGACTCAACTACCTCTCTGGGAAGGCCATTCAAGTACCTCACCACTCTTTCTATAAAGAATTTCTTCCTAATATCTAAACTTCCCCTGCCTCAACTTCAAACCATTGCCACTGGTTTTGTCATTATGTCATTAGTTACTAACGAGAAGAGGCCAACACCCACCTCTCTGCAACTTCCTTTCAGGTAGCTGTAGAGGGCAATGAAGTCCCCCTTTCAGCCTCCTCTTCTCCAAAATAAACCTGTCCAGCTCCCTCATAGGACTGGTTCTAAACCACTCACAAGCTTGCAAAGTACACAAATGTAATGGTTTAGCAAGACAGTCTAGATCAGTTTGGGTTGTTTTATATAATTTTAGCCCAACAACCAGCTCTCACCAAGAGTTTANGTCTGGCATGTTCAAAGGCAATCACTGCAGTGCAGACTTGGAGGAGTTGCCTTGCTTCAGCCCAGTCAAGGACAGGAACGAACTGGTGCAGCTTTTCTGCATCTGAGCCCTCAGTGAAAGAGGAGAGGGCTGCGGTTCACCCCCACAGAAGGGGGTTTGCCAGTATGGAGAAATGCTTTTCTTTGGCCTTTCTGAGTTCAAGCTCCCATACAAAAGTGGGTCATGAGTTACCCCCAAAGCAGAACTACAGTTGGGTTTTCACCCTTCTGTGGCAAGGGGTTGTGAGCCATTGCTTGCCCCCACCCCCGTCCAAGGGTGGGGGGACCTCTTTCTCTCCTAGAGGAACTGGCTTAGATGTTTCGCAGCCAAAGACAATAAAAATGGCGAAGAGAAAGAAGGAGGAGCAAGCAGAAGGAAGTACCATACCTACGTGGACTCTGTCCACTAATCACCTGTAGAGTCCAGACACTGACACAGGAGGTCTGCTAGGAAAGCTGCCTCCAGCTTCAAAATAAAGTGCTTTTTCAGCATAAAACCACCATAACTAATATTTGAATATTTGGTAACCAGCACAACAATAAATAAACTAAAATATAGATAAATAAAAATTTGGAGTACGAATAAGAGAAGGTGATTATTTGTCAGATACTTTTCTTGTATTCTGTTTTAGCTTTGGTAGGTTTTTTGGAGATCTTTTTTTACATTGATCAGTTTTCTTGAGTGTAAAGGTAAAAAAATACCAACCAACTGATGAATGTTCTTTTGGTCATGTCATTCAGTTGTAAAGCCCTCATACCTGATGCAATATTTTCTCAGAGCAAAGTTCTCGGTGTTTGTATATACATTTGGCAACATTTCTTTCCACATCTGTGCTACGGACTTGTATTTCTCTATGTATTGCCTCTGACAATTTAAAAATCGCAGGACTTTGGGAACATTGGTTTCATGTATTTGCTAATTGTTACTAGATTTCTTTTCCTTCAATACATTTACTCTCCCCTGAAACCCCTAAATGTAAAAAAAAAAATATACAGATATCTAGCATCTTCTGGAACCTTCACATGCAACAGATCTGAAAGATGAAACTTATAAATACTTTGGAGAATATTTGTCAGTCTGGAAAGGTTTGCTGTGGGACCCGTTTCTCCACAAATATTGTTTTTCATAGATTTACAAACTCATGCTACTGTTGGAACTGAAATCCTCTGAGGAAATGCCAAGGAAGGTCTTGATAACAGTATTGCCTTATCCTTTTCCTACTTGTCCTTCAGCCTTTCTTGTTTTCTTTACATAGAGTCAAGAGCTTCTCACTGTACTGAGACTTAGACATGTGTACTATGTGGTGACACATAAGTGGTTGCTTCTTCTAGTTGTGTATGCTGCTCTTAATCTTGCAAGAAGGCTTATCTATTTTCACTGTAAACCTTTTAGGGCAAAGAGTATATTTTTTCTTCATATATAATATACCAAGGTACCAAATATGCTCCAGTTTCCATTCAGACTTCGGTACCTTGAGACACTTCAACCAATGACTTAGTAGAATGAAAAAAAAAAAAAATATTATTTCCCTAATCAGAGACAACAGGAAAAAGAAATGAAGCAACTGAGCTCTCATTACTTTAGTGTGTTTGATTTATAGTGTTTCATACCTATAAAGCCATCTGCTGCTGACTCTTCTTTAATTAGCTGCAAAGTAATTTCTGGTTAAATGATAATGCAATTCATTCATTCAGTGAAAAGGTAAAGGGAACACACAAAAAGAACCTTATCAGGAAAGGGACACTCTGCATCCTCATCTTTAAGGAAACACTCAGACAAACATGAGGCAAAAAAAACATTTGAGTGTGAACAAGAACTGCAGTCACATATTTAAGAACTGTGGTATCAGTTCTGTTTACTATCATGAGGACAAGAGTAAATGGCATCAAACTGCAATAATGAAGTTTAGGTTGGACATTAGGAAAAACTTCATCAGAAAGGCCATCAGGCCTTGGAACAGGCTGCTCAGCAAGGGCATTGAAGCACCATCCCTGCATATGTTTATAAGTCTTCATAGATACAGAGCTTAGGGATAGAGTTTAGTGATGGGCTTCCTAGTTAAGTCTTGAAGAAAAAAGACCTTGAAGGTCTTTTCTAACCTAAATGATTCAATGACTACAATTCTGCATTTTCTTTTGCTTTTGACATGTTTCTGTATGGAATGAATCCACACCACACAGCTGAACTAAGTTTATAGAAGAGCCTAAGCAGTTATGGAAATTTTATTTCCCAGTGCTAAGCCTGGGAAATTCAAGAACATCAGCCCAGAGATTTTCCAGTGAGAAATATGGTGGATCATGAACTCTTCTTGCTAGACTAGTATGAAGGAATCATCCCTTTACACTCTTGGACACCATGCAGTGCTTTGGACTTCTTATGAGGAGTATGAAGGTAAAGATCTGGGATAACAATCCTAAATAGCTAAAACAGCAATATACACTTGGAATGGAAGTTGGAGTCACCACTGTCAATGCAGTTAATTGCATAGACTTCTACACCTCATTTCAAATTAGAGGTTAAGAGGGACTGCAGTCAAGTACAACTTCTCTTGTTTCCTAGATTCAAAAGGGAATTTACTATTACTGAGTTGAGAGGGCAACAGTCTGCCAGGGATTTTCAGGTCTTTGGAGGAACAGAAACCACAATGCTATCAAGCACTAGTTCTCAGTGAAAATGAGACACATCTAATGAATTAGAGCATCTATTCAAATTGCTAAGACAACGCCTTAAGTGGGCAAAGGGTGAGTAGTCTGTTGTGTTTCATGAATTAATTGCTGACAGTAGTAGACACTGACATATCTGTAGATTTTTTTCCCCTCATTTTATGAGAAATACTTTCTAACCAGGATCTCTCCTTCTACCTAAATCCTCAGCTTTTCCAAGTAAAACCAAAAAATCAGTTTATTTTCCACTCTTTCTCTCCTGCTGTTCAGAATGCTTTTTGCCATCTGTTTTGCCAAGGCCATAATACAGCCCAAGGAGCACAGCCACAAGCAGAAAGCAGAGTTCACCATTGGACTCTATACATTGTAATGACAAGTTTATATAACTTATTACACAATTCATGATCATAGAGGCAAGGCAAACCACCTCAGACCAGAAACATCCAGAAAGAAAGCCCAGAGGCAACAAGAAAGTCTGTAATTTAAGGAACACCCATCTAAACCTATCACTAGTCAAACTCACCATCCACCACATAAAGCCCATGATTAGCTGCAGTCCAACTCCAGGATGGGGTGGGATGGGGTGAAGAGAAGCTGTTAGAGATAGGCAATAGAGCACTATCTCCCTTCAACATAGCTCTATACCCCTCCCAGGAATCCTCTGTCAGTAGCTTGTCTCATACTATGCTGATGCTGATGCTGCGATGCCTTCCTATCTGAGGCAGAACACCTGTGGCCATTTGAAGCAAAGCACCTGTTGCCATTTAACCCAGGTTCTCCGTCAAGAGAAGGAAGCCAGGGAGTGCTTTTCTTTACAGTCCCCTACGAGAATCTGGGCACTGGCAGTCTCTTACAGGTAGGAAGTATTATCCATGTGTCAATCTCAGTTCTTAGCACTTCATCATTCCTCTTCACTTTTTCTTCCATATTAATAACTGAAGCATTGTTAAGTTGCAGGCTAATACAGCAGACAGTGTGCATGACCATGAGAGCTTCCCTGTCTTTCATAGTCATTCTTCTATGCCAGCCTGAACATTCTGCCCTTTGAAATAGCACTACAAAAGCCAACTATTTGATTGCGGGGAGTAAAAGTATTGATTCTCTTTTACATTGATTGCTTGTCTAAAAAAGCCTTCTCATGTTTGTTTCTCTACTCCACTGTCGTCATTGAGGTGTGTTTGTTTCAGGGATTTCATCAAATTCATCATACAGATGCAAGTATTGTTATCTGAAATTAAGCTCAGAGATTTAGGATGAGTCCTTTCCTGAAAGACAGAAATGCTCAGAAATGGAATTAATAAAAAAAACCGAAAAGGACACATGAGTAAGTATATACTAGTAAAAGGAAATCATATTGTTTGTAGTGATAGGTTTCAGCACTGGCTATCAATTTTTTTCTAACTTCAGAACTTTCTTGTGTGTTTTTTTTTGTTTTTTTTTTCTTCTACTGGGAAGAACAATATTGCTCTTAATAAAAACATTGTATTGATTTTTACCTAGAAATATTTTATACTAATCCATAAATAAAATATTAAACATTGTTTGTTTCACTGTTAAGCATGTCAAAATGATTGTAAAACAAGTAGTATTTTAGATAATATTTATATTTCTGTGACTCTTTATTTAATTATTGTACTACAGTTCTGTTACAGTTGGCCTCTTTTTACAACCTATGTGGCTAACAAATCTCTTTTTGAGGTTAAAATAATTATTCCCTGTGTTTGGAACATTGCTTTACACTGCTGCATACTTTATCACTGCATTACTTCAGTTTTATGCTAGTAAAGGAGGAACCTTATGTCACTAGAGTGAAAAAAAAAAAAACAAAACAGGAAAATAAGATTATTTGTGGTTGTATTCTCAGAGCACACATCAGAGGCTTAGGGTTCATAGACATGTTGAGATTGGAAAGGACCTCTGAGGGTCATCTGGTCCAACCTTGCTGCTCAAGAGTGGCCTTTTAAAGCAGGTTGCTCAGGACTGTGACCAACTGGGTTTTTAGTATCTCCAAGGAGATTGAACAACATCCCTGGGCAACCAGTTCCAGTGTGTAATCCCCCTTAAATTATTTTTTTTCACATTTAAATTAAATCTTTTGCGCCTACATTTGTAGCCATTACCTCTTATCCTTTCAGTGGCTACTACTGATAGAAGTCTGTCTCTTTTTTTCTTAATTTCCTCTACCAGGTGTTTAAACACACTGATAAGATCCCCCAAGCTGAGCAGTTCCAGCTCTCCTAGTCTCAAATGCAGTCTCTTTATTATCTTCATAGCCTTTTGCCAGAATTTCTCCGTTACGTTCTCTTGTACTGAAGAGACCAGAGCTGGACACAATACTCCAGGAAGGAACAGAAACCATCCATTTAAAACATCCATCTCTTTAATACATGAGCCAGGTTTCCCAGTCTTAGCCCATCTGCAAATATGTGTAGGGTGCACTGTGTCACATCATTAAAGTCATTAATGAAGATGTTTAGTATTGAGCTCAGCACTGACACCAACAGGGACAAGCCTTCAGCTGGACATTCTGCCACCAGCCAGAGCCCATCTTCCACAGCTTAATCTGACATAGCCTAGACCTTGACTTGTTCAATATGCTTCCACATTTTGCATCTGGAAAAGGCAGCAGCTCTTCTGAAACTTTTGTTAGTGAGAGACAGTATTTTCAGTTGAGCATTTTAACCTCTTTCATCAGTTTTAAGTTACCAATTACATTTCTCTATTAAAGACATTACAATATATATGTATATTTTTAACAAAAGCAGATGACTTCTTTTTTCCAAGTCTTTTTCTTAATAAATCATGAAAAAAAACCTCAGAACTCAGATTAGATTTCATCCAGAACAGCTATTGGAGCACAGTGAAACCACATATTTGATTATTTTTATAGCATGAAATAAAAAAAAAGTCTGGATTAAAATATAGAAATTAACTATGCTAAGTAGTGTTGAATTGACTAAAAAGTTGCTTTTGTTTAGGAAGAGACATTTTTTACTAGTTTAGCAAGATTTTAGACCAAGTAACATCAACCTAATGACTTCTAGCTGTACTATAATTGTGTTTTTATAAACCACCTAATGTCTCAAGTCCTTTATGTTGTTAACAATACACTATAATATGAATGAGCATTTTCTGCGTCGAGCAAATTGAGACATGACAAAGAGTTAAGGGTTCTGTAAATGCTTCTGGCACCCTATAAATCATCAGCTAAAGAAAATGCTGACAAATATCAACATCAATGGAGTATTGATCTACCAAATGCACTTCAGCCTCTCACTAAATAGTTTTCCTTAAGCATACAAATTAAATGGATGAGAAGGGAATATCAGATCATTGGCACCACTAACACCTTCAACAGATTTGTGGGGAGTTTTGTAATTATTCACTTAGGGTCTTGTGCTTTTCCTCAATGACTGAGACAACAAGTATCTCTGTAATAGCCCATTTCATGTGTTCTGATATACAAAATATGAACATAAGCACTTAGCTGCACACCACTCTGTGTGCCTTCAATGTGTACTGGAAGGTTAGACTGGCAATTAACAGCAGTGGAAGACTGGAATACAAATAAAATTTTATACATTTATGTATTGAATTACATTTGTGTACTCTAACACAGCTTTTTATCAGTTTGGGTTGCATGGTTATTTCACCTGGATTTCCTATAAAAAGAGGGCCTCCTGAGAACAGGTTAGCATTAGCAGAAACTTCTAGCAGGAGACATTTAAAGGCGGTGTTGTAAGCAGATGTCTTTCACTTAATAAACTAAGGCTGGATGTTAAATGCAGACATTAACATTTTATTAATATTATCATGGTGTTCAAAGGAAATTGTGAGGCAAACATGTAGCTATTTTACTATCCTTTTGTATGTGTCAGATATTGGAACAGGCTGCCCAAGGAAGTGATAGAATCACCATTCCTGGAGGTATTTAAGAGACATGTAGATGTGGCACTTAGTAACATGGTCTAGTGGTGGACTTGGCAGTGCTAGGATAGTGGTTGAATGCAATGATCTTAAAGGTTTTTTTCCAACCTAAATAATTCTTTGATTCTATGTAGTGTAAAATTTAATTGCTACTAGTAGTTTCAATTTATTCTCTTCTATTTGGTGGATTCTTATTTAAAGTAATGATTTAGGGGTGCTCCATATCTCTTTCAATTCAGGTTCTAAATTTTTTTCTTGAGACAAAACAAAGCATGCAATCATCTAATTCTAGAGAAGAGTGGTTTCATGACTCAAATCCCAGAAAATTGCTTTTTATTTTGGTGTCAGTTCTCTGGTTCTACGGCAATGTTTAAATGAGCTCAGTCTGTTCATTTTTTGCACCAATTTATGTGGATGAAAAATGGTGAGTCAACATCACAAAGTCAAATAGCAATCACCATCTTAAGTGCAGATTTGTCATTCAACTAGCCAAATATTCTTCATGCAATAATGGCTGCTATCAACAGTGTTTGTATTGCGTACTTGAAAATGCAGCCTTTCTGATTATTTTATCCTGTGAACACAATTTCTGTAAATATGCGTGTGTGTGTGTGTGTGTGTGTGTGTGTGTGTGTGTGTGTGTGTATGCATTGTTTTGGTGTAACAAATGAAACCAGTGTTTTCAAACTCTTTGCCTGCCAATAGCATGCTCTATCACAGAAATTTGTTATACCCCATCATTCATGAGTCTCATGTCTTTCTCCAAAGTTCCTTCCTCTGCTTCGTAAAGAATCTTCCTTCCTAATGCTGCTGAGTTGGCAACACAAGCTGAAATGTCTGCAAGTACATGTCACACCAGTTTGATGTGCTGTTGATGACACAAATGTCAAAAAAAAAAGTGGAAATTTGCACCTTCTGTTTGAAAGCAGTCTGAATCTGACTGTATAAAAGTCAAACACATTAACATGGGGCTAATGACCTCTGGTGCAGAACAACAAAGGTTGTTATGTATTCTCAGGCTGACTAGAAGAAATGACTCATGAGAAATACTGCAGGCATTTGTTATATAAATAGGTTAGCTTTGTGTAATTGTTGACAAGTTCCTCCCTCTGGTTCATTTTCACTTATGTTTTACAAGTTAATGTATTAACTACTGTAGTTTTATCATGTAGGTTGTTAGATAATGCATGAGCATCTCTGTTCAGATCTCAGCTGAAATATTAAATGTGCACTGAAGCACGTGTCCACAGAGCAGTTCCACAGAATATGTTTTTAAAATTAAACTCCAAAAATCTTACAAGTCTAAGACAGTAGATCATTATGCTTTAATAAACTGGACTTGCAGACATGGTGAACTCATCATCTAGATGTTTGCTCTCTCCTCCTCCCATTATTTGGTTTTTTTTTTACAGCTAAAAATTAAACTAATTTAATTTGTATAATAAGTTATCTTGCAAGTCAATAGGTATTAGCCTGTGACTATCTATATTAAGCTATTGGTTAATAAATTATAACATTGATGATATATTCCCATCAGCTGAAGAAGTTGACTAGAAACTTACATTTAGGTGCAGAATCAGTTAAAGAGACCTTTAAGTTCATTGAGTCCAAGCATGAACCCAGCACTGCTGGGTTATCACTAGGCCACATCTGTAAGCAGCACATCTTTTAAATATCTTCAGGGATGGTGATGCAATCACCTCTCTGGGTGGCCTCTTCCAGTGCTTGACAAACATCCTTTGATGTAATATCCAATTTAAGCCTCATCTCATGTAACTCAAGGCTATTTCCTGTTGTCCCATAGGGAGAGCATGCCAACCCCACTGATTTGAGTTGTAGCAAGCAATAAGGTCTCCCCTCAGCCTCCTTTTCTTTGGCCTAATGAACCCCAGTTTCCTCAGATGCTCTGCACAGAACTTGTTCTTGAGACATTTTGTCAACCTTGTTGTCCTTCTTAGATGTTCTTATCCACCCAAACGCGTTTCTTGTTTTGAGATGTCCCAAACTGAAGACAGTATTAATGGTGTGGCACTAAAGGTGCCAAGTACCACTTCCCTGAACCTGCTGGCTATGTTCTCTCTGATACAAGATAGGATGCCATTGTTCTTAGCCACCTGGGCACACTGCTGTCTCCTACTCAGCCTCAGTTGACCAACATTCCTAAGTCTTTTATCAACAGGTAGTTTTCCAAACACTCTTCCCAAAGCCTGTAGTGTTGCATAGAGGCAGCAGAGAGATTATTGTTGAGAATAGCACATAGAAAACACAATTGCTTCTGAAATGATGGAGTTAATTGTATAGCTACTATATATTGACTCTGTATTTTATTTTCACATCAGCTGAATTATTTCCCAAGAGTTTAATGAGAGGTCCAGCTGACACAGACGTTTCTCTAGAGTCCATCAATACTTCTATTAAAAATGCATGGGCAACTGCCAACAGGTTTAATTCACTATCAGAATTGACTTGAACCTTGACATGAGATAATCTAAAGGAGCCTAGAAGATGATCCTATTTAGGTCTACTTTGTTCTTCACATTGACTGTAGAAATCTGTAGAAATTGAGGGTAAAACAAGGTAGCTTTTTTGGTCTTCTTTCATTTATTCTGAACTTGTTCAAGATGATCACACATTTGTGATTTGAAGATAAGGAAAATCATTGTTTGGAAACTTAAGGAGCTTCATGTACACCGGCATTTGGAAAGAAGTAAAATTGAAAGCTAGGAATAGGGAAAACCTTGCAAGTGACATGGCTGGTGGAAAGCCATTGTCAAATAGGAAGATGGGTGTTTTTAGAGGTAGCAGTTCCCCAAGAGAAATAATTTGGCAAATGTTTTGTGCGAAGTCCCACAATACAGCTGCTTTTATTTTCACCTGTTATTGTAATGAGGATATTGTCTTAGGGTAATCATGACTCTAGTCTAGTTCTTGCTGTTTTTAAACATAGAAATAAGATGATCCTATCATAGAAAAATCCATTAGAATTTAAGTAGAAATGAGGAACATCTGAAAAAAGACAGATAGCCAGGAGATGATCAAAGATGGGAATTATGGAAATTGAGTGGCACTGACAGTATCCTATCACTCGCTTAACCACTGTCTAGTGGCACCAAGATGTAGGTAAGACCTGAAGAAAGGTATTGTGACAGCTCATTAACAAACAATTCCACCCTCTGTAGTATTCACTGTCTTTCTAGACAAAAAAGTACAACACACACAGCCTTCTTCCTGCAATAAAACTCTAAGAACCGCCTAACATTACCATCGGCTATAGTATTTTACAATGAAAGAAATCAACTTGAGATTATTTAGAGGTGACAAAAGCAAATTAAAACCAAAACTGACCTCCTAAAAAAAAACCCAAAAAACCAAAAACAAAACCCCAAGAATTAATTCGTGAAACTGCCCCACAGACTCATCAAAACTCCTTAGCAATTGCATACTCTACGAGGACAGTAGGAATTTAACCTGACACCTGCAGATAATGAGTTTATGGTCTGAAACTGGACATGTGGTTTACCCTTCTTATTTATTTTGGTATGCATAGGTACAAATACTGCTAATGTTCATAAAATTCACCCATTTCTTTTTAACATTCAATCTGAATATTTGAATTGATGACCTCATCTGAGGGCAAATTTCACAGGTTGATTATACGCTCCGTAAATGAGCATTTGCTTTTATTGGTTCTAAATTTACTGCTTTTTAATGACTGAGAAGAAAACTGGAGAGTAAAAAGCCATTTTATTGGCAAAATCTGTTAGACTGTCCCAATGAAAATTAACTAGCACATTGTTGTTGTTGAAAAAAGGAAGAATAAGTAACCCCAGAGACTCCTAAATATGATGGTTATACAGTATGTGTATGTGGGTAGAACTGAGGAATGACAACACCATGATGCTCCAGGAGAAGTATGGAATGACAGGCATATTACTGTGAACTAAAATGCAGCAGAATGGAATAATTAAATGATATCGCTGACTGTATCAGTTAGAATTAGGATGTTGACCTGTGTGGTATCTTGTGTAGGAAACTTACTTAAAACCAATCTAAGTTCACTTGAAAAGAAAGAATAGGTGACAAAACTCCCACATGGGGTTAGTGTAATATTGATCACAGTCACATTAACATACAGATGAGACAGGATTAAACAGAGGATTTAACATTTTTGTGGTTTCCCTAATTTTATTGTACTATAACTTTAAAATTAATATAAGTGAGTCATAAAGAGGAAGTATCACAGTATCGCAGTATCACAGTAATGATGAAGCTGGAAAAGACCAGACTGGAAAATATCATCCAGTCCAACCTAAAACCAACCAAGTAAACCTAACATCTGATATCTAGATCATGCCACTCAGCACTTCATCCAGCCTAACCTTGAACACCTCCAGAGATGGTGACCCGACCACCCCTGTGGGCAGCCCGTTCCAAAATCTGATCACTCTTTCGGTGAAAAACCTTTTCCTAATGTCAGGTCTAAACCTCCCCTGATGGAGCTTAAGACTGTGACCCCTTGTCCTGTCTCCAGTTCCAGGGAGAAAAGACCAACCTCCACCTGACTATAACCACATTTTAGGTAGTCATAGACACTGATAAGATCACCCCTGAGCCTCCTTTTTTCCAAGCTAAACAGACCCAGCTCCATCAACCTCTCCTTGTAGGGCTTACCTTCCAGGCATGCCCCAAAAATATGCAGTGGTAATGGACTACTTTCAAAATGTCTATGTATGGGATTTTCTATTTTATAAAAATATTTTATAAATAGAACATAGCACACATTTGTACATCTATTTCTACAGACCAAAATTTCTTTGAAAACTTATCTATGGAAATTTCTATGAAAATAGACTCAGCTTGTTTTCATAGTTTGAAAAACAAAAGGAAAAGAAGCCAGGGGAAAAAAGGTAACTACAAGTAAGTTAATCTGAATAAGCCAAGGTCCAACTCTAAAGGCCAAAAAAAAAAAAAAAAGAAAATGCAAAAGAAAAAGAATTTATTAAATAAGTAGTTTTTGGTCTGGCAACCCTTGACATGTATAGCAAAAAGTACGTTGCCAAAATTATATGATATCTAGCGGTCCTAGCCTAAGGAAATTTGGCTTGTCGCATTTTAGGTAGCTACAGAATAATTTTATCTCTCAGCCAGCTGCTTAGAATGTGAGTTTTAATACATAGGAGAATCCATTTTAGGATTACCTGTCCTGTTTTCGATAGCTCCTTATGATGTAGCAGACTATGGTGCTGTACTGCCTCGTTTTTCTTACCAAATGGTGACTCTGGACAAATTGACCAGTGGTTATCCACTGTCAGGCCGGAAAAAACTCCACGACCAAACCAAACATACAGAATGCTGTGGAAATTGCTGTATATTTGAAAAAAAAAAAAAAAAAAGAAGGGATTCTGAGAGGTCCTTCAATAAATTGCAAATATTAAAAGTATTTTGAAAATAGAGAAGAGGGGAAGTCATAGAAATGTATGAAGAACCTGCACAGTGGTCTGTAATTTGTTTCAGTGGTATTCAAAGCAGTGACTTGCAAAGGACACACTTCCACAACAACCTGAGAAACGATAGTTTAACAATCTTTGCCTCTGTTGTGTGACCTCTATGTCACTAACACCATAGGAAATACTGACTTTTTCATGCACCTGTACAACTGATGCAATAGTTCTCAGCCTCTGAACAGGTCTTGTGAGAATACAAAGAACTCAATGAGAAGCTCATGTATAGCCATGATTACCACACATGGCAGAATTCAACTGCTAGTAGAGTGTGGAAAAACCAGACTTGGTGTGTGTGCAGGGACTTTTTCCTTATGTAATGGAAAAAATGTTTACCTCTGTGAACATTAGGCTAAAGTCACTGCCTTTTCAAGTCAAAATGGGGTTTTATGAAATACTTCAAACAAAAATCCTGGAGTTTGACAATAGGATAAAGAAGAGAGAAAAATGAGCATGTTTTTTCCTAGCTAAATAAGAACACAGTGCAGACTGTGGCTCAGTAAAGAGCATTTTAAATTATTTTTTAGTATATTAAAAATATAAGAAATACATTATAAATATAACTAAAATATTATTAAACATTACTATATAGTACAAATGAAGATTAAAAGTATTTTACTTTATCTATTTATTTTTATTATTTATCTTGGAAATCACAGAATATTCCTGATTTGAAGGGACCTCCCAGATCACCTAGTCCAATCACACACACAACAACAACAATAAACATAAACCCTGATCAAGCACCAGCACCAAACACACTCAAACAGATTAAACACAAAATAAATCCCCTACAGTCTCTGCCACTAGAGCGGGTCCTGAAATGCCATGGTTACAAGTTTATTAAACATCTCTAGGGATGGGGACAAACCACACCCCTGGGTAGCCTGTGCCAGTGCCCAATTGCTCAGTACAGTTTCTTTATAATATTCAGTCTAAACCTCTCTTGCCACAACTTCAGACTAATTCCTCTGGTCCTGTCATCATCCACTTGGGAGAAGAGGCCAACACCAACCTCTCTACAAGTTCCTTTCAGGTAGTTGCAGAGGGCAGTAAGGTCTCCTTCAGCCTCCTCTTCTTCAAACTAAACATGTCCAGTTTCCTCAGCCTCTCCTCATATTACTTATCCTCTAAACCCCTCACAAGCTTGGTAGCTCTCCTCTGGACACATTCCAGCACCTCAATGTCCTTATTATAGTGAAAGGCCAAGAACTTCCCTACTCCAGCTGGCTACGCTATTCTTGATACAAGTCATGATCCTGCTGGACTTCTTGGCCTCTGGGGCACCCTGCTGTTTCATAGTAAGCTGGCTGTCCACCAGCACCCCCAAAATCAAAGTAAGTGGGTAAAGTACCAGGCCAAATTGAGTAATATTACAAAATATGTGAAGAATATCATGCCTGGGTGACTAGAATAAACCAGAACAGGTACAGTAAAATAAAAAAGACAGTATTCTACAGTTGTGCCTCTTGTTCAGTATTCCAATGGTCATATCTACATTTTTGCAGTGTTTAACTGGATCTTTCTTTACTTACCCTCTTCTTTCTGTCATTGCACACCTCTTCAGGCTGCATATAGTGTGTCAGTTTCACCCCAAGTTAAAAAGTTAAATGGTCTATTACACAGCAGTAACAACACATCCATCTTCATTTGAAATTCCTCTTCAACCTGTCTGTTCATAAAGGCTGTTGCTCACTCCTTAACGGGATGGTGACATAAATAGAAAGTTAGAAGGAAATAGGAGAAAAAAAATGTTCAACTTATTTGACTGCAGAGGTTTTAAAAACATCACCCTGACTGTTTTTGACAAGTTTGTGATAAAAAAAGAATGAGTGAAACAAAAAAACTTAATAAGATATTAATATTTGGGGCAGCAGGAGGGTTTTGCTTTCCTTCTCTACTCCATTTTCTTATCTTTGTTTCTTGCTTTATGATTTTGCTACCAAGAAAGAACACGTAATACTGAAAAAAATAGGTACTTTTCTTTCTTTTCCTTTCATGTTATTTTCAGCTAAAAACAACTCTAAAAGTCATGGTTAGGAACTAAAATTCAAAGTGAAAAGGCACCTAACCAGTTCCAATATGCCGTTCCTTTGCCAAATGATTGTGAACACAAGACTTCTGCTCAGTTGATGTCATTTTTACTGAGAGTGAATAGTGTTTACTGTTCACTAAGGTTATGGTGCGGCATTTCTTTTGATGTAATCATAAAGTTGATGTTTGTGGAATTTTATCCTTTTAATGAAACTTACTTCTCTAGATGTGACTGACCTGGTTAACAGACAGATTAGCTCATCAGAAAAAAAATTGTTTAGTCAGTATCGATTCAAGCCTTCTGCAATGCCTTTAGGAGTGAAGGAATAATTACATCTTGTTCTTTCAGGAATCATTATATGTAATTCCAGATGCTTCCTTTCCTGAAAATGTGAAGATTTACTGTGCAAATACTTTTGTCTTCCTTGTGTATAGAGGAAACATTTGAGCCACTAAAAACCCACACAGTGTGCCTCATCAAATAGTCTTTGATATCTATTGGAGAGAATTCAAAAGTGCAGAGTATATAATGCAAAAAGAGGAAATATCTCCTTTCCACATTTTTTTCCCATCCAAAAGAAAATGCTTCATTTTTTTTTCCCCAGAGGTGAAATAAATGGGTGGTAGTGTGACATAGAGATTGTGCAAGTCATATGGTTATACGTTTTATTTAATTAATTAGCTCTTCATAGCCACAATCCAAGATCTCCTGATGTTAGTCAGTAAATGCAAAATGTATCAGCATGAACAGCAGAAGTTTCAGCTCCACAGGGCAGTTTCAGTCAACAAATAGTGATAGACATTCAGGTGACTTTGGAAAACTACTTATGTGATTACAACCCCATATTAGACATTTCTAATTCTTACTATAAATGTACCACTTCATGCCAGGCTGTGATTAGCTATATGCTAGAGCATCACATACAAACAGCTTAAAAGTTTGTAAAAATAGAATTGTGTATGTCTTTAAAAATGTAATCCAAAATTATTTAAAAATTCCTTTCTGTTGTACAGAAAATGCATCATAATAATATATTAAATAAGAAGATAAGCTCTGTGTTTGCCTCTTAGAAAAGATGGTCATCCTTTTTGCAACACCTATAGGCAGATCATATGAAAGTGCTGCTAGTGAACTGTGTAAAATTAGAATTGCACTTTTCTCTGTGTAAATCGTGTTCCTTCCTGCAATAAATCACCACCACAGCTCCAATTTAATTTCCTTTCCAAGTACATCCTAATGGGAAAATTGAAGACTGAAAAAGAATGGTCTTAGGTTTCTCCTCCTTCTCCAGATATCAGATGAATGCACATTTGCAAACCAAATTTACAGACAGCTTAATTACATCCTTCAGATGCAGTGAGTAGAAGGTGAAAAGACAAAGAGCCATACTCTGCCCCCAGTCACTTTGTTCCCTCAAAGAAATTGCTTCAAATCTGGCAAATGATGAACCAGTAGGTAAGTATTGCTCGTGGTGAGATTCTGGGAGGTGAGGGAACAGCCTTTTTCACAGTTTTGTTATAGATTCCCAACATACCTGTCTACATCCATTCCAAATACTAAACAATAAACTAGGTAGCCTTGAGTTTTACAATGCATAATACAAATCAACTTAGAGATGGATTTTAATTGCACATTCATTTCAAACTAAATAATCTCCATATTCAATAATTAATGAATCAAGCCATTTAAATGGAATGAAATACCATCATTTAATTGCAACTTCTGGGTTTAATTTAGTAGAATATTCTGACAAAAGCAATTTAAAACAAATATACACCACTCACCTTTGCCAGATGAATTAGTCTCTCAGAGTTAATTTAGTTATATATTCATGAATTCACTATATTTTCCCTCTATTTTTTTTATTTAACTTTACAAATGATTTCACATTGTAAAGAAAGAAGTTGATGAACCAATATAAGAGAACACGTAGTTGGGTCCAGATGATTTACTACAAAGTGGCTTATAAAGTGCTGGAAGAATTAAAGATGAACTGTAGTGGTTCCCAAAGCAAAAATAACTTTTATGAAGGTGAACATGAGTCACAGGATTTGGAAAAGAAGCAAACAGATTTATGTGCCCCCACCTACTGCAAGTCATTTAACCAATTTCCAACACTTAGTACAACATCTCTGCAAGCATATTTTTAGGAGGTTTTCTCCTGAGACACCTGTCTAAGCTTTCCCTGCTGCAAAGCTGAACTAGAATTGTTAAGCCACAGGAACATTCTTCTTATAGAAATGTGTCAGGAAAAGGGACATTTAACCTTTAAGGAAAGCCTGCCTTTACAAGACCACAAGGACTTTTTACAGGAATATATGAGGTTCCATGGCAGTTGATCAAGCAACCTTATTTTCCCTCACACCTACACAGCAGGTTAACTGTTTTAAACTAAATGGAAGACTAAGTCACTAAATTCCAATATAAACTAAATATAGGTCAAGCATCCAGGAGTAAATAATTCAAGCCCTAGAAAAGAGATAAACCAGCCAAAAATTGGGGAGTGAGTTCAACCCCATTATACACACAAACATCAAAAGCTGTGAAGCATCCACTACTGTTGATAAAGGGACCAGTTCTTGTTCTGGTTAACGTTAGAATGAAAATACATCAGGGCTGTATGAGAACAGAAAGTGTATCAAAAAAGACTTTGAAATACAAATATTTGTCCAGTTCTAAGGAAATGGGGATTCATTTCACAGAATCACAGAATTACTGAGGCTGGAAAAGCAGTTTGAGTTCATCCAGCCCAGCCCAGGACCTAACATCACCACATTGGTCAGCCTTAGGCACTGAGGGCCACAGCCAGGCTGTCCTTAAACACCTCCAGACACAGGAACTCCACCACTGCCCTGGGCAGTTCAGCCCAGTGTCTGAACACCCTTTCTGTGAGGAAGGGTTCTCTAACACCCAATCTTCCCTTCAGGGAAGGGTCTTCCCTTCAGGCCCTGCCCTCTTGTCCTGGCATTGGTTGCCTGGGAGAAGAGCCCAATCCCCACCTGACTACAACCTCCTTTCAGGCAGCTGCAGAGAGGGTGAAGGTCCCCCTTGAGTGTCCTCTTCTCCAGGCTAAACAACCCCAGCTCCCTCAGCTTTTCCTCGGCCTCTCCCTTCTTCTAATTCTCTTTTAATGTTTGTACTCTTACACAAGACTACAAAGAAATAGTAAAAGAGGAGCTGGAATATTACACCTTATTTTCTCTTTTTGCTCTTTTACTAGTCTTACAGCAAAATCATTTCACTACCAATCTCACTCGTCCTCCTACATAGTCATTCCTTTTTGTCCTAAATGAAGAGTTATTAAATAGGAATCTGTAAGTGGAATCTCATTGCTCTTCTGCATTAGCTGACAAGGACTATGACACAGAGATCATGAGAGCAAAATATAAGGCAAAATGACTGGTTTACTTTGGCAATTCCTACTCTTTTTTGAGAACAAAATTCCACATTTCTGTTTGAGATAGAAATGTATTGTGATAAATTATTTAGTAAAGTATTTAAGAACATTGTCATAGATGAGACAAAATATATGACAACTTGCAGCAGATCTGGAGATTAGGATTTATTTAAGAACTAGAAAGATTCCACAAGGATGATCAGAGAGCTGGAGCATCTCTCCTATGAAGACTGGTTGAGGGGATTAAGACACTTCATCCTGGAGAAGAGAGGCTCTGGCAGGACCATATAGCAGCTATCCAGTACTTGAAGGGGCTACAGAAAAGCTGAAGTACTTTTTAAGAAGTAGGACAAGGGTAATGATTTCAAGCTAAAAGAGGGGAGAGTGAGATTAGATTTTAGGAAGAAATTCCTCACTGTGAAGGTCCTGATGCATTAGGTTGCCCAGAGAAGTTGTAGATGCACCATGCCCCCCTCACAATCTCCAGTCTGGAATCATTCAAGGACAGGTTGGACAGGGCTTTTGGCAACCTGGCCTTGTGAGATATGTCCCTGCCCAT
Organism: Upupa epops; assembly: GCA_013397515.1. Lineage (NCBI taxonomy): Eukaryota > Metazoa > Chordata > Aves > Bucerotiformes > Upupidae > Upupa > Upupa epops. The sequence continues at coordinate 58,170 of VZRI01005804.1, read as the reverse complement.
AGGAAGAGGGTTGGAACTAGATGATCTTTGAATTCCCTTCTAACCCAAACCATGATATGGTTCTATGGTTTTATAGTTACTGCTTTTGTCTTGCTTTATTAGGCCACATCTCACCTTCTCACTTCAATTGCTGTCCTTTATATTGTTTTATTAAATAGTATAGAGTAGCAAAATAACTTCTAGCTACCAGTGGCAACTGGTTTCTTATGTATAAGATAGATAATTTGTACCTAGTTAAGCTTACATAAGCTTTAGTGTTACTCTTCAGGAATACTCAGGAATCTAGAACCCCATACTGAAACTTGTAAGGTGTAAGTTATGTTATTGTACCATATGTAATTGTGAGGAACTGTGTGGTCCACAATATAAATCTTACAGTCCCTCCAAGTGCAATTTCACCCATTGAGACTTCAGCTTTGTGGTTATAGATGTCATAGGTAGAAGGTAGGTTTTTTGCCACAATACATCTGGGTCACTGAAAAACCCAAATATTGCAGAGGCTGAAAACTGAGACCAAAACCAGGATCTCAGATTTGCAGTCAGAAGAGAAGGATTATAGAATCATAGAATTTAAGAAGACCCCAAGGATCATCTGGTCCATCCTTTCTTGACAAAAGCACTCTGACCAGCCAAATCTTAAAATTGACCACTCTTCTTTGGGGAGATCATTCTAATGGCTGATTGTCCCTGTGCAAAGTTTTCCTCTCATGTCTAACCTTCCCAGGACGGACTCCTACTCTCTACTTCTCATTATTTCCATGTGACTCGTTTTACAAAGGGAATCCTTTAAGAACTGGAACACAGTAATAAAATTCCCCCAAGTCTTCTTTTCTTAAGGCTGAATAATTATGACAATTTTTCATGAATTAACAAGATGAACTCATTAATGGGTATCATGTGGCTGTGGAATATGCCTCACATACTTCTTCCATAAAATGAACCAAGGTTCAGTTGTCTAGTCTTGTTTATTTTACATTGACACTGTTCACAAACAGGGGAGATGTACAGTCAGTTACTATGCTTTTGGAAATACAAGGACTAAAGCCAGGTTTAGGGCTTTTGATGGGATCAGAGGCTGATAAGACAGGAAGGGTTAACATTTACTGGGGTTAATCTGCCCATAATCCTACAGCATTTAGGACAGTTGTGCCTAACTTTCAGTTAATGGATCTAGACCTCAAAATGTAACCAGGCTTCCCCATCAAATATTCTGAATCCTTTACAAGATCACACTCTCAAACAGAAAAATAAGCACAAATTTTCCTCAGCTTTCTTCACCTGTACAGTGTCATTCTGGAAGATGCACACACATACGTATATTTGCCTTTTCACGTCTACGTTCTGACAGAAAAATGAGTATTTTTGTGTACGATTTTAGAGCTCTTTCATCTTCAAGAAAGAAATGACTGTTGGTATGATTACAACTTGTCTCTATGTGGTTACATAAGTAACAAAGTGCCAAATGGGGAAACAGTGTACCTTTCGACTAATTGTTGTTCACCAGTTCTCTTTATGTTCATTTCTGTGTCCTCACTGTATCTACCATCTGCTTCCAAGAGAGTTTTTGTTTAGTCTGCCAGGCTATATAAGTTCTACAACTGTTTGCTAGTGCGATCACTGTCTTTGCACACTGGTGAAAAAAAGGAGAGTGCTGTCCTAACAAATAATGTAGTTAATCAGCTGGCATTTCTGCAATTCAGATTCTGAGAAAGAAAACAAGGAAATTATGTCTATGTGCTCTTGGCTTAAAATGTTCAGAATATGCTAGAATAAGTTATATCTATGTACCACACTTTTTGTTTGCTTTTTCTTCCCCTAACTAAACCATACTATCGTAATTTAGCAAAGAAATACTTAATGATTTTACCAAAGGGGACCTCTAAATAATTTATCCAAACAATAGTAGAATGTTTTAGGTTGGAAGGGACCTCAGAGATCATCTAGTTCAAAATCCCCCATCATGGGCAGGAACATCTCTCACCAGATCAGGCTCCTCAGAGCCCTATCCCACCTGGCCTTGACTGCTTCCAGGGAGGGGGCATCCACAGCCTGCCTGAGAAACCTGTTCCAGTGTCTTATGACTCACAGCAAGGGATTTCTTCCTAATATTTAATCTAAACAAGACCTAATGTAACCTAATCTAACACCACCAATTCCTTCTCCTCAGGCCTGCTCTCAATCTATTCACCACCCAGCAAGCATCTGCCCTTGAGGTTACCCCAACCCAAGATGTAGGACCTTGCACCAGAACTTGTTGAACCTTACGCAGTTTTCACAAGTCCAGTTCTGCAGCCTGTCCAGGTCCCTCTGGATGGCCTCTCTTCCCTCCAGTTCCCTTCCTGTAAACCACCCCCAACAGCTTGGTGACATCTGCAAACTTGATGAGAGGACACTCAAAGCCACCATCCATGCTGCCAACAGAGATGTTAACACTGGACCCAAAATGTTTACTGCCCATACTGTGCATTGGCATAGAGGTATTTCAGCTGGGCTCCTGATGAGGTATTAGGAATTCCCTTGGGATATTTCTCCTATCCTTCCCTTTCTATGCTTGCAGAAGCCCTTTTCTCCTCTCCATAGACTTCATCTACAGAGATCCCAAGTTCCCCCTGTTGATTCCCTATGTTACATGTGCCTCCAGTCTCATCTCCAACAGTGGTACTTAACCCCAGGACCATCTTCAGCTCGCCTAGCTATAATCTCTTCCCTCTTCAAGCTTTGTTTAAAGACCTCTCAATGAGTCCCCCCAGTTCATAACCTAGAATTCTCTTCCCCCTTTGAGAGAGGTGAACTCCATCAGACATGCACAAGCCTGATACCCTGTAAACCTCCCCATCGTCAAAGAACCCAAAATTCCTCCAAAAGAAGGAATATCTAGGTTATCATGTTCATTCTCACAGCTCAGCTCTTGGCTGAGTCAAGACCACAGTTAAGTCAATGGAAGAGTGGTGGTCACTATCTAAATTGGCCACTTGAGCCAGGAGGAGGACTACACCCTCCCTGCACATGCCTCCTACTCACCATGTCCATGAACACTGCCCTCCTGTACCCCTCCGATGCACCATGACCTGTTTGTCTGTCCTGTTCACTGTGCTCCTGGGTCACTGTGCTGCCTCAGGAGGGCTGTTGTACCTGAAGGGGTTTGTCTGTTCTACCATGGTGAGTCAGAGCTTCCTCAGCAGTGAAGTGTTTAAAGCTCCTTTACATCTGCTGCCTCAATGAGTGCTGGCTCTGCCTCTGCTGCCTGCCCACTGCTGCTGGCCTGGAGGAAAGCAAAGAAATATATTAAAAGATGGAAAAGAAAATAAATTAAAAGAGCATTAAGGTTCTGTCAGGAAACAAAAGCAAGGGAAGGTATTGTTAACAGGTAAATGTGCTGTGTATGCTGCTTCTGGGGTATAATAGAGAAATAATAGGATTGTAATCAGGAGAAGGTTTCAAAGAAATCTATTGCTATGTGTGAGGTGTTAGCATTATTTTCTGTTATTAAGATGCAGGATTTGTAGTTACAGAGAGCCATGCAAAGTTAACTGTTGTTTATTTCAGCATTCCTGAGGTTATGTTGTCTTGATTTACAGGATGGAGAAGAAAGCTCTTATTTTGGAATTTCCACCCAAGTTTTTCCTTTATGTTTGAATGTTTTGGCTGGATAGCACTTTATAATGCTTTATAATAACATAAAAACTGATTTGAATCCAATTTAAATATAGTGAACTCTTACTGTCAGGAAGCAATGCATCAATTACAATTTAAACAAACACCCCCATACCTTCATCATGTTCCTGTATCTCATAACAAATCTTGTATCTCATAATGAATCCTGTATCTTGTACCTCCTTGTAACCACTTCACTGACCCAGACATGAATTCCACAAAGTAGATATACAAAAGTAGATATACAAAGTAGATATAAAAGCACTCTATGTTTTATCCAAAGTCTCACATGATGTTGATAAAATCTATTCTATACATTCTCCAGCAATTCTCTTCTTTTAAAAAAAGCCTGATTATTGCTTGTTAATTTTTTCTTTATTCTTCAAGTAGACATTCTCACGTTACAAATGTGCGTACGTGTCCTGTACAAACAGAGAAGAGTATGGGTGGGTGTCAGGAGGATGGAGTCAGGCTCTTCTCAAGGTCATCTGGTGTTAGGACAAGGGGCAATGGGTACAAGCTGAAACAGAGGAGGTTCCATATAAATATCAGAAGGAACTTCTTCATGGTTAGAGTAATGGAGCATTGGAACAGGCTGCCCAGGGGGGTTGTGGAATCTCCTTTTTTCTGGAGACGTTCAAGACCCTCCTGGACATGTTTCTGTACAACCTGGTCTAGGTGATCCTGCTGTGGCAGGGATCTTTCGAAGTCCCTTCTGATCCCCCATGATTCTATGATTCTAACAAAGAGATTGAGAGGCTGGAGCGGCTAAAGAGGAGCAACGAAGCTGGTGATGGTCTGATGTGGAAGGCTGAGGGAGTTAGCATTGTTTAGCCTGCAGAAGAGAAGACTTAGAGGGGACCTTCTCCCTCTTGCATCTATCTCAAGATGATATTTCAATTGTTTTTCTACTCCAAATGTACTCAAACAGTAAGGCACTGTACGTGATGTGTTCTGTACCTGTAATAGTCATTGTCCAATTGTATTGCTTTTTCCCTGTGAAGGGCATCCCCACAGGGAATGCGCAATTAATTAGTAAATTACAAATTACTAATTTGTAATGCCACCCAAATTAGTTTCAAAATGGCACCAATGCAGATGGTCAGGATATAATCTACAGAAAGAAAGAACTGCCAAATTCCATTCACCTTAATCACAACTGCTTTGGGATTCTTTAAGCAGAGAGCTCATTGCTCAGATATCTGCTATTTTAACTGCTTTCATTTCCTTTAACATACAGATACTGCCTTTGGATACTGCCTTGACCTACCAACCATTGGAGGTTGGGACAATAGCACAGACGAGTATTGCTTATGTGGTTGTTGGATTCAGGCTTTTCTCCATATATGCTATCAGTGACTGCTGGAGATACTGGCCTCGTCTGATTTACCACAACCTTTCTTACATTTTAGTTTCTTTTTGTATGTTCATAATCCCCCTAGCATTTCTCCTGTGCATCCTTACCTCTGTTTTTCATTTGTATGAGAAACAACTTTGAATAGTTGTCTGTGGAGCCTGAATTGGTAGAAACTAACCCAGTGGCACAGAGAAAGTCATTGCCTTGACAGGAAAGACATCCCAAATGCAGTGATGAGAATTTGTAGATTTAAGTCTGATTTTTAAGGATATGGTTTATCCAGCAATTGCTGCTTAAGTGTCTGTAGTTTTACTAGATGACACACAACTCCATGTTCAATCTAGAGTTTTGTTCATGACAAGTCATCTCAGGGCTTGGCAGTTAGTGTGTGTCTATATAGTAAGTGATCCCACAAAGAGACATCATTTTAACCTTGAATACATTGTCTTTTGATAGCCTCACACTCACTTTCTTCAAATACATGAAATACAAGTCTGTCTTGCCAAAAATCAAGTCTGATAGCAAAAATGCACTTGGAAAACACTTTCCTACAAACCACCCTATTATGAATTATCCTTTCATGATCATCACAGAACTCCTGTTTTCCAAACACCAGTGAGTTGTTGTTTATGTCCTTTGCATTATTTTTAGCTTGGTTTTGCTGTTCTTCTCCACTAATTCATAATTTCACAGATCAAGCACAGTCCCAAAGGGAAGCATACATTTCTGATCTCACATTAGCAAAATTCATACATGGAAAGCAGTGTAAATGAGAGAAAGGGAAAGAAAGAAAGAAAAGGCACCATCAATTTTCAGCTTGCCAGTCAATCTTGTATTTATCCCTCTAACACCACATGACAATGTCATAGGAGGTATTTGAGTATGAAAGATTTTTGGCCTCAGAATGAGGCATGTATTTCCTTTATGCTTAGTGCTTATATAGTATTAGTGTAGTCACATGTACCTGCCAATTCTATATCAATCAAAAATTCTGGTTTATCTGCCTGATTGTAGAAACACAGTAGCTTCTACAAAAACCCACATGGGGAAGAGGTTTTAATAATAGCCTGTGGTTTCTGGTTGTATCTGTAAAAAGGGAACTCTTCCTGAAGGATGGTGGTTCTACAACCTTGTTTTTCCCTTCTTACCTCCTTGATTTGTTGGCACATTTTTGTTTAATTTGAAAAAAGATCACTTAAAAATTGATGAAATCCTTACCTGATCCCATTATGAACTAGGAATGCCAGAAAGCTCTTAGATTTCATGAGACATGAAAAGCAGAATTGCTTTTGGGAAGCTACCAAATTCCAATTGCACAATTGAGGAGTATTGTTGGCCCAAGGTGCTGTAAAGAATAGTACAATAAGCTTCAAAGACTAAAGGTAATATTTTAATCCAAATTTTCTTATGAAAGTAATAAAATATAATTAGTAAAACAGATCATTATATGCTGAATTATTATTACATCCAAAGTACAGTTACAGCAAGTGTTTTTTGTGAAAAATAGGAAAAAAGGGAAACACTCAAGTAACTGCTTGAGAGAATTCAGAAGAGTATTACTGGGCACTGATATTCCTTTGTATCTTGAAAAAGTGTGATCATAGTATTGGTATCACTTTTATATAAATTACAACCTTAAATAAATAACATTCACATTTACTTCATTTTTTCCATCATCTTGTCATGATGATGTCTTGAAGTGAGGAGCAGTTCTGGGCCCCTTACTTCAAGAAAGAAATTGACAGGCTGGAGTGGGTCCAGGGTGCAACAAAGCTGGGGAAGGGACTAGAGGAATGTCTGATGAGGAGAGGCTGGGGGAGCTGGGGGTGTTTAGCCAGGAGGAGACACAGGAGTGACCTCACCACACTCTGTGACTCCCTGAAGAGAAGTTGTACAGGCAACTAGGAACAGGAAAAGAGAACGTGGTCCAAAGTTGCCAGGGGAGGGTTAGGTTGAATGTTAGGAGGCCCTTCTTCACAGAAAGGGTGATCAGACCCTGGAACGGAATGCCCTGGGCAATGGTGGAGTCCCCATCCCTAGAAGTCTTTATGGACAGACTGGATGTGGCCCTTAGTGCCCTGATCTAACAGATGTGGTCATGTCAGTTCCTGGGTTGGGAACAAGAAACAAGAAAAAAACTTGTTTCATATAGCATTACAAGTACTTCTTTCTTGTTTCTTGTTCTACAACATGGAATTAGATTAACCTCTAGAGCACATTCCTCATAGATGTCTTTTGTAATCTTGCACTGCACCCCAGCATGAAAAAGTCATTTTTGCTTCAGCACACTTACATTTCTGTTGATTATTCCTTCTTATGTTTGCAGATTAAAAGATTTCATGGCAGACCATGTCATCAATAAGCAAAACCAAAGAAGAAACTTAGATAAACATAGACTATTTTTAACCATTTAAATTGTTTGTACCACTGATGCAATTTAAAACAAAGATGACTGCAGTATTTTGAACAGTCTTGTACAAAGAGTGCAAGAAGCACCAGCTTCATTTCCAAAGTATTTGTTTTGACGAAAGGCTGGAGTCATAATCTGTTATGCCACTCAACTAATAAAGATGTTTGAGCATTTAAATACTTGAGGGTTATTTTAATCTGTTCAGCAAGAGCTATCCAAGTGTTTAAAACTATGTTGTCAAATTGCAGCATAGACTGTACATTTGAAATCTTAATAATAGTTAGGGTTAATAATAGTTTAGAATTTGTAGAGGATCATTAGATATTTTAATCATAAAACCAGAATATAGCTTTTGTCATAAAAAAGGAACTGGATTTCAAAATTTATTTGTAATGTACTCTACCAGGAAACCTGTACCATGTGCCCAGAATGCTTTAAGATCATAAAGACATTTTGAGAAATCACAGAATCACAGAGTGTGAGGGATTGGAAGGGACCTCAAAAGATCATCTAGTCCAATCCCCGTGCCACAGCAGGATCACCTAGATCCAGTTGCATAGGAACAGGGCCAGGTTGGTTTCAAACTTCTCCAGAGAAGGAGACTCCACAACCTTCCTGGGCAGCCTGTTCCAGTGGTCTGTCACCCTCACTGTGAAAAAGTTTCTTCTTGTATTTATGTGGAACCTCTTATGTTCCAGTTGACATCCATTGTGCCTTGTCCTATCATTAGGAGCCACTGACATGAGCCTGGTTCCTGACACCCACCCTTTCCATATTGATCAACATTAATGAGGCCATCCCTCAGTCTCCTGAGGGTGTCAGTCTCCTTAGTATTAAAAGCATCTTTTAATACTAATATTTGTAGACATACTGTTGAAAAAGTCCTCTTCTGGGAATGGTATCTGTACAAAGCTCTGTCACTAAAACAACAAAATACAGGAACAACATATAGAATCCTACATCAACTTATATGGGAGAGAAGCATGAAGGCAAGCATATAACTTCATAGGATGTCCTGAGAACTAGGATATCTTATTGAAATTGTTTTCAATGGTAGTAGAGAACTGATGAGAAACAGAAAAGGCAGGAAATAGACACGTGACAAATTTCTATCTAACTAAACTCCTGAGCTGTAGATGTAAGAGATGCCTTAGAGAAATGCTAGGCAGCCACACCTAGCTAGCCAAGGTGCCTTGCAAAGCCACCAAGGAAATGGGTGGTTCATGACAGAAGATATAAAGCTGATGTAATTGATTTGAAGTAATTGCAGTGGTAGGTGTTATTTAGAAAATATTAGGAGGCATTGGTCATAATCAAGTTATCCATAAGATGGGTGTGCACAAGACCACAACGACCAGCCTTAATTTTACTTCTTTATCCATTTTGTGTCAGTGTAAAGCCTTTCCACACTTGAAGGTTTTACATTGTCAGCATGGCGTCAGAGCACTTTCTGAATATAAATATATAAAGAGTTATAATCAGCTACATTATATTTTAAAATTATTTATTTTGCATTCAATTACAGGGCAAAGACATACTTTGACTATGCATGCAGCTGCCTTTGACCCAAATGGAAATTCCACTCTGATTACAAAATCAAACTTTCCACTCTACAGGAAAATTGTTAAAAATCTGTCATATCTTCACCCAGAGATCTCTGTTGAAATAACTGTAATATAACAATATTCACAAACCAAATATTGAAAAAGTTCTTGGCTTCAGTCTCTGCAGGGATTTTTGCACCACATACAACTCATTTTTTTCCTCACCATGGCTAAAAATCCCATGTTTAAATTTAACTTTAATTGTCATGATATAATCCCAACTGGCAACTAAGCCCCACAGGGCTGCATGCTCAGTCCCATCTGGTGGGATGGTAGAGAGAATTGAAAGGGTAAAAGTGAGAAAACTCGTGGGTTGAGATAAAGACAGTTTAATAAGAAAAGGAAAAGTTGTACCTTCAAGCAAAAAACAAAAAAGAAATTAATTCACTAGTTGCCATTGATATGCAGGTGTTCAGCTGTCGCCAGGAATACAACTGTACGATAAGCCAACAAACACGCTGCATGGTCATAACCTGTTTCAGGGGCTGCAGTTCAGAAGGGTTAGCTTTCAGTTCAGTATGATAAGACATGTGCATTGCCTTAATCCATTCAGTTGTCCTGACAATAACCCTGTACAGGTAACTAATTTTCCCTGCCATTTCTACTTTATCTCATCATAAAATGAGGATATAACATGAATCACAGAGAGGAGAAGACAAAAAACTTCCATCTTGTAACATCACACTAACATGCATAACCCTTGGCAAACACCATCACTCCAAATGTATCACCCTTTCCTTCTTCTCATTTTAAATGCTGAGCATGGTATCACACAGTATGGGATTGCACTTGATCACCTGGAGTCAGCTGTCCCAGCTCTGTCCCCTCCCAGCTTCTTGTGCATCCCCAGCCCACTCAATGGGATGGGATAAGAAGCAAAAAAAAGCCTTGACCCTATGTAAGCATTGCTCAGCATAACTAAACCATTCCAACCAAAATGGGGATGCCTACTGGGAAGAAAATTAACTCTGTCCCATCTCAAAATGGCTCACTACTCCAAATTCTAATAAGTTTTGTGTTCTGTGTTTCCTGATTCTATGTAGTACCACAGCAACCACTAATTCCTTCATGAAGCAATAAAAATATTTCACTGAAGCAGTAGTGTGCATGTAAGCACCTGGCAGTAAATACATTCTGGAAAATGACCACAAGTGTTCTGTCATGAACAAGTATTGTTCATTACTTGCTGAGAGAAACGCAGTACTTTTCACCTTTCTTTAAATTATTTTAAAATAACACCATCATGCGCTGGTCTGTCTCTGCTATCAACCACCATCAGCAGCCCCAAGCCATAGCAGAGCTCATTCAATTCTACAAGAAGAACATATATTAGACCTTTCATTTAGTGTGTCTGTCAGTACTGAGGTGATGTGGGTGCGTTGTTCTGTCATGATGTGTGCTCTGTGCAATTACACCCTGCTGCTCCACCACACTATATGTGCTTGTTTGGGTTTAAAAGGTTTGGGTTTAAAAAGTTGAAAAGTGCATGCCTCTCCACTCAACCTCCCCCATCAGTGACTTCTGCCTTCTTGGCAGTCCATCTTGGAAAGAGAATGTTACCACTTCTGAGAGTGTTATTGCTTCTCAAGTTGAAGAAAATTTATGGTGAGTGGGAAGATTCACCTGGACTTGGAGAGAATGTGAGATTTCTGAACGTTGGAGATTTGTAAAGATTGAGATTGACATTAGATGACCACTGTGCATTGAGAGAAAAGCAGGAGCTGCCTATAATGTATGTTCTGGAAGTTTTCAATCTCAGTTAAATGTAAGAGCAGTGTGATGAAACTTCAAATGTCTGTGTTTACATCTTATGTGGGGTTTTAATCTGATGTGTAGTGGGGGGAGTGAATTAAAATGTCCTGGTGCCTTTCTTCTTTAAATGGAGTCAGCTCTTTCACTGCCTGCAGATTTGTCAGTGGATCTGTTAAACCCTCCCTATGTGATTGATGCTTTAGCTAAAAGCTCTTGGTTGAATACAGTTGGGGGTCTTTGACCCACAATGTTAATGGCGACCCTGATTGAACATGTAGAGATCCAGACAAGGACGCAGACAACAGAACTACTACGACACTGAAGTGCTAATGTTATCAGAACAACCATGGGAAAGTGGTGCATCACAAAGAGCATTATAACATACAGTAACGTAGCACTGCAATGTGGCCTGCAGTTCTGAGAGTGGTCCACTTCTTGTCTTAAACATATGTGTGCCAATGGCAATGAAATCACGCAAATGTTCAAGAAGCAAAATAATACAAAATTATTACTGTGTAGCAGAGAAGTTCTGCCCTCTCAGGCCTATTGTGTCTCATTCCAGCTGAGTCTAATTTAAGGACATTTGACAAATCAAAGGATCCACAGTACTGTTAGGTTCTTTCTATGTTGCATCACCTAACTGAAGACACTGCTCTCTGCTTTGGTTTTGCTGAGATCCTTCCCCAGTCTCTTCCATAGCAAGAACGAACAGAGGAGGAGATAACCAACCTACTCATATCAGTAAAGATTTACAATGCAATGAATTCTACTCTCCACCTCTTTAAAGAACAAGTGTCCCTATCAGACTGGCATCTTCTGCGTTAGTTAAAGATCTTTGAGACTAAGAGATTGCTGTTCATTGCTTAGCTGTTTGAGCTGATGATGACAGTAAAATTAAACATGAAAAAAAAAAAAAGGTTTGCAATTCCTGTATAGTGTAATAGTCCCAACAGTGAACAATTTGGTGATGGAACTGAACAACAAGGACTTCTGAAACTATCAAGGTTTTAAAGATCTTCCTCTTGCGTTGCAGGTTAGCTCTAAGGCTTGAAATGATGGCCAAATTGCTTTCGTTGAGTAGCAAACTGTGGAGTGTGAGGTTAAATTGATGTCTTTAGTCACTGACAAAAACATGCCTTTCTTTCCCATCCTGAGCCAGGGACAGCAAAATTGTCGAATTCTAATGGGCAAAAAAAAAGTCTTCAAAACTGACCTTTCCTGTTCAGAAAAGTCAGAAGCATTTTCCCTGGAATATTTTATCTCGCTCTGATTCCCAGTGTTACATTTTTTTGTTTATAGAATATGGACTTAGAGAGTATGATAGTATTGTCTTTGTATTAGTAGGTGTGAATTTTAATTCTCTTGGCTTGTCAAGTGGCCTGATTTAGTTTTTCATTTCCTTCAGTTCTGTGTGAGTTATTAAATGGAGTAGCTGTTCTGCATGCAAAGCAGAGAGAACAGATCTGTGCATTTTGGTGGACTCTTCTTAGCTTAGGTTAAGTTGAATCACCTAATTATTGAGTCTGGAAAAGCCCTCTGAGCTCATACAGCCCAGCCCAGCCCACCACACCATCAGCCAGACCAGAGCACTAGGGGCCACAGCCAGTCTGTCCTTAAATACCTCTGAGGATGAGGACTTAACCACTGCCCTGGCCAGTCCATTCCAGTGTCTGAACACCCTTTCAGTGAGGAAGGGCTTCCTAACATCCAGCCTAACCCTCCCCTGATGCAGCTTTAATCCCTGCCCTGTTGTCCTATTGCAAGTTGCCTGGGAGAAGAGCTTGACCCCCACTTGACTGCAGCCTCCCTTCAGGTGTCTGTGACCATGTTTCTTAAACCCTATAGTCTGTGTAAGGAGCTAAAACATTAATTTTATGCCTTCTGGTACATTTTTTTTTCCCTAAATATCAACTGTGTTGTCTGTCATTTTGACCAAATTACAGGTCTATCTCTTTGCTTTTTTTTTCTTTTCTTCACAAGGAATTGCATAAATAAATCCTGTATGATATCTGTGAGCTAAAACCCTAAACACTTAAAATGCCTTTTACTTTTAAAAAACATCTTGGCCAACCTTTGTATTATTGGCTGGAACATTTTTTTCCCCACAAGATTTGGTATTCTTAAAAAACAAGACCTTGCAAACCTGCAATGTATTGCTGTGAATATACAAAGCTTACAGGAAAGCTGGGGAGGGACTTTTTGCAAGGGTAAGGATTTAGAGGACAAGGGGTAATGGCTTTAAACTGAAAGAAGAGAGATTTAGTTTGGAGATTAGGAAGAAGTTCTTTAGTGTGAGGGTGCTGAGACTCTGGTACAGGCTCACCAAAAGGCTTTGTTCCTGAAAGTGTTCAAGGCCAGGCTGGATGGGGCTCTAAGCAACCTGGCCTACCTGGCCATGCAGAGGGGTTGGAACTAGATGATCTTTAAGGTTCCTTCCAACTTTAACTGTTCTAAGATTCTTTCTAAATGGGGGTAGCAGGAGAGTGGTGCTGTTTTTCCCAAGAGTTTTTCCTGAAAGAGAATGTCAGCTGTAAAAACAGGTGAGTAGATAAATCTGCAACAATTAATAGCTTTTATCTGAAAACTTGACAGTTTGAGAAGACCTTTGCTTTTATGAATTAAAATAGGCATTAGTCACCTAGCCTGATCAGCAGTAAGGCTGGCTGTTTGCTCCAGCGTGCTACCCATCTCCTCATGAGTACAATCCTGAGGTGAAAAGCTATAGCCTTATGTCTAGATGTTCAACGTTCTCCCCTTTGAAGAGCTTCTGAAAGGGGTCATCTTCCTAAGGATTTGATGCATACACAGGTTTTACTAATTTTACAGGGCAGCTTTACTTTGAGATCATATTAAATAACATAAAAGATGTTCAACAAACAAGTAGATGTTTGAAATATCGCGAGGTTAATTTCTCTTGCGATATCTTATTGCCTCTCCCACAATTACAGTGATCAAGTTGGTTCCACTCTGCAGGCAAAGTACGCATTTTCTTCTACTATTGTTTAAATAATCTTGGGAGGTGTTTATGATAATAACACAAAATGACTGATCTGTGTGACAGCTCCTGAAACCTTGAGATCTGGTGGGACTTGCCTTGTTGTAATATTCAAGGTACTACTTCAAGATCCAGAACTCAACAAACTGTCATTCATCACAAGAAATATATAATTATGCATTGTTGAAAAGAAAAAGAACTATTTTTACCCTCAAGGTAATGTAAAACACTTAAAAGCAATTGCTAGGGCTAAAACATTTTAGATAAAGATGCTGTCTCAGATGCAAACAGTTCAACTGTAAAATAAATAAGAGATGATAATAAAAAACAATGTCAAAGCAAAACTGAATACCACTTAAATACCACCAGAGTATGTCTAATGCCACTACAAGCAGTGTGTTGTGAGACGAACAAAGAAGAGCAGGGTGCATGCATCATGTTTCCCATAGAAACAAGAATAAAGCAGGAAGCTGACATTGCACTACTTTTATACTGTAAGTACACTATACTACTCCTTACATAGTGGTGGAAATGAGTCACAAATTATTCCAGTACAACATCTGTGTGAACTTGGGATGGTTTTTGCATAGCTGTACATTTCCTTCTCCAACGCTGGCCTTGGCCCTGATGTTTTGTTATCGGCCAGAGATGAGGCAGCAGCCCACAGTATCCCACCTGCCCTGTGGCAATGTTGGTGCCCACAGAAGTCTCTTAGATGTAATAAAGTTCAAAAAAGCCCTCAGGATAATAAAGAGGTCTAAGTATGTTCTCCTCATGCTGGGTCTGGTTATAAAAAGTGTAATTGTGCTTAACTTCAACCCAAAGGAAATGTTCACAGGCAATGAATGAGTATTCAGGTTTCATTTGCAACTTGAACAACTCAACTGGCTTTGAGGCATTCCAAGTTGGTCATTTCAAGTACCTTTTGTTTCAATTTTTACTGGCATAAATCAGCTGAGGTTCATTGCAGAGCCTGTGAGCTAGTAAAGCCCACTGTAAGGATGCTGTTTATCTGAACAATCTCTACATTAGGATGAGACAAAGGGTGCTTCAGACACCAGTGACTGTCTTTCAGTACTGTCTTTCAGGGTCTTGGGTGGCTTGATTAAATGCAGAGAACTGTAATCCAAACATCATCATTCAGTAAGATGAATCATGTTCAACATCTGGTTATCATATAGGTGGTGGGAGACAGGAACTGGAGCCATCTCTGATTTACTTCAAGACCTTTTCTACAGTTGTATTGGGCCGCTTTCTGCAATAGCCCTGTCTTTTCCCTCCTTGGGGAAGGCTACTCTACCTCACTCTGATTCGCTATGAATGCAAGGCTCTGTTATTTTGCTCTCGGTGCTTGTCTTTCAGTCTCACACTCCTCAGGGCCCCACTATCACCTTTAGAAGGTCTGACCTTAGCCATTTTTCTGTTTACTCTTCACCCTCCCATAACACAGACGTACTATGTCTGTGGAGTACAGATCCACTTCCGTAATACATATTATCCCTGTAAGGCACAACCTGGCAGGTATGGTTAGATATTCACAATACACTGACACTCCCAAGCTCTGTGTTCCAGGAGCAACAACTTCATCTTGTTATAGTGTTAGAAGTATCTAAAGGGTGAGTGTCAGGATGATGGGACCAGGATCTTCTTGATGGTACACAGCAGAAGGACAAGGGACAATGGGAATACAGCAGAGAATAGGAGATTCACTTTGAACATAAGGCAATTTTTTTACAGGGAGGGTATCAGAACACTGGAACAGGCTGCCAAACAGGATGTAAAGTCTCTTGCTCAAGGCATTCAAAATTGTCCTGCACATGTTCCTGTGTGATCCAGTCCAGGACAATCTGCTGTTTCAGAGGGTTTAGACAAATAAAGGTCCCTTCTAACCTCTATTATTCTATGATTCTATTTGTCTGTTATTGACAGCACTGGTACCAGGGAGAAGGCAGCAGAGTGATGCAAGAGCCCCATTAGCTGCAGGGGATGCAGTGAAAAGTTCCTTGAGTTTAACATTACCAAGTCACAGATAGTGGGTTAGTGGTCCAAAAGCCAGCCTGTACCCAAGCCCTTCATTGCATACTGGTGAAACATCCCTGGAGCTTCCACTTTACTCAGCTCACAGAGAGAATTGTGTGTCAGCTGTATGAAAATTTCAGCCTGTGGGAAGAGCTTATAAATTTTTAGTAGGGTGAAGGAAGCAGTAAAAATAGCAAAAACTATCCCTCCCTTCAATATCCTACAGTTTTATATCTAATTCAGTACTTCCTATGCACATACACATGACACTTTCTGTAACACAAACAGGCTTAAACAAACCACAAAACAGACAATAAACATTAGTTCAATCCTGTTTATAGTTTCCATGTAATCATAGAATCATAGAACATTTGTTTCTTGCAGAAGTATTTCACTTCATTACTAAACAGATGTCTGTATATGATTTAGTGGTGATCTTGATAGAGTAGGGCTGTTGGTTGGATTGGATGATCTCAAAGGCCCTTTCCAACCTAAATGATTCTATTCTAAAGCAGTGCAGGTGGAGGTTTTAGGGTATTTATGGTAGCAATACACAAAGCCTGGAGAATACCTGTTTCTGTATTGCAATCATAGAATCACAGAACATTTTTGGCTGGAAGACACCTTGAATATCATGGAGACCAACCTTTTCCTAGTCCAATCAGCACCACTAAACCCTGTCCCCCAATACAACATCTACCCTGCTCTTCAACACCTTTAGAGACAGGAATCAAGCCCCACCCAGGGCAGGCTTTTCCAGTGCCTGACAACCCCTTCAGGAAAGAAATTCCTCCTGATATCCATCCTGAACCTCTCCTGGTGCAGCTTCAGGCCATTTCCCCTCGTCCTATCACTGGCCCCTAGGGAGAACAGAGCAAGTCCCACCTCTCTACAACCTGATTTCAAGTAGCTGCAGAGGGTATTAAGGCCTTCACTCAATCTCGTCTTCTACAGGCTAAACAGACCCAGCTCCCTCAGCTGTTCCTTGTACCACCATCTGTTCCAAATCCTTTACTGACTTGGTAGCTGCCTCTGTCCCCTCTCCAACCCTTCAATGCCCCTCTTGTAGTGAGGGGCCCCAAACTCGACACAGGACTCAAGATGTGGCCTCACCAAACAGGGAACGATCACCTTCCTGCTCCTGCTGGCAACACTGTTCCTGATACAGGTCAGGATGCCGTTGGACTTCTTGGCCACCAGACACACTGATCATGTTCAGCTGGCACTCTATTAACACCTCCATGTCCCTCTCTGCCTGGCAGCATAAAACTAGAGTGAATTCTGCTACAGTTCCAGGATTTCTTTAATTACTGGCTAACAGGTTGCGGTAAAATCTTCTAGTGTTTTGGTATTGGCTGATAAAACACCAAGTTACAGTCATCTGAAGAGCACTGGTTTTCCTCTCCTTCAATTAATGACAGAATTATCATTTTCTCAGATTAACATTCAGGTATCAAAAGCAAAGCACTTAAAATTTATTTAGGATAAGCAGAGGCTCTGCTGTGAGGCTGTGATTGAAGCAATCAATATTTTTAAAAGTCAGCCTCACACATCATTTCACCTGTAATAATCTTATTAGGATTATATTACAGATTGCTTGATACTTGTGTTAATTGAAGGTCAATACAAAAGAAGTTTTCTTCCCACTTCCAGCTAACTAAGTTTCAATGGCTTGTCTGACTTCATCAACATAAGCTGCTCTCTGCTTTCAGGCCATTAAAAAAACAGTTGGAAGGAGAAGGAAGGGTGGCATGCATTGGGGATGCATAAGGAAAATATACAGAAGGAACCCTTTAAGACTACAAAAAGCAACAATCAATTCAGAACTAATCTTTCAAAAATGGTTAAGCAAACATTAAGATATGAATTTTAAAACAGAAAGATAAATTTAAAGAAAGAGTATTATAATTTGCATAACATGAAGAACAAATATTCGTTTATCTAGGCACACAATTCATAACATTGTGTTGCCTTTCACATCAAAGATAAATTCTCACATTACTCAAAGGGGAATTATATTTTAAAAATTATTTCCATACCTATTCAATTCTGTCTTCTGGCAAAATTTGTTGTCTGAAAGACCTAAAGTGAAAGGCCTAGCCACACTGAAGTTAATTAAATATGTTCATTGTTTTTAACAATATTATTATTACATTTACCCTTGTCTCACAGCAAAAAAAAAAAAAAAAAAATCAACTTTGCCTTAGTATATGTGATGTTTGCAGACTTAAAGCTGGGGATAACTTGAAATTACAAGCTGCTTATCAAGAGTGGCCATAGTAACTCCCAGTGCCTTAGGCTAAAAATCCTGCTAAATTCCAAACTAAAACAAAGGCTTAACCCCCTCCCTGGGCACCGGTTCCAAGGCCTGATGACCCTTTCATGAAAGAAATCTTTCCTGATGTCTAAACTAAACTTCCTCTGGTGCAACTTGCGGACATTTCATCTTCTCCTATCACTTGTTCCTTATGAGAAGAGATCAAGCCCCACCTCTCTGCAACCTTCTTTCAGGTAGTTGCAAACAGCAGTAAGGTCAATCCTCCATCTCATTTTCTTCAGACTAAATAGCCCCTGTTCCCTCAGACACTCCTCACATGGCTTGTTCATCAGGGCCTTCACCATCCTCATCACTTTTCTTTGGATCTACTTCAGCACCTCAATCATAGAATCATAGAATCATTAAGGATCAGAAGGGACCTTGAAAGATCATCTAGTCCAATCCCCCTGCCACAGCAGGACCACCTAGACCAAGTTGCACAGGAACAGATCCAGACAGGTCTTGAATGTCTCCAGAGAAGGAGACTCCAGAAACCCCCTGGGCAGCCTGTTCCAATGCTGTTACCCTCACTGTGAAGAAGTTCCTTCTGATATTTATATGGAACCTCCTATGTACCAGCTTGCACCCATTGCCCCTTGTCCTATCACCAGATGACCTCAAGAAGAGCCTAGCTCCATTCTCCTGACACCCACCCCTCACATGTTTATAGACATTCATGAGGTCACCTCTCAGCCTCCTCTTCTCCAAGCTAAAGAGACCCAGCTCCCTCAACCTTTCCTCATAAGGGAGGTATTCTACTTCCTTCATCAATGCCTTTCGCTCATTAGTGTGCCCAAAACTAGCCCTAACACTCGAGATGAGACCTTACCAGTGCTACAGGGGGACAATCACTTCCCTAATCCTGCTGGCTGCACTAGTTCTGACACAAGCCAGGATGCCATTGGCCTTTCGTTCCACTTGGGCACACTGCTGGCTCATATTTAGCCAACTGCAAATCAATAACCCCAGGTGTCTCTCTGCTTGGCAGCTTCCTGCCACTTTCCCTAAATCTGTAATATTACATTGGGTTGTTGTGACCCAAATGCAGGACCTGTCACTTCGGTTTGGTAAAACTTATACAGTTGGCCTTGCCACACTGATCCAGTCTGTCTAGATCTTTCTGTTGAGCCTCTCTACCTTCAAGCAGTTCAGCATTTCCACCCAGCTTAGTGTCCTCTCAAACTTAATGAGGGTGCACCTGATCCACTTGTCCAAATCGTCAATACAGATATTAACCACACAGAGCCCCAGTACTGAGCCTTGTGGAACACCAATTATGACTGGTTGCCAACAGGACTGAACTACATTCACTACCACTCTGAGCCCAGCCATCCAGCCAGTGCTTAACCCAGCAGATCATACACCTGTGCAAGCCATGGATAGCCGGTTTTCCCACAAAAATGCCATGTAAAATGCTGTCAAAGACTTTACTGCTTACTTAAATTTACCTCTTATAAGTTCTTCTGGAGGTCAAAATCTGCTTTAATCGAGATCATAATGAAACAGATACTCAGAAAAACTCTGTGTTTCAGGATCTGCCGGCTTTTTCACTCAGACGAGCAGCATACAAGTTTTCATTAGCTGTGTGACTAAGAATGACAAAGTACCTCAATACTGTGAACTTTTCTAAAGTCTGTGATGGGATTCATTAAAGTCTGGGAAATGTCTTTTACCAATTATGTCTCTGTGATTTGCTAGCTACATCTATTTCAGGCGACGTTGAGAAATCTAGCAATACATATAAACCAGAACTAATATTGTTTTGGCATTAAAATTACTGTACAAAGAATAACCATGATATTTGATGTGTACTTTAGCTTTGGTTATTCTTCTACAAGGAATTTCTTTAGCCACTGGAGGTTCATAATGCTCCAGGAACTGTGACTTTTCATTTTGTTAAGAAAATATACTGATGAATGCTGTGATGGAAAAATGTGTGTTTTGTGTCTTGTTAGCCCCAGGATGCCTTGAAGTTGGCATCTATCTCAATGGGCCTCTTCTTAGAAAACAGAGATAATTACCAAGTGAATATATAAATGAACCAGGAAGCTCACTATTGTAAGAAATAGCTTACTTTCTTGTGCAGGTCTTTTTGTTTTCAAAATGCTAATTTTTATAATCATGTTGAAAGATAGCTTCAGGTGTGATATGCATGCAAACTCTATTCTTCACTTCTTTTAATGAGCTTATGGGCCCAAACCAGCTCTGAATGGATTCCCTCATAGGGTTGCTTTGGCAACCTTAGCCAGAAAGATTATTCAATCTATGTAATACTATTCAGTGAGTAATCTGTCAGATATATCAACAGCAAACTCTAAGTCATTGCCACTGTATTTTTCCTGCCTTCTTTGCATCAATATTATCACAATTTTTCTAGTTCAGTGCTTCTTTGCAGATGAATAAGAACTTAATCTGCCTACACGCTGAACTGGGTAGACATAAACTTGGTCTGAAATGAAAAACACCATTTATTATACTCAGGTGCCATTGAGAGGTGGCTCACGTCTGTGTGTTGGACACCTGAACCCTAAATTTCTGTTATGTGCCTTACTTTTTCATTTAAAATACGGTCTGCAGTCCCTGTTTTCGATATGCAAGTTACCTGGTTTTGCTTTCCAGCTCTTTTTTAGCCATTAAATGCTAAAAATAGTCTAAGAGAAGCTCAGAAGAACACCGTCACCTGGAGTAATTGCAGAGTTAAGTAAAAGATATTAATGTATAACTGGTGTGAGGAAAACTGGATATATTTTAAATATGGCACAGTTTATGCAGTGTTCTTTCCATGAAACATTCCAGGATATTTTTTAATTCCTTATTCACTAGACAAACCTCCCCATTTCTTTGTTGCTGTCAAGATTTTCACCCAAAAAAGTAGAGGAAAATTTTCATAATTATAACTTAGATATGTTGTTCTTGCATGAGTTTTTAAAACCTCATTAGAACACAGAAAAAATGGTATTTTGTGAAACATTCCAATGTTGGGAAAAATTACGCTTATCCTGTCTGACTGGGTTTTAATAGTATGGGAGGGAGCTGCTGGCACAGAGAGTCTTCATGAAAGCTCTCCTCAGCTCTAAGTGGATCAACCTCTGGCTCAATCTCAGCTAATCAGTGCCTCTGTGAATAAATATATTTAAGAAGGAAAAGCCAATTTAGCAACTTTGGGTAGTTTTGGGCCTTTTGTTTGGAACTTCCTTTTAGTTTTGAGGGGAAGAGTAGGAAGTAAGAGACGCATCCAGGCCAGTGAGGAGGAAGAAGGGATGAAGACACACTGAAGCAACCATTCACTATGGCTCATGATGAAATCCCTCAAGCCTTCTCCTGCACCAGCAGGTAGGAGTGTGTGTGAGTGGCTGCATGGTGCTTGGTTTAAGCTACAATGTCTGGAGCACTTAGATTATTTCTTATTTGCTGTCACTCTTAACCCAAATATATATCAAGTATTCATCCAACAATGTGACTAAAGAGATCACTTTTTATACAATATTATGTTTTTTTCTTGATGTCTCGTGACCATCTGGTCATTTGGATATTTCCTAACATAAGAAAAGATAATGGCAATTCTACTGATAAAGAAAATGGTATAGCTTTATAGGACATGCAAGAAAACTTTATCACTGATGTTATTTGTGATTTGTACAACCTAAAATAGCACTATGTTATGCACTGTTTTGTTTTAGAGGCCTCTCATCAGTAGCAAAACTTGTGGAGGCTTAAAAAAAAAGGGCAATATAGACAGAAGGCAAAGAAAATCTCACAGCTATCACATATACGTGATTCATTAATTCTGACTACTGTTCTCTAGTCAATTTAATCACTTTTAACAAACTTTAACTAGCTAATCTTTCCTCTAAGTGATTCAGTTGAATCTCAACAACTTCTCCCAAATTACTAATGGTAAGACAAGAGGAAATGGCCTCAAGTTGAATCAGGGTTGGTCAGGTTGGATACTAGGAAGAAATTCTTTACTAAGAGAATGGTTGAACACTTGAATGTAATGCCCAGGGAGGTGGTCAAGTCACCATTCCTGCAAGTGTTTAAAAAGAAGCAGAGAGAGCACTTGAGGCCATGGTCTGGGGGTTAGGGAGATGTCGAGAGGAAGGGGATTTTAACCACCCAGACAAGCAATCCCCACTACTTCGAATATAATCCTTCCTATCCTCTGCATTCAATTTACTGGATTAGATTGTAGGATCAAAGGAATCCTAGAATGTATTGGGTTGGAAGGGACCTTCAAGGATCATCTAGTCTAACCCCTCTACAACAAGCAGGGACATAGGGATAAATACGGCTTGTAAGGTCAAACTGTGAAGTATCTGAGATAAATGCAAAGCAGGTCCATCTAATACTAAATTATTTTTGTTACAGGTCAGCTGGGCAACTCTGTGTTTAGAATGGTGCCATTTAAAGAAAGAAATAGCAAGTGCTTTCTTAATTTTTTTTCATAAAGTCACTGCATTAATTTATAAATCAAAGTAGGATTTGTTATACAGAAAGCAAGTTGAACTTTCCTGTAGAGAAAGAAACAGTTTGTTTTTCTTTTGAGAGGAGGCAATTCAGTTCATTTAAAGTAAAAGCTGATTTCTGGGGCAGAACCAGCAGAACAATCTCTTCTAGAAACATCCTTTACACTGGCAAAGGTGACTAAGAGACATATTAAGTCATGACACAAAAAGTATACTCATCCTCCAATGTGATTTCAGAATGGAGTGGTTTGGAATGTAAATTAAAAAACCAGAATTAAGTCTAGGGATAGAAAAAATTTAAAGTGTTGACATTTTATTATAGCATTAATTGTTACCTCTTGAGTTACCAGACGTAACACCTGTCTTCAGTCATGAATGTGCTTTTGATTGCTTGATGCCTTATTTGCTTATTTTATTTACTTTATGTGTTCAGACAAAAGTATGATGTTACATGACAGAGCCAGGCACCTTAGAGAAGAGAACTGGACATGAAAAACAGCAGTGCTAGTTAACACAATTACTTGCAAAAGTTACTGATTGCACTTTCTACAGGCATGTGGATGGAGAAGGAGCAGATGGATAATAGCAGTGGAAGAGTATGAGTGAAATAGCTCTAAATGAATACATACACAGAGAATACACTGAAATTTTGGTCTTCAGCTAGGGCCCCTAAAATTGAGAGAAAACAACAAAAATGTATAAAATAATAAAGTTACAACCTGCAGTCTCTGGTCTTGAACTACAAATTCTCTAAAGTGAGGACTATACTTTCTGTGCTTCATGGCATCCTGCATAATTCATCTCAACCTCAAGTGCAAAGGGGTGAAGTTCTTTTTCTAATGCGTTAGCTGTGCATCCTAAAGCTCAGTACCATTTAGAGATTTGTCCTTGTTTTAATTTTGTTGGAACTTGCAAAGTTATTAACCATTTTCTGCAAATAAAGATGAAAAAACCCACAAACCCAAACAAGCAACGTCACCTTCAGAAAACTAAAAGCTTCCCATATTTTCTCTGCATCTCAAACTCACCACTACTTTTGATTCAAAGTAATAAAAACTCCTCAGTTTTTCAGTTGCACCATGTTCCCAGGAGTAACTACCTCTGCAAATATTTCTGTAACTGAAGTATGTGCTGACTAACTGCACTCTTAAGAGATTGCCTCAGGATCACAGGAAGGTCCAGAGCAGACTTGGAGAAGTGTTGGCTGCAATTCCCACTTCTACATTTAAAAACAAAACAACAAAATAAAGGGGGGGGAGGGGGGAACCCTTCACTGATTCATGTCAAGGATTTTTTTGGAAATGCTTTTCCTAATTGTTACAGGAATACACTCAGGGAATAAAAAAGCATCTGAAAAGACTTGTGCAGCGTGATTGAAATACTTTGTCATTAAAACACTTTGCCTTATGAATGAAGATATATGAATGTTAGATACATTTTCCTTTTAATTTATATATTTTATTTTAATGCTTGAGATATCTACCTTTTAATGCTTTGCTTTTTAGCGTTTTCCAAGAAATTAAAAGATCAGAAAATATGTAGATGTGCTTCAGCCCACTCTATGCCAAAAGAAAAAAGAAACAAGCCAGCTATAAATGGCAAAAAGAATCAGACTACCTGTGGTGCAAAGGATTACAGTGACAGAATACAACAACTCATTGACAACATTCTACCACTCTTCTGATTGATAAAAATTAAGCTGCTCTTATAATAGACAACAGCTTGCACTCAAGTTTAATGGATATGCATTTTTACACACATTGCAAAATTCTTTTCCTACTTCCTAGGAGTTTTGTGGCAATTGGGATAGAATGGTGTTTTATTTGATTTTTTTATTTGGTTGACCTTCCAAAGTGGGAAGTATGAACTTAGAAAGAAGTTTAATAGAGGTAGGATAACATTCATCCTTCCTTGCTTTGAGTTAAATGTCAACAAATGTGAC
Source organism: Upupa epops (assembly GCA_013397515.1). Lineage (NCBI taxonomy): Eukaryota > Metazoa > Chordata > Aves > Bucerotiformes > Upupidae > Upupa > Upupa epops. The sequence continues at coordinate 33,654 of VZRI01005804.1, read as the reverse complement.
TGTGACTTATCTTTAGGGTTATTAAGAGAACACCAGTATGAATCTGACAGCTCTTAGTGGAGCTAAGGGAGGGACCATTATCAGGACCTGGCTGCCTGCTTGTTTCAGCAGAAGAGCTCAAGGAATGTAAACTCTTGAGGGTTACAAGCAGGTGCCAGCACACTGCTAGGTGCAAAGTGCAGTATTGGGTATCTGGTAGAAGAAAAATCATTGAGGTTATGATTGAGATATTGTATTTGTTATATTTACTACTAAAAACCTCATATTTATGTCATTTTTTTGAAAACTATCAAACAAAAATGATAATTCCGTCAGCATAATGAACTGACGGAAATGTGTTTATTTGTTATACTTTTTTAATAAGTAGTTTCCCTCAGTTCCAGAAGGACACAGAACTGCTTGAGAGAGTCCAGTGCAAAACCACAAAGGTGATGAAGGGATTAGAGGATCTCCCTGATGAGGAAAGGCTGAAGGAGTTGGATCTCTTGAGCTTGGAAAAAAGGAGAGTGAGCAGGGACTTCATTAATGTTGATCAATATGGAAAGGGAGAGCATGAAGAGGAAGGAGCCAGGCTCTGCTCAGTGTCATACAATGATAGGACAAGGAGCAATAGTGTCAGCTGGAACAGAGGAGGTTCTACATAAATATGAGGAACTTCTTCACGGTGAGGGTGACAGAGCACTGGAAGGGGCTGCCCAGAGGCGTTGTGATATCTCCTTCTCTGGTGACATTTAAAACCCATCTGGACTGTTCCTGTGTGACTGAATCCAGGGAATTGGACTGGATGATTGTTTGAGGTCCCTTTCAATCCCTAACATTCGATGATTCTGTTTCTTTGCTAGGCGAAATAAAATTCAACAAATAAAGGACTCCACACTGCATTTTTGGATCTTTATGTAAAGTTTTCAGTTTCCTAAAACTGAGGTCATAGAACTTTCTGAGGGCAGAAATGAGAATACAAAATAATATTGGAATGTTTATCCTAAAGTCTTTTAGAAGACAACACTATACTGGCATCTAAACTGCCTTCTCATTGTCTCTTAATGTAACAGATCGGTTGCTTTTGCACTTCTCACACAATTGTAAAAGTAATCTTATTTGAAACATCATAGCAGTCTCAGTTTTTCTATTAACATGCCAACACAGCATACCATTCCAACAAACCATATGTGATCTTACAAAAACAAAAAAAAATTCTATGTAAAAAAAAATTTGTTTTTTGATAACTGGCATGGGTATAGTAGCCCTGGCAAGGCCACTCAGTATTAGCAACTAGAATCCACTTCTGGTATTATGAAATGCCCAACATTTTGGCCTGTGTTTGATATTAAATATCTACAGGATAGGAATGAAATTCCTGCATCTGCTTAAACATCCCATATTCACTACTTCCTTATATTATTCTAATGTTAAGCAACAGCATGTCTTATGTAAAATTGGTATTATAAAAATTCCAAGGGTCCAAGAAATAGGAAAGACTACATTTCACAACCAACAAGTGATAGGACATGAGGAAATGGCCTCAAGTTGCACCAGGGGAAGTTTAGGTTGGACATTAGGAAAATCTTTATTGAGAGGGTCATCAGGTTTCAGACAGGCTGCCCAGGGAGGGGATGAATCGCCATCCCTGGACATCTTTAAAAGTTGTGTAGATACGGAGTTTGATGACTTGGTTTAGCGGTGGGCTTGATACAGTTAGGTTAATGGCTGAACTCAATCCGGTCTTTTTCAACCTAAATGATTCCAACATATTATTGTGCTAACTCTACAGCTAAAATAGCCGTCCTGAACTAATAGCTGCTGAAATGAAGGTTACGCATTTCACTGAATTGGTGGAATACTGTGCAAAGCTTTCCTAGAGAGCATCCCTTAAATACTACTGGCTGTTTTATTATTTTTGGACAAAAATCTGATGATAGATGAGGCATCAAGGTGATGTGTCAACTCTTATAAACATATCTGTAAAGTCATCTGAATGGTTGCTAGATTATCAGTCATTTATGTGAGAAAAGCAAAAGAGATCCTTCATCTTTCAGATCAAACACAAAGGAGAGGGATGAAGCTGCAGTTATGTGAAACCGAATTATGCCAAGCTCAGTTTTGCTGTTTATGCATTAATGCATTATCTTTACAAACTGGTTACGACTTTGTTAATCATATTGAAGATTTTGTAAGACTAAGTTACAGTTTAAAGTTCTAGCACTTGCAGCTTTACCAGAATACCATTATTTTTTCCTGCAACAACAAACAATATCATCCATCAAATTCCTTATGCAAAGGAAAACCCTTTAACTTGTATTTCTCACATGTCACTCTTCATAGAGCCTGTCTGATGAGCAAGGAAGTAACATAAAAATCCACAGAAACTAACAATATAAAGAAATACATGAATTTAAAAAAAATTTAAATTTCTGCTTTAAAATGAACAGAACTCCCCATTTTTTTTTTTCTAAAGGCAAAATCTAGCTTTTCTTGAAAAATTCTGTGGTTTTAATTAATATTAAAACATTTCTGCCCAACTCTACTAGAATAGGAATAGGGTGACAGAGAATGATTTTCCCCAGTCTGACCATTATAAAAAGACCACTGCTGAAAAAGGAAAAACTACCCAAAATTAGGACACAAGTCAGAAGCCAAGACTACACATAAGTACAAATTTAATCTTTCCATTCTGAACCTGAAATAATCTTTCCTTCCCTCTTTCTCAGATTTTGCAGCTTTTTGCAGCTCCTACACCACTGAGTCCAGTCTAGGACTTCCCCAGCATCTGTCCACAGCATCAGTGGTGACAGTGATGCAATTGCCATCAGTGAGGCTGGGTTCACTATTGGTATTGTATGTGTGTATAATATTTTATAATTATTTTCATTAAAGAAGCTTAAGTTTTGTTTTCCCATCCCTAAGTCTCTCATCCCTATACATCTTTTCTTCCCCTTTGGAAAGGGAGAGAGGTTAATCTGTTATTCTTCTAGTGGGCAGCCTAGATTCAACCCATGACAAGCAAGCCCCACTACTTCAAATATAATCCCTCCTATCCTCTGCATTCAACTTACTGAATTAGATTGTAGGATCAAAGGAATCCTAGAATGTATTGGGTTGGAAGGGACCTTCAAGGATCATCTAGTCTAACCCCCCTACAACAAGCAGGGACATCTCTAACTACAACTGATTGTTCAGAGTCCCATCAAGCCTGACCCAGAGTATCTCCAGGGATGGAGGTCCTGGGGTTCAGGGATGAGGTCTCCACCACCACTCAAGGCAACCTGTTCCAGTGATCCACTGCCCTAAGATTAAAGAATTTTCCTCATGGTTGCCCTAAATCTACCATTATCCCTCATACTATTGTTCCCTGTCCTTGTGAACAGTCTTCCTCAACCTTATGATAGGGTCCTTTCAGGGACTGGAAGGTGGCTGTAAGTTTCCCCCAGAGTAGTTCATTGAGATACTGACAAATACTTCTATTAAAAAGTTACTTCAGTGAATATCTCAAATGTGTATGACTTAAAAAGATTTTTATGTAAAGCACTGTGGTATGGCATCTCAAATGTAGAAAAACGCTGTGCAGAAGTTTAAAGTCTAAAATTCTATCTGAATATTTTTTCTGCCCTGTTTCTGGATGCAGTCTCTCACCTTTGTCCTGTGCCAAAGTGCACACTGTCTTCAGATTCCTTAATGAAAACAATCCTACTTACACCTAGTGTGTAGCACAGCCTAGTGTTGAAGATACAGAGCAAAAGCTTCTGGCAAATTTTGGAGTTGCAGTAGCCTTCCTGCTTCTATGTAGAGAATCAACCTAAAGAATGTGTTAGCACCTAAAGCTAATTTGAAACTTGGTCGTATTTGCCTAGAGAGCTGGTAGAAGGTCCACCCCTGAAGGAAGTCAAGGCCAGGCTTGATGGGGCTCTGAGCAACCTGCTCTAGTTGAAGATGTCCATGTTCACTGCAGGGGGATTGGACTAGATGACCTTTAAAAAGTCCCTTCCAACTGAACATGTTCTGTGGTGCTATGGTATTAACGTATGAAAACATTTGTTCCCAGATGTTAAAGAGGAGAAGCAGACATGTCTAAAAATAAGACAGTAGGAGTTCTTGGAAAGCCGTAAGGATCTTCGAATTAAGCCAAAGCCTTGCAGGAAAGGTAATCAGTTCCCATGGCAAAAGTTGGAATTACATTCAAGTTTTCAAATATTGCAAAAGGTCTTGTACATCAATATTATAACAATAAGCATTTTCACTTGCTTTCTGTTTTTCAGATCTTTTTTTTTGAGGGGTGGTTTTTTTTGAGATCACTTGCCATATTCCAAATTCACATGCCAAACGTAATGAAAAAGACAAAACAAAGAGTTTGAGTAACCTTAAATGATTGATATTTAGTGCTTTCATATTAAAAAAAAAGAAAAAAACAGAGAAAGTTATTTCAAAGTCTCAACATTTTTATTCCTGAATCAAAAGTCTACTTAAAAGTAGCTCTACGACAAATTTAATCCTTTCTTTGAAAGTTCTTGCTTCCAACACATAAGTCAGGAAGAAATTAGAATTATTTTAAATAAACTTTTTTAAAGTGTACGAAGTGCTACACAAAATTCTTTTCCTTACAGCAAAAACTCTTTTCAAAATATTGAAGCCAAAAATCAATCATGAGATAAAATGCGTGTGATAGAAGTGGAGGATATAAACAGTTAATCAATTAAAAGTAGAAAGGAATAGTTCATAAAGATCACATAAATAAAAGCAAAAATAAAAACAAAGATTTAAAATAAACACATATGCAACTGAGGAAAATCAAGCCAGCTGAAATTCTTTGAGTATTAAATAGTGTGTAATTAGGAGAGAAACAAACAGATTAGGGAATTGCATTTTAATGCCTTTCTGTGCTAACAGATAATAGATATGGCAGACTGACTGTGGAGCTATGGGAAAATTAAAGGAAATGACAGGAATGAAGTTGTGTCCTCATTATTACCAATGATTTTGGATATTTGCATGTGTGTGGGAAAGCCATACATCTTTTCTCCTTAAGCAATACACTTTAAAAAAGTGATTCTGACTAGCGATTTTGCTTTAAAGTGCAATGAAAACATTGAAAACTGTTCCTGATTTTATCCCCTAACGTTTAAAAAAAGACATCTATATACAGCAGCGGAACAAGAGATTCCAGGATCTCATCATTTGAAGGGATGTTTTCCTAGTGCCTAACTTCAGACACATAGCTTTGACTATTTTTCAGAGTCACAGAGGTATTGGGACTGGCAAAGGCATCTGAGCTCATCCAGACCAGCCCAGGACCTAACATCACCATGTCAGCCAGACCAGAGTACAGGGCCTCAGCCAGGTTGGCCTTAATCATCTCCAAGGATGGGGACACCACCACTGCCCTGGGCAGTCCATTCCAGGGTCTGAGCACCCTTTCTGTGAGGAAGGGCTTCCTAACATCCAACCTAACCCTACCCTGTCATACTTCAGGCCCTGCCCTCTTCTCCTTTGCTAGTTGCATGGGAGAAGCAAGAAGCTACCGAAGGTGAATTGAATTTTTCTCCATGGGGACATTGTTCTCTGACTATGAAGAAGTCCAGGTAATTTTCCAGTCAGCTTCTCTGAATCATTAAAGTTCAGATTCTTGACACCCTCTCCCCATCCTAGAAGACCAGAGACTGTTCTGCAGGACATAAAGGAGCTGCACACCCCTGCCTGCAAATGCACATGAAAAAGGCAAATCTAGGAAAGGGACTGGAACAATGCTTTCACAGGGAACCAAATGAATTCCCAGATTAAATCCTGTTTTCTTTGGGTCTTATCTTTACCTAGGAATGAATACACTGGAGAGATTAATTTTGTGCTGCTGTGCTGTTGTAAAGGGGAAAAGACATAGGGACTGTGTTGGAAGTGGCATCATCTACAGGGTTGCCTGGGATTCCTGGCGACAGATGGTGTTTGGGGACCCAACCGTGTGCTGCCAGCTTGTTGCACCAAACCATCTGTACAAAAGAGATTCCTACAGCAAAAATAATTCCCTTTGTCCATTAAATAAACTGTATGTCCCAGACAAGGGTCTCAGGGACTGTAGAGTCTATTTGCCTGTGCACTCATCTAAAACTGATGTGTTTCTCATAACTGAGGACACTCTGTTTTGCAAACATGCTTGAACCAGATGCATTCTCTGAATCTGTTTATTCCTATAACTACTGCAGCACCAATAGGGCGTTTTAAACTGCAAGTGAAGACATCCTAAATGAACCTGGCGATCTTCTTTCCTGGGAAGTGTTTAGAATAGACTTGCCAAATGCTGCAATCAGCAGCATTTGCTTTGCCTGTATATTGCTATGAAACACAGGGATAAACCAGCTCTGGCAGGGATCACAGAGTGTTCTCTGGGGTAGGCATAAAATAGAAAAATCTTTCTGAATCTTGCCGCCATTCCCTTTAATTTCAATTGCAGAATCTCCCTAGAGCACTGAAGACTAATTCTGTACTGTTACTTCAGCAGCAGTGCCAAGTTCATACCCAGCTTTGCCAGGTAAGCAGCTTGAGACATTTGCATCTGCATTGCCTTAGCCCGTCTCTGGCTCTCATTAGGTGTACCCCCTCTGGGCTTCAGTTGGAACAACTTGACCTCTCCAGATATCCTACAATCCATGCCCTCTACCTGTCTGAGAGGCTCACCTAGTAGATAGATGTTCCAATGAGATTTGTGCCAGGAGCCTTGTTTGCCTAAGCCTATTAGCATCCATATCAAATATGTTGCTCAGGAAGCCTGGTATTTGCAGAAACGTGGAGCAGGTCCATGGCAGCCATTTTAGAGCAGCTGGTTTCTTCTGTGCTCAGGACTGACACACTGGGGTTGGAGATACCTTGGCTCTTTCTCTGTTTTTGCTATCAAGAACTACTGTAGTGTGCCTGGGTGGGATACATCCGACTTCAACTAACGACAAGCCTTTAGGAAATTGCCCTGTATAACCAGATTATAGTCAGTCTTCTCTTAGCAGTGAGAAGGGACCTACTTCTGAGTTCTGATCAAGCTTCTGCTATGGCAAGGCATCAACTTTCATAACCCACCTGGGCAGCCTGTTCCAACGCCCCATTACCCTCACTGTGAAGAATTTCCTTCTAATGTTTATATGGAACCTCCGCTGTTCCAGCTTGCACACATTCCCTCTTCCATTGTCATTTGCTCAATGCGCTTGGCTTCAGGGTTGTTGTATCTCTCACTTAGCTTCTTGTGGTAGGGAGGAGCATGGTGAAGTGAATCTGAGGGCTCCTCACCATCTGGCAGCCATATATATTTGTTAGAAAGCATCTCTTACTGAAGACTCATGACCTCCATTTCTGACCCATGGGAAAAGTCAGAGAGGGTCCACAAAAGCAAAGCTATGAAATCAAAAGCCAAGCTCTTAAATCAAAAGCCCTTCACAGCAGAGAACTGTTTATCACCTCTTTTGCTTCCTTTTTTCTTTTTTTTTCTTTGCATGAATTTTTCCCACTTCAGATAAACAACACAGATAATTTTGTTGGGTTAGCCTTCAAAAACAGCAAAATGTTCACTCACAACTTCTACTCCGATCCATGACTCGAGTGACCTCGCCCTTTTTCCAGAGGTGGCACATCCTCTTTTTCCCTCTTCCCAATTTCCTTACTCATCCAGGCTGGTCTTTTTGCCCTATGACTCATCTTGTGACACACGGGCTTGGCCTGGTTTTGTGCCTTCAGTAATACATTCCTGAAGTGTAACCAGCTCTCCTGAACCCCCTTCTTGTAAAGGGCTGCCTCCCAAGGAACTTTCCTAATTAATTCCCTGTGTCAGCCACAGGGAAGCTCCTAACCTTCTCCCACAGAGGTCATTCCTACTGGTACCAAATGTGGCACATCTAGTACCAAAACTGGCACCTCTGGTACCAAAACCTTCCCACATTAACCCCATACAATAATAGCAAAATAATAATGAACACTGCAACTTGCACATTAAGATACCCTCTGTCACTCTTACCTTAGGGCTTTGAATTGCTGATCTAAGAAAATTTCCATCCATTCCTATGTTTTCTTTGGGTTTGCATCACAGATGGGTATCAGAGCACATGAACCAGATTCTTTTTGGATAAGGCTGAACTGGAATATGATCTTTAGCAGCAAAGCAAATACACTTCAGCTGCGAGTGGGCATTCAGTCTATGCAAATATTTCATAGACAGGCTGAGGGAACTATGACCTGAAAGAGGTATGGTGCATTATCCTCGGCATCAAATTATTTGCCCCCACATCTGCCCTCACTGGCCTATAGTACTTGACAACATAGATGTACCTTGTGTACCACATCCAGCATTATTATTAATTTAAAAATATATTTCTGAGTCATCTTTGAGTTTTAGCTTTCACATTAACACAGCATTTTCAGTCTGTTATTGCCCTCTCTCACCTCTATAAACAGAGCAGCCTCTATGGGTTTACTGGAGTAACACTGCAGAAAATTCAAATGGGATGGTTGAGTAAAACATCTTTGTGTTTATAAAGTGTCATTGTCACACCAGGCATGTGCTTCGGAGATTAAGAAATAGGTTTATTTCATGTAGCTGGGATGGAGTTGATCCTCTCCATGACATCTCTCTTGATACTGTGTGTGGTGGTAACTGCAAGGGCATTGATAACTGAGCCATCCCCCACCCCACCCCACCCCACCCCACTCCCCGGGTTTTGGATGCTGCTGAGCAAGAGCCTCATGTTGTATTTTTTTTCCTCCTGTCCATCCAGGAAGGGAGAGTGATAGAGCATCTTTGATAGGCACCTGGCCTCCAGCAAGAGACAGACCACCCCAGAGTTACTAGAGAATCTGTGATGCAGCGCAAATGATGTTTCCTCGCCAACACTGTATGAAAAGGACAGACATTGCTGAAGAAGGTATTTCCTTCTACATTAGAAATACTTGTAAGTCTTTACATAAATCTATAGCATTTCATAACATTTAGGGAGTGATGGATCAACAGCCTGATTATGCTCCACATGCCTGTACAGCAGACATCCACAGTCCATGGAAAAGACTGAATTAGTATACTAAGTAAATGAGTGTTTATAATTCAGGAGCACCTGGAGGTCTCAGTTAATTAATCTCTATTGTGTTATGCACTGTATGAACTTGCTGTCAACCACAGACCTAAGTACCTTAAAGGAAGATTCTGAAGCATCTTTCTTGTTGTCTTAATTTCTTTTCCACTTAAGCTGGAAGGCACAGAAGGTAAGCCCAAAGTGAACTCTGAAGATTTGACCCTGTGCCTTCTCTAAAAACCTTTCCTTGCTTTATTTACTTTTTATCAAAACTGTCAGAAACCGTTGTGCCCTGTATGGCAGTAGCTACAGTAGGGCGTTTTACATTATGGAAAGTAGGATGAATACTTTTGTAGGCAGAGATATCCTACAAAGGATTTTCAAAGGGGTTTTTTCATGTGATACAGCCTTTAGGTTTCACAGGTAGAAAGAAATTTACATTAGAGAAGCATTTAAATGAAGTGCAAAGCTATATCATCACTAGGAGAGACTTCAGTGATATCAAAAAGGATGGGAAGTCAATATGCGATATAGAAATTATCCCAATCCTGTTTTGTATAGCACAGGTTTTGTTCCAGGGATATCTAGAAACCCCTGAAAAGCATTGCTGTTGCTTCTGTTAGTGAGAAATAAAAAAAAACCCAAAAACTCAAAACCCAACAAAGTGAAACCATTACAGGTTCCCTCTAGGAAAAATATAAATGTGGAGTACATGAATACATAATGAAATATACGGCAACAACTACCTATGTAAAGATGAAAAACAAGCATTCACAGCTGCTCACAAATCTAGTCAAAACAAATTCAAATCACTGTTGCCTGCAATGGACTCACTGCTAACCTCAAATTACGCCTTTTGTTATCCCAGTTCCTATCCCACATTTAAACTCATTTATAACACATGGTATGTTGTAGTGCTGTATCCACACCACACCAGTAACCAGTTCTGCTTACACCCCTTGCTAGGAGCTCTACTACCAGGGGTTTGGCTGTCCTGTGCTCCCAGAGAGGCCAGGAGCCATCCCGGAGCTTGAGAACAGGAAGACAGGTCACTTCAGCATGGCTGCTAGTGACTGCTGATACCAAGAGCAGATCTTGGGAGTCTGAACTGTTTTACTGTTCTCAGTGCATGGGATTTTCCTCACAGATAAGGGATTTTCTCTGCATGGTGATTCCCAGGCTAGAAACAGAAAATCAGTTTGACCTTCAGTGGGTAAGTGATGCAAGAGAAGCTTTTTCACATTTTAAAGCACCTTAATTTTAGTCAAATGGAAAAGAGGACAACAGCCATCTGTGTCTGTTACATTGATTAGAAACCCAAGAATTTCCAGAGAGACTCTTCCTTCAGACCTCACTCCTCATCGTCAAAGGTTAAATAACATTCTAATTCTCGAGTCTTTTAGTGTCTTGCTGAGGCAGCAATAGAGCTCTTACTGGATTCACATAGAACTTTTACATTAGGTTCTAACTCTGAAGTATTCCTATAAGATCCAAAAGTTAAGCAAAAAGTGAAAGAGATACTGCTCCTCCCTTTGCAGAAACCCTCTCTTTTAGATCTGCTAAGAACTTACATTCTTGATCAGCTTTTTATTTACAGAAGAGTCAACATGACTCAGTCTGCTCGTCCTTCCCCTAAAGCAAGCATTTTACTCCAAGTCAAACCAGTAATTGGGGAGAACTGGACCACAAACTCAAAGACAAGGTGTATGTTTTCCTATTGATGTGGAAGACTTATACCAGACCTGTACAAAACGTGTACCCATGTACATTTAAAGGAGCTTGCACTTTGGGAGCCTAAGTGCAAGGACAGAGTCTCAGGCTAGAAATTCCTTCTCATACATAAAAAACAATAAATTAATTTCTAAAAATCTAGTTGAGAAGGTTGGTCATTATGTAGAATCTTTACAGGAGATATAAATAAGAAAACTTGAGAAGAGCCATTAGCAGACTTCACACGTGAATTACACCACAAGGTAACTCAATATAATGCAGTTTATTTCAGTGGAGTTATGCCAGGCTTTAACAACTGCACAGTCAGCACAACAGGTGGCTTACAGATGCAGTGTAATTTCTAATTATAACCTTATCAGAAATATAGAATTGCATTAAAGATATATAATAATCATTTAGAGACCAGTCCTTTTCCCCCTTTCAGTGAAAGAAATGGAAGTTGTGTCGGCAGTTTTCTGAAGCAAGGATATTGCAGCAGGACCAGCACAAAGTGAAGCAGTGAGATGATATTTGGTTTGTCATGCATTACACCTCCTGTCTTTAGCATATTACTGGAAACAAGCAAGACAGTGATATGTATCATGGGTTCATAACAGCACAGAAGCAGAGAGCTCACTGCAGGTTGCAAATTGATGATTGGAGAAAGAGAAAACAAATTTAAAAATTCTTTCCCATTCCTATAAGTCATTTGTGCATCCTCATAAAGAAAGGACAATGCATTCTATGGCACTGATGTATTCAATTAAGAACCACAGAAGGATTTGAAAGGAACCTTAATTGATCATCTAGACCACCTTCCCTGCCAAAACAGGGGTGCCCGGATCACATTGCACAGGGCTGTATCCAGGTAAGGTTTGAGTATCTCCAGAGCAAGAGACTCTATAGCCTCTCTGGGCAGCATGCACCAGGCCTTTCTGACTGGCACTGCGAAGTTCATCCTTATTTCTAAGTGAATTTTCCTATGCTCCAGCCTGTGCCCAGTGCTCTTTATCCTATCATTGAGTACAACTGGAAACACACTGGCACCATCCCCCCTACAGATGCCTTGCAGATATTTATAAGCATGGGTCAGTGCTCCTCTCAGTTTTCTCAAGACAGTCCCAGGTCTCTCAACCTTTCCTCATAAGAGAGATGCTCTTTACTCTTCCAGATGGTTAGAGATGACATCCAAAAGAATTTGTTCCTTCATCTTTCCAGGGATGGAGGTGAGACTAACCAGCCTCTAGTTTCCTTAGTCATCTGCCTTCCTCCAGTGATCAGGTATCTCTCCTGTTTTCTATGACCTTTTAGAGATGATGGAAATTGATCTAGCAATAGCATCCAGCAATAGATCTAGCAATAGCACTCTGTCATCATTCATGGGTGAATTTCACCAGGGCCCTGGATCTATGGATGTCCAGCCTAGCTAAAGGTTCTCTAACCTGGTTCTCTTATACCAAGGGATAGTCATCCACTGAGTGCCACTCATGCATTTCCTTTCTGCAGCACTTGCTCTTGGGCCTCTGCAGTTGTTAAAATATCATTTGTGCACATAATTGTAATTGTGAAGGGTGAAATCCTGCATTTCTGGGTCACCAGTGCCCAAGATGCCTCATTCACATCAGTGCTCTTGACAGAGATTAAAGATTATTTTTTCAGACTTGAGTTTATGCTCAAGTCCAATCTGTAACAGATTGGGTTAGCTGTAGAAATGTTTAAGCTTCTGAGAGCATCTACCTTTATAACTACAAATAAGAAGAATTATCACAAGACTTCACACTTGAAAGTACTTTGGAGATAACTAGGCTGGCCTATCTTGCAGATGACAAGTTAATTGCTAAATAGCTGAATCAGATGATAGGCTCTGACACAAGCATTTGTCACTTTTGAATGGTAAGAATCAGTGAATATGCCACATTGACATCTCCTGAATCTCATGGTACCCACAGTGGCAACTACAAACACATCAAGACTTTCCCATCAGAATAGCAGTTTCCTATATGTGCTTCATACAGACACAGCTAATAGTTCAATGAAGGCACTCAAGAAACAGATCTCTTCTGCTGGATTTTACCAAATGTACAGTAAATTTAATCCCACTTAGATCTATTGCTGGATGCTATTACTAGATCAATTTCCATCATCTCTAAAAGGTCATAGAAAACAGGAGAGATACCTGATCACTGGAGGAAGGCAGATGACTAAGGAAACTAGAGGCTGGTTCTGATGAAGAGGCCACTACCAACGTTATTTTACCAACTATTAATCTTGTTAACTATTTTTGCAATATTTTAGAGTACGCCACTCAGTGCTGGTGTACTGGTGGGAAGAAGCAGCTATATCTCAGATACTATTGCTGTTTCCTGATGTGGCACTTTGAGTCACCAATGTGCTATCGGATGGCACGGGACACAAACATGCAGGTGTGGTTTGATTGCTTGGTTGCAGAACTCAAGATGGCTGTGCACACACTTTTTCTTCATTTCAAGACAAACACTGGTGAAGCTGAGGGGTTGTTAGAAACTTAGAAAACAGTTTTGTTTTGCTTTCTGTAGTTGTGAAGGCAGCAATTTCAATCCAGTTCTGCTGGTGAAGTTATTATAAAAAACACAACAGCAACAACAACAAACTAAAAGATGCAGCTCTGCAATAGAAAATCATCTACTTTGTTAAAACTGACTCTCCAAATGTTCTGAGTCTATTGCTTCTCTGTTTCTCTTACAGAGGGATGAATGAAGCACACAAATACTGATGATTGGCTGGACTTGTTTGCAACAGCTGCAGAAGAAGTTGCCAAATCTGTTTCATATAAGATAGCCTAAGTGCTTGATAAGCGTTTAAATTCACCCGCATTCTTTAGCACACATAAAAGTACACTTTTGCCATAGAAAATAAGACTAAACCCTTAAATGCAGTATGCTTTTCTTAGTCAACATGCTTGATGCTGTATCAAGAGCTTAACTGACAATTGTCATCTCCTTCATGTCTCACTTGACCTTACCATCAGATATTTTTCATTAACAATTGCCAACATGATTTTTCACAATATGATGCTTGAATCCTTCAAGATCTTGGTAGAAGATACCTCTAGATTTGTATGTTGATGGAGTAAAACCTTCTTTTGAAACTAGTCTTCTATTGAAATCCCTCTCAGAATTAAAACTGAATGAAAAAAAGAAAACCCACCTCAACCAAAATGCTCAGGTAAGAGGAAGATTTTGTCACATCTCTTATTTCCCTGGTTTATTCTCCCTTTAGCTGACTGTTCTTTCTTTAGTGTAGAAAAATCTACTGAAAGATGGACATTTCTGTCTATGAAGCTGAGGGCCAAACAGCAGAACTTAGCTCTTTGGCTGGAAGCCCACAAGCTGCTGTCTATTAAGACATAGAAGCCAGAGCTATTGTTCTTTGTACTTGCTCTATAAAAAGAAAGAAAATGCAGGCTGTGTAACACTTTGCATGATACAGCCTTCTCCCACCTAAATGCCAATATGATGCACTCTTGTTTTCCCTTCATGCTAGGTAATATTTTGGGGTCATGCAGAACAAGAAAACTTGCCAAGTGGTAAAGTTGCCTGAGAACCCATGATGTCCTGTGCCGATTTTTTTCAACACATTCTTCAGGGTAATAGCTGAAGAGTTCCCAAAACTGTGTGACAAGACATGCCAAACTTTTTTGGTTTTACTTCCTATCCAGTATAAGGAGCATGCTGGATTTTTCTTTCAACATGATATGTACACACATCTATATCCAGAGCTTTTTCTGATAGACAAGAGGAAATGGCTTTAAGTTAGAAGAAGACAAATTTAGATTAGATCCTTGAGGATATTTTTTACGGTGAGAATGCTGAGGCCCTGGAACATTCCTGGAAGTGTTCAAGGCCAGGCTGGATGGGGCTCTAGGCAACTTGACCTGGTGAGAGATGTGGCTGCCCATAGCTGGGGCTTGGAACTGGATGATCTCTGAAGTCCTTCCAACCCAGACCATTCTATTATATAATACATTATATAATATCAGAGAAGAAAACAATCAATTTAAAGCATAAGATAAGCTAAAAAAGTCCTTATTTAATGCAGAAGGCCTGTGTAGTCCTCCAGGAAGGATAATTCACTCCTATAGAGAGCTTCTTCCTTCTAGGAGAAAGAATTTTGTCACTGTGGTTGACTATCCTGGTTAACTATTCTGGTACTTAGCTGGGCAATCTGAACAGCAAGTTTTGAGTGTCTTCAGTAAGCAGTGAAGGGTTGGGAATAACCTGGTGCTGTGTAGGATGCTGTCTTGGGATGCAGACAATAAAACCTCCATTGCTAACCTTCCTGTGCTCCAGGCTATGGGTGGGTTTCCTGTGCTCTGAGCTTCCTGTCCAGGGAATGCTGCAATAATTCTCCACAGCTACCTGCTCAAATGCCACTAATTCAGAGAGAATTCTGTTTTGCCTGTTTCTCTATCACTAGCTCTCTGGATATTTTCATTCAAGTTGAGCTAGTGTTGCTAGGGAGATAATCCATTTCTGATGATTAGTCACATTCTGCCTTCATAAGTGACTTTAGAGCCACATAGTTCACCCAGACTCCAGTTAAGGTGTCCCACGGTCTGGCTCCCCCACAGTAAAGCAAGTGAAAATGAAGCAAAACAACATCCCCCATAAAAAGAAGACAATTATTTCAATATTGTGATGAATTCTTTGGAGAAAATCAATGTATAAAGAGAACATATTTTAAATCTCTGAGTAATTCAACAACTTTTATAAACTAAATCCAATCTTTAGTGGCATTTGGAAGTACTAAGGAAATGTATTCATTTTTTGGATGAGTGGAATTCTTTCTGTGGCACAAATTTTCCAGACTGATTTTCTATTAAGACATTCTCACAAAAGTAATTTCTAGTTTTATTTTAAAATCTATTCAGTTTTGAATGAGTCACTCAGTGCCTACACATAAGGGATTCTTGCAGTCCAATACTATTTAAGACTCAAAATGAAACCATGTTTTATGTCTGAATAGTGAACTATAATTACCTCAGTTTTTAACTGTCAAGAAAAAAATAAAAGGAAAGAAAAAGGAAAGGGAAAGGGGGAAAAAAGGAGAAAGAGAGCAAAATGGAAAGGGGAAGGGAATGGAACAGCTGTTATTCTTCCATGGAACAGACACTATTCACCCTTTATATTGAAATACACAGACTGAACCCCTAAAACGGAAATCCAGAAATGGAAGATGGAAGCACATTCTGCTTCCCATAAATGACATAATTCATGCTCTCATGAACTCATGTAACAAGTTTAACTATAAGGTAAATGCTACTCTCTCTGTTGGGCTGTATACCTGGATCTGTCAGAGTTAGACAGACAGAATGAGGTGACCTGTAAACTAAGAAATCCATTTTCTCCAAACCAGACAGATTAATTTCTGTAACCTGACAGTAATGTGCTTATGCACACTGTTGTGTTTTACAAGAACCCATGTGCATGGTGAATGGAAGTGAAATAGAAATTAAATATCTCAGGGTGTAGCTACTGCTTTTATCAAGAGAAACATACTTTTCTTTTATCTTTTCTGTAATCCTGGATGTTTTCATCACAAAGAAAAAAATTAATTCAATTATTTTAATTCAATCATAACAATTAGGAGGGATCCTTATGATCCATCCCCTCACTGCTACAAAGAGATTGAGGTGCTGGAGTGGCTGCAGAGGAGCAACAAAGCTGGTGAAGGGATTGATGAGGACAGGCTGAAGGAGTTAGCATTGTTTTGCCTGCAGAAGAAACTCAGAGGGAACCTTCTCTCTTTCTACAACTAGGGTTGCAGTCAGGTGGTAGTTGGGCTCTTCTCCCAGGCAACTAGGAACAGGACAAGAGGGCAGGTCCTGAAGCTGCATCAGGGGAGGGCTAGGTTGGATGTTAGGAAGCCCTTCCTCACTGAAAGGGTGTTCAGTCACTGGAATGGACTGCCCATGGCAGTGGTAAAATCCCTATCCCTGGAAGTCTTTAAGGACATCCTGGCTGTGGCCCTTACTGCCCTGGTTTGGCCAACGTGGGCTTTTCCAGCCTCAATAATTCTGTGATTGTGTAAACCTGTGCTTTCTCTGCTCTCCTAAAACAAAAGGCAGCAGAACATAAGCCTCTCTGCAGAGGTACTTTTATACTAAGTTTAAATACTACTTTGCTAATTGAAGAATAGTACCCTTCACAGTACTGAAACTGTATATATGATAGACTGATATATTTCATCCATATTTTTGGTATTTTAGGAAAAGTTCAAGGGTTCAGCATCTACCCAGGAGGCAAGGTGTTTAGGAATTTAACATGTTATTTAACTTTAAAACCATGTTACAGTCCCTGGAATGCAATATACATATCACTTTCTGTATCAGTCTGGCTTTAAACTCCATTGACAGCCATAAGAATACCTATGGAATTATCTGTTGTTCTGCTTTTTTTTTTTTTTACCTTTAATAGGATAAGGGAAAAATTTATATGGAAGGCTCTTGTAACAATAGTTTCACAATGAGGCTACAGCAAAACAGTTGCCATATTTTCCTGGCAAAGCATGAGGCCATATTTTATGATAATCTATTTGGCCACAGAATAGAGTCAGTCAAAGAAGAATATGAACAGAAAGTCATACCTTTGTAAAAACCCATTTTTAAAACCTCATTTGCTGTAGCCACACAGAAGCATATTTGATGACTTCTTGTTTTACAAAATAATAATTAAGCAAGAGTGGTAAAAGCATATCTGTACTTTTTCATGCCTAGTCTGAGAAAACCGGTTAAAGGTAGCATTTAAAGTGTCAAGAAATGTGCATGTGACTTATTGAGAACACAGCTGCTGACAGGTATGTCAGTTTACAGTATTAGTAATGATTACAGTAGTTCAGACAGAGTGAAACAAAACTATGAAAGGAAAAGAGAACCCTTTGTTAAACATTACAGGAGGAAGTATGACAATGGTCTGCATAGTGGTGAAACATCACAAACAACAATGGGTTAATTCCCATTATGTAGAGTTAATTCCCATTACTTACAAGTCATAGAGTCTTACTGCCTGCCAGTAATTCTCATCGTCTTAAGATGTTGGAGCTGTTTCTTATTCTTCTGGCTTTTTTTCTGCCATTCCAGGGTTTAAAGTTTTCCCTTTATCATCCCAATTTATTCCACTGTGGTTGATATTACGAAAAGATATTATGGGTCCTGCCACAGGATTAATTTTGGATGAAATTGTACCTGAAGATGTGCCCCTAGAGCACACTCACTTCTGCTAGCAATCCCATCCATGTAATCAAACTTGAGCTATTATAGAGCTAAGTGCCAAAGCACACATGGTATGGATGTTGTGTTCTCAGCACTGTTATAGGAAACATAACTTGTCACTGAAAGCATCAGCACAGATAACCATTACAAATAAATAAGCCCAAATCATAAGACGTTAATGTCACTGACACAGTTGTAAATAGCTGTAGGAATGCTGGTAGAGAAAACTAGCATGAAACATGAGCACCTACCATCACATGTACAGCTAATCACAGCTGCAATAATAGTACAACTACAGTAGCATAATCACAGTATTAACTGCAACTACACAATTCCAATCTTTAAAATATAAAATAATATTAAAATTAAACATACCTGCATGGTTCTAAACACTTCTGTGAAATTTTAATAAATACAGATTGAACTGAAGACTGCATTGACTTACGCAATCTATCTCAGTTCTTTCTATCTGCTAAAACTGACAAGGGTACTTCATGCAAGAATTGCAGCGCTAGATATTCACAGTCCTTGAAGAGATCATAATTTGGGGTTTGGATTCATAGCAGGAAATATGAATAAAAATGTAGGGCTGTGTTCCATAACACACGTGCGTGGCTCACTGATTCCATTCAAAGACTTCAACCTGTCACTGATACCATCTCTGCTAGTTTGAAGGTAGAAACCTATCAAACACAAAGCAGTAGCTTCATACATACTGCTCAAATAGTAGAGACTGTAAGATAGGTGACAAGCTAAAACTGTATGTTTGCTCAAAACCCCAAGAAATGAAGCAGCTGAATGTCTTAAGATTCCCCTTTCCATATTTCAACAGATTAAACTAATGTCCCTTTAAAATGTCGATAGTCCATCTGTCCCCTGTGTTCAGCTTTGTGAATCCTTCATATCTCCACAAAGTGAATGGGACACTTAAGCCTGTAATGACTCATTTGTGCTGCTCTAGCACTGTACAAATGTTATAAAGGATTCCCCTTTTCCCAGTACGCTTTGCAAGTTTGAATAATCCCCAATGCACACATTTGATCCTTTACAGTTCTGTGCAGAGCAGTTACCTTTGTGAAACCTTAAAAATTATGGACTTGCCCTCATAGTAGTAAGAGGATCTAGGCTGTAGTCTATTACACTGTCATCTGGGGCTTTGGTCTTCTCTTCTGTTCCCAGCTATGTGTGTTAAATAAACAGGGAGCAAGATGCTCTGCAAATCATTACAGATTCTACCTGTTTAAAATGGCGCACATAAGTAACATAAGGACTATCATGGTATGGCATCACACTACATTTTGTTATGGATACAGGTCATTGTGAGCCTCAGAATCCACCAACATCACAGCAAAACCTACATGACATCACTTTGAATTTGCCTGCAATTATCTAAAGGGTGCAGATGAGTACACAGAAGAGTAACTAGTTCTTTTTTTAACATCTGGTAATTAAGTGGAGAAAAGCAGTGGTTTCATGTGGGGAAATAATACACTCATTAATCTTAACCACAGTAACCTAGTCACAGCATCTGGATCACATTTCAGAAAGGATAAAATGAACTGGCAGCATATTATCCCATTTACTGATATCCAATCTGCATTTGTTTTTCTGTTCCTCATGAGGACTTTAGAGCAGGGAGCGAATAGGTTACAAGTACAATGCATTGCAAGGACATAAGGTAAATGCATATTCTCTTACACTGAGACTAGAAGAGAGGGGGAAATAACTGGAACTCACAATCTTATTAGAACACACATGCGAAATTGTACTCTTCTGCTTCCTAATTCTTTTCACTCTGTTGGTTTTTCCCCTCAGAACAACACAAAATCATTTGCTTCAGCTATGCCTTTCTTCTAATTTAGAAGTCATATTCTTATCCCTATGAAATTCTCATGTAATTTGATTATGTTTATAAAACATATAAAAATGTATATAAAATGTAAAAAAAATGCTAGGGCATTAGATACAGATATTAGATATGTGTGTATAGACTGTGTTTGAGAACTAGTCAACTAACTAGGTTAGTTGGTGAAAGACTGAAATGAAGAGAGTTGCATCAGCGTGAAGCTGATATAACATACAGGAAATCTATCCCATTCAGGAATCATTAATGCACAGTATGAAATAGAGAGACAAGAATAAAGACATGTTTATGGCTTGCTGATATAATCAGCACCTCCTACCAAATGCAACTTCATTTTAGCAAATGCAAATGACTTATCTATATACAGTACCTACATCATTCTAGCAAATTCTTTTGCAGTAATTCCACTTGAATGAAGACATCTGTGGAGAAACCATTAAGTACCAATTAGGCTTTCTCTATGTGTCATTTAACTGAATTGTTTTCATCATGGACAATACCATTGCCTAATTCAGCATCAATTTGTATGCAAACTAAACCAATTTTTATGTATTTGGAATCGATCACTTGAATATTGAAATATCCCCATATTTGAAATATTCAAGTTACCCATTCAGCGATCTCCTTTTGTGCTGCCCACTGAATAAGTGAAATTCAGGATTTTGTGAAAAAAATGCTGTGTTATTATGCAACTAATTCCAACACAGATGTACAAATAGAGTGCTGTTGATCTTTGTTAGAGCTTTCCCTTACTCTGAGAAGCTCCCTTTGCAATCTTACCTTTCATTTAGCAAAGCAGTACTGCTACTCTAACACAATTGCCTTGGGTTTATTTCTTTCTTTTTTGTTTTATATAATGGGAAAAATAGTACCTAAAAATTTCAGTATGTGGATGCAGTCTGCCTCCCATATTAATTAATAACATGTTTTATCCTGAAACAAGTCCGGAAACTTATTTCTTTAATACTTTCTCTGCACAGAAAACATTAGTTTTTTCATTAGACTTCCCAATGGGTTATTTTTCTCTAAAGAGATCCAGTTCCCTCAGCCTCTCCTCATAAGAGAGGTGTTCTACTTCCTTCATCATCATTGTTGCTCTATGCTGGACACCCTCCAGCAGTTCTGTGTCCTTGAACTGGGGGGGCCAAAACTAGACACAATACTCTAGATGTGGCCTCACAGTGCAGACCAGAGGGAGAGAAGAACCTCCCTCGATTTGCTAACCACCCCCCTTCTAATGCACCCTAGGATGCTGTTGGCCCTCTTGGCCACAAGAGCACATTGCTGGCTCACAGTCATCTTGCTGTCCACTGGAAAGCCCCCCCCCCACCTCTGTCCAACACGTCAGTCCCCAACCTATACAGGTACCTGGGGTTGTTTGTGCCCAGATGCAAGACTCTACATTTACCCTTGTTGTACCTCATTAAAGTTCTCTCTGCCCAGCTCTCTAGCCTGTCCAAGTCTCGCTGAAAGTTTCATGGACTTGTAAACCTTCAGGTTTTTATGTTACTGCATACCTGCTCTGCCCCTTCCATCCTTCTCCCAATCCCAACCTCTGACTTCTGTGACTTGAGCAAAATGATTTTCAGTGAATTCTGAAGCAAAATGTTATTCAGCACCTCAGCCTTCCCCATATCCCAGCTTACCAGGCCACCTGTTTCCTTCCAAAGAAGAAGGAAACACCTATACAAACTTTTGTGGTTACCCTTGCTGCCCCTGTTCAGATTTAATTGTCTGGGCATTGGATTCCCTAACCTAATCCCTGGCTGTGCAAGCAACATCTCTGTATTCCTCCCAGGCTGCCTGTCCTCATTTCCACCTTCTTGTGTTTTAGCTTAGCAAGTTGTTTCTTGTTCATCCAAGCAGGCTTCCTCACATTTTTGCCTAACTTTCTTTTTACAGGGATGCAGTGCTCCTAGGCTTGGAGGAGGTAGTCTTTGAATGTTAACCAGCTTTCTTGGGCACCCAGTCTCCCCAAGACTATCTCACTGCACTCTATCAAGATGGTCTCTGAAGAGGCCAAACTCTTCTTTCCTGAATCCAGGGTAGCAAACTTGCTGGGTACCCTTCTCACTGCTCTAAGGACTATGGACTACATCATCTCATGATTACTGCAGCCCAGGCTGCCCTTGAGTTTCACATTCCCCATCAGCCCCTCCTTGTTAGTGAGGCCATGGTCCGGCATAGCAATACTTTGTGGCTCTTCTACCACTTGGAGAAGAAAGTTACCTATAGCTGCAATATACTGACAGTGCTGGAAAGGTCACAAGCTATGTCTTTCACTTTTCCTTTCTTCAGTCATCCTTTACGCTTCATTCGCCCATGCAGTGTGGGACAGTGAGAAGTTGCAGGAGACTCCTGAAAATGGGAGTCACAAGACACCAAATGAAAGTCATGTGACTTTCACTTAAATCTCCTGTTAATATCTTGCTCTTATCAGAGTTAATGAAGGAAGAAGGAGCCATGAGAAATCTTCATGCCTGATACCTGAAGCAGAAACTGCATGTTTAAACTTATAAAAGGTCTCAGCAACATGCACAACAAAGTTGCTGAGGAGTTGAGTGAGGAGCTGCTTCAGCTACGTAAAAAAAGCTGTGTGTAGCTAGAAGGACAGGTATTTTATAGACAAAGCATTTGAACAGGAATAATTTTCAACTGATTTAATATAACAACACATTTTGAAACAGTTTACTATTCTATCAAGTGGCTTTGAGCAGGATTTGTAAAGCTGGGCTGTGAGTTCTTCCTGTCAAGCTGCCATACATGACTTTCCCATTGAGAACCACTTCTCTGAAACGTGGCTTTTGGAGTAACATTTCTCTGTTACTTACATATATTCTCATGCTGGCTTTGTTCTGAATTTCATCAAAATAAACTAAAAATTATCACAGAGAATTGAAACATTTCCCACCTCATGTGATAATGTGATCACACTGCAGTGTAGTTATGATAATCATGATCAGGGATGAATCACAGAACCACAGAATCACAGAACTATTGAAAAGACCTCTGAGCTCATCCAACCCAGCCTAACATCCCCATATCAGCCAGACCAGGGCACTAAAGACCACAGCCAGTCTGCATTTAAACACCTCCAGGGATGTGGACTCCACCACTGCCTTGGACAGCCCATTCCAGTGTCTGAGCGATCTTTCCCTGAGGAAGGGCTTCCTAACATCCAACCTAACTGTCCCCTGGCACATCTTCAGACCCTGCCCTCTTGTCCTGTTGTTAGTTGCTTGAGAGAGGAGCCTGACCCTCACCTTACTACAGGTAAAAGTAGAGAGGGAGAAGGTCCCCTCTGAGTCTCCTCCAGGCTAAACACCCACAGCTCCCTCAGCCTCTCCTCATCAGACTTTATTTCCAGTCCCTTCCCCATCTTTGTTGCTCCCCTGGACATGCTGCAGCCCCTCAATCTGTTTCTTGAAGTGAAGGGCCCACACCTGCCCCCAGTACTGGAGGTGAGGCCTCACCAGTGCCCAGTACAGGGGGAAAATTACATCCCTAGTCCTGCTGGCCACACTATTGCTGATACAGGCCAGGATGCCATTGGCCTTCTGGGCCACCTGGGCACACAGCTGACTCCTGTTCAGCCAAATATGAAGAGGTGCTCAAGGTTGCTTTGCATTTCCAGGCAAGCTGCTTGTGGGGATGCTGGATGGCTGCAGAGCTGCTGCTCTCTTCTCAGGAAGCTGGAGCAGTGAGCTGCAGAGTAGCTTGCCCCCAGGCTGACACTTTCTGTTTCTGAAGCAGGTCAGCAGTATGATGGGTTTGAGACTGAAGAGCATTGTCAAAGTTTATATTCTCTCCCTCTGATGAGAGATTAAGAGCTCTTATTTAATGGATCACTGAGTTCAGAGACTATGCAAGATGCCTCTTTCACATTTTCACCTATAGAGTAAAGGTAGCTTCTGGTAATAAAAGTTGTAAAACATGCAAAATTGATGAACAAGCTTTTTTGCTTTGCTGGAGAAAGTACATCTATTTTTAAACAAAATGTGTAGCTGCTTTTCCTAAGAGAATGAAGCTAGAGTTCCACAAGTTTATTGTTTTTTCTTCTAAAATAACTGCATAACCTTCATCTGGAAATGTTGCTTTTTCCTCCAACATTCTTTTAAAAAAGAGACTCAGCCTTATTAGAACAAATTGTATGTGATTAACCAGGTACTTTGTTTTCAATAAATTTTCTTAAAAGCTATGAGTTTTGATTAAACTCCTAGTCTTAAACTTCTAGACTTTTAATCTTGTTTAAACTTTTAAAATTGAGGGTTTTTTTAAATAAAAAATTAGCTTGCCTTTTTGAAGAACGCTGGCATTGCTTGAAACTGTATTACGATTTTTATTTAAAGCTGAAATTCTCAAAAAATTCCTAACATTCCCTTCTGGCAATTCAGCTCTTCTTAAGAATTTAGCTTGTAGAAAACTCAGGTCAAGTACACTCAGAATAGTTTTATCTGCTTCTGCTTAATTGGTAGAGATTTTATGATTAACATTATTGGGGAAAAACCAATATAGGTAAAGACTGATAATATTAGTTTTACCACTTTATAATTAGAAATCCATCAAATAAAAGGGTTTTGGATAGTGAGACTTTTTTTCCTCAGAGCATAAGAGTAAGCATTTCAGTGGCATGTCTAAATCTCTGTAGGTTCTGTTGGATTGCAGGGAACAGAGGGAACTGGACTCAATGGCATGGTTTTGTGTGCTTAATAGATGTTTTGTGAAAGTACAGTTTTTTGGGATAGAAGACAATAACTGACAAGGAAGTACAGTCCAGGCAGCTGATGCCATTCTGAATGAACGTTAGAAAACATGAAGGTATTCTTTTCTACACTTACCTTTTCTTTTGTCATTTGTTGTATGCTTATATTGGTTGTATTTGACACAGTAATTCTGGAAAGTAACCTGTAATTACATTAGATATATTTCATATTATGTAACTGAAGATTCGGTGAACCTGTAATAGCTTTGGACTAATGATGCCGAAACATACATGCACATCGAGCCCAAGGAAGCTCCACCGTGTTAGGCCTGTGCCTACAGTGATAAAACAGGTATGTAGGACATACTGCAAAATACAATCTGTACAGTGATAATAACAAGAAGAGATTGAGGGGGGGACCTTCTTGCTCTCTGCAACTACTTGAAAGGAGGTTGTAGAGAGGCAGGGGTTGGTCTGCTCTCCCTAGTGGCCAATGATAGGACATGTGGAAATGCTGTTAAGCTTTGTTAGCAGAGGAATTTCTTTCCTGAAAGGGTTGTCAGGCATTGGAACAGCCTACCCAGGGAGGGAGTTGAGTCCCCATCCCTGGAGGTGTTGAAGAGGAGGGTAGATGCTGTGTTGGGGGACAGAGTTTCGTGTTGATCACAGGGCTAGGAAAAGGTTGGACTTCATGATCTTGAAGATCTCTTCCAGCCAAAGCTGTTCTATGGTTCTATGATTCTAAAAGGCATTACAGGAGATTGCAGTAGAGCCAGCCGGAGACACATTCAGTCTGCACACGCCAGAAAAAGTGGGACACTGAAAAATCCAGAACTGCAGAGACCATCAGGTACCTCTGCAGCTACCTAGAGCCCAAAGTTAGCACTGAAATAAAAGAGTTCACATTTACACCGAAGTTCATGATAGTGCTAAAAAAAGAGAAACATATATAAAAGCTGGGGCACTACTGATTTTCCCTGATTTTGTTTTGTTGTAGCCATAACTTAGACAGTGATTCTATAAAAGTATTTATAGCTTTATTTTTTTTTGTGCAGAATAAGTATATAAGACAAATACAGATTTTTAGCCTTAACTCTTTAATTTGGTTCAGAGGCACAAATACTAATTCTCTGCATCAACTCTGTCTGTTCTAATTTGATTTCATTGGAATATATTTATTTTTTTTATCAACTTATCCTTCTTACCAGTCATTGATTTTCCAGGAAATAGAACACACCTTCCTAACTAGTCCACAAAATGTAGACACTTGAAACTTAGATGTTTAAAATTAGGTGGTGTGGCTAATGCATTTGTCTCAGCTTGGATTGGAAAAAGCAATGAGTGTAAGTAGAGCATGGACTTCATTACAAAAAACTGTGTAGCGCTCTTTAGGAAATCCTAAATCCTAAATCCTATCCGGTGATCTTGCACTCAAGCTACATGTTTGTTTTGCTTTTAGTCCCTCTGTTGAAGGTAGGGAAAAGCTTTAGGAAATGATTTCACAGGAATTCTTTTCTGACCATGGCTGTAATCTTTATCTTTCTGCATTTTAAACTCAAAAACCAATATAGGAAGGCTGGTAAAAGATAGAAGCTTTATAAAAGCTGCTAAGGGGCATATGAAGAGATGCAAGCGAGGAGAAGCAAAAGACAGTAAATCACAATAGGATTAGGAAGAAAAAGCTGATTTCAACAAAAATGTACGCATTTAAATCCAGAATTGAGTGCTGTGATAAGGGTTTCACATGCATTTACTTTACATCCTGCTGTCCACTGGGACCCCCAGGCCCTTTCTCCTACACTGCTCTCCAACAGGGCAGTCCCCAACCTGTAGTGGTACCTGGAGTTGTTCTTACCCAGATGCAAGACTCTCCACTTATACTCAGCAACACCACCCAGCTTTGTGTCATCAGCAAACTTGCTGACAGTGCACCCTAATCCCTCATCCAAGTCATTAATGAATAGATTGAAGAGGACTGGTCCCAGTACTGATCCTTGGGGGACCCCACTAGATACAGGCCTCCAAATAGACTCTGTCCCATTAACCACTACTCTCTGGCTTCTATCCTGCAGCCAGTTCACAATCCACCTCACTACCCAATCATCCAGTCCACACTGCCTCAGTTTGGCTGCAAGGATGCTATGTGAGACTGTGTCAAATGCCTTACGGAAGTCAGTGCCTCCACAAAACATAGTGTTTGAGTGTTTGCATGTGTGAAAGCAATTTTCCCACTTTGGATAAAGGCTGTGACAGTATTCTATCTGCTTTATTATCCTTTCTAGGAAACTTCATCAGGATTGACAATCCGATGCATTGAATGTAATTTAATGGCCACAAAATCAAATCAAGTTTTGTTATCAACGAAGCAACTTTAAGTGTAAGCATTTTTAACGATCACTCTCTTGTAGAAATGGACATATGATTGTAAATTGCTAATTAGCTGTAGGATTCCTTATTCTTGCAAGCAGAACACTTGGAATGTGCACTAATGTTAATGATAGGCTCAATGGCTTCAGTATAAATTCAAGCATAACCCTACAGTGATGCAAGGATGAGATTGCTTTAGATGTCTGATTGTCTCACCACAAGGTGCCCCTTGTGACATACCCAGAGGTACTGCCATCACTCACCAGCAGCACCCTGGAGTGATGTGCGTCCATTGCAGTTATCAGCAGCACAGCATTCATCAGCCTGCGAAGAAGCACTCTGAAAAAACACATAATCAACACTAACTTTGCCTTGAGGTGAGAAAGGGAGTTGTTACATGGAACGTGAGACTGTCTCTTGCTCTATCTGATGCAGCACTGTGAAGAAGAAGGAGACTTTTATACAGAATTGTTATGGTTTTAAAAACTGAGCAGATTATGCNAACGGACAACCACTGGCTTCAGATAAGAAGCAGAAATAGTTTGGAAGTCTCATCTTTTTTTGGGTTTAGGACATTCAGGTTTTGTCTCAGTTATATAGGAACATTGTGAAGAATCCGCATGTGTCTGTGTATGTCTTCTTTGTGGAGATTTTTTCTGGTGTGGGTGAATGTAAATGTTTTTTCCCAAAATTTAGTAAGTTGTTTCATTGCCTGAAAATTCATCAGTGGTTTTCTCAAACCATCCCTTTATGTTTAGCACTTTCTATAAAAGTCCTTGGTCAAAATGTAGTTGAGGTTTTCAACCCACAACAGTACTGAACAGTAACTTGATGTTTTAAACCAGTTCATACCTCTACATTTGGTGAACAGTAATTCTACTTCAAGAGTAACAACATCCTTCCTCACTTCAAGCACTGAGTGTGAAAACACTGAAGTCCTGGGTTCCACACATTATCCGTGGAAAGAAAAGGACATTGACAGGGGAAATACAGACTGCTGCAACCCTAACCCAGTTTCCAATCATGCTTAACTCTCTACTGCCTAAATAATGCTGGAAGCAATTGCACTCTGGTGACTCTACAGAGTGGGATATATGGAGACTCAGCAAACTGTACATCAAAAGTCTGGAGCTGATCATGAAGTTAAGGAAGGAAGTGATCTGTGCCTTGCTATTGCATTAAAGCAATACTCTTTCTCTCTGAGTATGTTTTAGCTTCTCTACAACTTTTTAACTTGTAAAGTAATCCCTATCAGCCACACTCTACTATGACAATCAAAGGTAGCCTCTTTCAGAAGTTTTCATGTCAGTTTTAACATGGCAGTACTTCTCCATAAAGAACTAATAATTTACAAGCCATTTTAACCTGTGGGGTTGTATTCCCATTTGTTTCTTAACATTAGAACATTTAATGCAATAACTGATGGTCACAATGGCAATTTGAATGTTTAATAATTTGTTTGCCTTGATTCATCATCCATCTACAAAAATGTAAATTTTGAGTTCTTTCTCAGATATCTGATACTGAGATTATTGCAGTGATAACCGGTGTTGTGGTTTAAATTTTGTGGTTTTCTTGTCCCCTTTGTTTCAGCTCAGCCAACAGGTGACTTCACATTGGTATGACTAGTTTGCAGTTTCCTATTCCCTGTTCCTTGCTTCTGATGGGGAATGAGGCACATCATCTATCTTTTTCTTTGGAGAGGAACACCATGTTACTGGACTGTCTTGCCCTGGGAAAGAGTTGAATGGAGAGAGTGGGAGTTTGGGAACCTCAGACATCAGTGGAGGAAAGGTTTCCACCTGCAATTCATTGTTTGCTGAAATGGAGATTGTTTTCCCTTGTGACTGACAGGAATTATTGCACTGAAAATGGAGGACTGGCTTGGAAGCATTTGGCCCTCAGAATGCTACCTTAAAATAGGAGGTTTCTTTCACCTGGGTGAATGCAGATACTAACTCAGCCCAGTTGTCATAGAATCATAGAATTGGTTGGGTTGGAAAGTACTTCCAAAGATCGTCTAGTTCAACACCTCTGCAACAAGCAGGGACATCTCTAACAGATTGCTCAGGGCCCTATCAAGCCTGACCATGTTCTTGTGTGAGGACCATGTTCTTGTGTGAGGATCATGTTCTTGTGTGAGAACATGTGATTAATCTCTGTATGTGTTTGTGTTGGGGTTTTTATGTTTCATGAATTAAATGTGTCCTGTTGGTTTTTCTCCCAAAATTAAGATAGGGTTTGAGTTTTTTTGCCCTCAACTTTTATAAGTGGCTTTGAACCTCCTTGTCTTTATTTCAACCCCTTAGGACATTAACTAAATTAATTGGTTCATCTCATCTCATACCTGATCAACTGCATCACCCCGTAATTTAAACACAGCTAGGTGTGGTAAGAGGTGAAAAAAGAATATTCTCCAATGAATTGATGCCCTTTTTCTATGCATACACAGACAGTAATCAGAATCTCTGACATGTAGTTCAGTCTACCATGGTGTATGTTCCATTATATAGTCAAATCTTTCAAATCTAATTAAACAAACATTCTGCCATTCCTAGGAAAATTATTCCTTATGACTTGCAAAAGCTCCTGAAATGGGCCCATGGTCAGTTTATGTGAAGTAATGAGATTGTACAAACCATGGAATGCTTTAAACAGGCTCAGCTTCTTATATTTTCCTTGATCATTCAACTATATTACTGAGCTCTGCTTGTTTGGCTGTATTGCATCCCTCTTAAACTGCAGATGCAAATAAAAAAACCCTGAAATTTCTGTACCATTTTATAAAGCCAAATCTTCTTTCTAGCTCATGAATCATTGCAGTATTTTTTTAATCTGGATTTGGTAAATCCATAAAGTGTAGCATGGATCCCCTTTGGAAATTAGTTTATGCATATCAAACTGTTTTCCAGTATGCAGTGCAGTCAGATGCAAAATATGGCAATGCTACAGATTATTTATCTTCCAAAGACCTCCCAGCCCCTCCATGACATCAAGAATATTTTAGCAGCCCAGAAACACTGAATTTCGCCTTCACTTTCAGTGGAAGCATGATCAGAACCACCATCAGAACCAAAAGCATGTACCCTGAATAGTAACTAGATGACAATTTCCTAAACCTTAAGTCATGACCAATGAATAAATTGGCCACACCAGGGCATAAAGTGCCACATCCAGCCTATCCTTAAACACCTCCAGGGATGGGGACTCCACCACTGCCCTGGCTGTCCATTCCAGTGTCTGATCAGCACTTCTTTGAGGAAGGGCTTTCTAAAGGAGGACATTGAGAAAGCCTGGTGTAAACATGCTCAGTGTTGTATATAATGATGCATGTCTGTCCTTCCAGTGGTATTACTGACTGCTCACAAACAGGCCTTACCTTCTTGTGCTGATGACACTTTATTTTAGTTGATTTTTTTGTTCTATGCAATTATGCTGTTAATCTCATTAATGGTGTTAGTTACTACACATAGTTTCTTACTAACTGACTTGAAATTCCTTACAAGGAGATCAGTGCCACAGAAGGGGACATGGAAAGGTGATGGAGTGAGGGTAAGGAGAAAGGACAGTGAAGCACATCATTCCCACCAAAATCTTTTCAAAAGTACCTGTGTTCGATCTTACTAATATTACATTTCAGAACACCAAGGAGATGAAATCCACATTGCTACTGTCTAAAAGCAATGCTCCCACTACAAAACTTCATTCCTGAAAATATTAAATGATCTCTACTCTTAGCAGGTAGAGTTGTCATCTGCTGGTATTGCCAAATCTATATGCAGCAAGGATAAGAAGGGGTGATGAACAATGACTGTTTTTCACTTTGCTGCTTGAAAAGATGACTGTTTTTCAGTGTGGAAATGCCAATAACTATGTGGCGCTTCACATATCATTAAATGTACTGTTTTCCATAAAGCATGCTCGCACTTTCTTATCCATGGCTGTACTCTTTAATGCTGATGATAAATTTTGGTAGTAAACATGATTGCATTGCCATTAATGACACAGATACCGGGTACTTTGATAAAGCTACGAAAGACAAGATCCTTGAAGGTCAAATCAAAGAGTTAGCTTTCATATGGTACTTGAATAACAAGCTATAAAACTCTTTATAAAGTTAATGAAAGTAGAATTTTGCGTAAAATATCAAGCTGTATACTGAAAATATGCTTTCTGTTGTCAAAATATGTAAACAAAATACTCAAAAGAAAGATATAGCTGCTTAGATTATTAAGGAAAAGCTTATTTATGCCCTTAAACTTCTAATCTTATGTGGAGAGAATTTTCATAGGATATAGAAATTTCTGCTTTTGTTATTTACAGTTTTTAAAACTGTATCAAAAGTCTCAATGTCACAAAAGTAACGAAATTCAGTTGGGCATGTGAGGTGTCAGCAACAAAAGTTGAACAATTCCACCCTTAGAAGAACTTCAGGTGTCCAGGGCACCTTCAAAGATTTCTCAGCAGGCAGATGAGGATGGTGCCCTGCTTTGCTCCATACCTTTGCTGTTTACAATTTGTCTTTCTGCTTCCCCACAGATTCCAGGCAGCCATCCTCAAAATTTGAGCTGTGTTCAAACTCCAGTTGCGTCCTTGAAGGGTTAATTTATGGCTTAAACAGGTGCAGTCTTAAACACTTATTTTTTTTACAGAATTTTACAGAACTACTGAGGCTGGAAAACACTTCTGAGCTCATCCAGTCCAGCCCAGTACCTTACATCCCCACAGTGGCCAGCCAGGGCACTAAGGGCCACAGCCAACCAGCCCTTAAACACCTCCAGGGATGGGGACTCCACCACTGCCCTGGGCAGTGCATTTCAGGGTCTGATCACCCTTCACATAATAAAGAGCTTGTTAACATTCAACCTAACATTCCTCTGGCACAGGCCCTGTCCTCTCATCCTCCCTTCAGGGACTTGTAGAGGGAGAAGGCCCCCCCTGAGACTCCTCCAAGCTAAGTATCTCCAGCTCTCTCAGCCTCTTGTCACCAGACTTTCCCTCCATTAGTCAGCTATCTTATAGTACTAAGGATGGAAGAATATAGAGTGAGTATTTCTTGGCTCACATCATGTAAAGAGCTTCATTTACACTTGATGTTACTGAAGAGGGAAAACATAACATATGTAATTCAACATACACCTCTATAGAGAACATGAATGTCAGACAAAGCATCTGTGGGTAATACTTGCATTGAAAGAGAAAGTAACAATTTAAAAATCTTGAAATGAGAATGCTTTTCATAATATTAAATATTTTATAAGCGTTATCTTTTTATCACCTTTTTGAGCTCATTAATCTCAAAATATCTCCTTTTGAGATAGGTACTATGACTTATAAGATGTTGTAGGCAGGAAATCCAGGTAAGCAAATCAAATGTAGTTTTCCAAAGTTAAAATTTAGGAAGAACAAACTTAGAAATTATCTAGAAAGGGGAAGTATAGGACTCTAACATCTCAGTGCAAGAAAAGCAGGAGGTTGTCATGATGAGATTGACAGAGGGGAATACCTTTTGACAGTACACAGTAGCTTTTTGCTACTGTTTACCTTTATGATAAAAAGTTTACTTTCTTTTGTAGATAAAGGGAAATTTGAACACACTATACAAACTGTAGTTTCACATGGGATTCATAAGAAAACAAGAAAGCTTTCGGAATTATGAAGATTTATAGGAAATCTGAAAAGGCATCTTCCTTTCCTCCTTCCTTCCCAGGTATTATTTTATTAAACAGAAGCTGCATCAGTGCCTATTTCTTATACAGTGCAGTTAATGGACAACTGTTAGATGGAACATAACAAGGATTTAACTAGTTGCAATTAGCTTTCATTAGTCTCTAATGACTCAGATAAGGCAATATGAGAGGGAAATAAATTTAGATCTATCTAATACCCAATTAGGATATAATCTGAGGCAGACAGTCAGTATTTGGATATTCTTTCCTTCACTGATCCTTCCTGATAACGCCTTCCCTGCATTTCTCAGCAGTACATGAGGGGGATAGAGTTTCTTCACAGAAGAACAGGCTTGTGTGGTCAACAGCCACATAAAATATATTTGTAATGTCTTCATAGATGCTATGAATAAAGATGAATAAGATGTCTTTATTTCTTCATATCTCTGGTGCTAACATCTCTCTTAGAATGTTTAAAATTTCTCTTTCACCATTATTCCACTGGAACTGGAGCCATAGCAAGATGAATACAATCCCAATCTCATAAGAAATATCACTCAGTTATGCCCAGGTGAAGAACCTTTTTAAATTTGAATGTTGTTTCTTACTTTTCTGTTTCCAGGCCTTCACAAACAATAGAGACAGTATCAGACTTCTTAAAGATCTTGTAGCAGAATCTCAAAGTTTTTAAGGAACAACTGTGTCTCATAATAATAATAATAATAATAATCACGATCATCATCATCATCTGTAGTTTTGAAACAAAGGACTTATTTCCACAGTTTATTGTGTTAATCCAATGGGACAAACGTAAACTTGTTTTGCTGTGTAACGGTATTTTGGAAAAGGTACAATCAATTACCTCCTGTTTTATACTGTCTTATAGAGTTAATCTCTTCGGTAAAAGCCATAGCCATATATTTTTTTTATTAATACTGTTGATATGGTCCGAATGAGTAGCTTTGCTTTTTCCAAAACCAAAACTTGTTTGAAACTGCAGATGACTCTTTGTGTCATGAAAGTAATTCTGATGGCAATAGCTGCTTAAAGGGGAGGGTTGGGTT
>VZRI01005803.1:53282-80013 GCA_013397515.1 Upupa epops | reverse complement strand
TCCCAGCCAGGATGCCCTTGGCCTTTGGTGCCACCTGGGCACCCTGCTGGCTCCTGTTCAGCGGGCTGTCACCCAGTGCTGCCAGGTCCCTCTCTCCAGCCGTGGGGCTGCTCTCCAGCCCCTCCTCCCCCAGGCTGGAGTTCTGCTGGGGGTTGTTATGGCCAACGCGTGGGACCACTCAGCCCGGAGCAATGAGTGCGCTGGGTGCTTTGCAGCAGCACGGGGTGCACAGCCTCTCCTGGCCACCTTGCAGAGATGCCCAGAGGTAGAGCTGAGCCCCTGCCTCACAGGAGGAGTCAAATCTTGTCTAGAATTACCAGTCACGGGTTGCTGAGCACAGAGGGGAGAGCTCTGTGTTGCTGTGAAGGCACCAGGAACTCAGGGGTGTGCAGGTGACTACTGCTCCTGCCCCACCAGCTCTGTGAGCAGCTCTGTCTCCCCTGTCCCCTCAGGTGCTGCACTCGACCGCCCGCTACTGCAAAACCTTCCTGGACGACAACAGCTCCTCTGCCCTCATCATCCTGGGCTTCATCATCATGTCCCCGCTCATCGTGGCAGCCATGGCCATCTACTGCAGCGTGGCCAGGCGGCTCCGGCTCTTCCTGTGCTTCCAGCCCTGCAGCCGGGCCCTGTACAAGGGGGTGAAGTGGCGCTGGTACGAGGAGGGCGGCCTGTGCCGCTGTGCCAGGGGCTGGAACACTCAAGTCAAGGCCTGGGTGTGAGTTTGTAGCACCAAGAGGTTCTGTGCTGGGCAGCACCTTCTCCTCCGTGCCCTGTCCCACCCCACCATCACCTCCCAGAATCACCACCCTGAGGTGTGTAGTGAGAGGAGGATGTGTGAACGGGCTGTCCCCTACAGCTCTGGCTGTGAGCGGGCAGGATCCTGACCCCCTGAAGCACAGAACCCACGAGTCCTTGATGGTAGAGACCGTGTTCAGCCCTGAGAAGAGCAGGGACTTCTCCCAGCGCCTGTTGCATTCACAGCAGAGCGCTGTTCCCAGTCTGGATAGCACCTGCTGCCTCGTGTGGGACACAGAGCCCCTCTGTAACGGGGTCAAAGAGTGCTTGGGGAGGGTGCTGCCTACCCCACAGAGTCCCTCTGGCCACGGCAGCCTGTGGTGGCTCCAGCTGAAGGGAGAGATCCCTGTTCATCCCAAGGGTTGGGCTGCCAGTGCTTCTAACCCCTTGCAAAGGTGTCGGTAGCTCAGTGTCTCTGATGTAGGGATCCATGGACTTCCTACACACCAGTACCCACCCCCCCCAGCCATCCTTCTTTCCCATAGCCTGTAGCAGCACCTACACCCCTTGCACTGGTCCTGAACAGCAGGAAGCTTTCTGTGCCCCAGTAACCCGGGGATCTGGGGGAACTGGGAGCCTTTTCAGCACGGGCACTGTGTTTGCTGCTGTCTGTGTGTGTCTGCTCACTGCCAGCTCTCTACCCACCCCGTCTCCCAGACGTGACCCTTTCCAGCCCTGAGTAGAAATAAAGAGCATTCCAGAAGTTACTGGTTTGAGCTTCTCTCCTCGCTCGAGGCTTCAGTCCTCCCACGAAGCTCTGGCTCCAGGACAAGGAGGCAGCGCTGGGGAGGCTGACTGGGGAGGGAGAGGGATGTGACAGGAGCTGCTCTTCCTCTTGCTCTCCTGTCCTTGAATCCCACTGCTTTGCCAAGGAAAGGATCCTTCTCCCAGCCACGGCGGGAGCGTCGCAGCGTGCTGCTGGGTTGTTGCCTTCCTTCCTCCTGAACCAACCTCTCCTCCTGGCTTTTGCTCTGCAGAGAGTTTTAATAACGAAGGGGAAATGAACCCACCCGAAGAGCAGCAGAACCACCCCGGCTTCAGGGAGCACAGGCTGTGCCTCGGGGTGTCCTGGCGCGGGCAGAGCACACGGCGACGCCTCGCAGGCAGTGTCGGGGCTCTCACGAGAGGCTGGATTGCTCCTCAATTTCCTGTGCAGAGCACAGAGCCACCTTTAATATCCTCAGCCTTGGCTGGAATCCTGCTGGCGGCAGGGCGGGGGGTGCCAGGCGGGGACTGTGCCCGCAGATGTTGGAGGGAAAGGCGATGCCTGGCTCTTCTAACCTCTCAGTGCCAGGGCTTTGTGCTGCGAGCTCCCAGGTCAGCGCAGAGCTGCGTGGAGGACGGGAAGAGATGGGTTTTAACTGGGTTTTCAAAGTCCAGCCTTCATCTCCCTGAGACATCTCCTCCTCCCTTCAAAGCCAAGGCAGCAGCCTGCTGCTGCTGCTGTGCTTCAGGAGACTCTAAACCTCACTCCCACCCGACAAGACCCGGCAGCTGCTGTGTCTGTCTGCTCTTCCCTGCTCCTCTGCCACCACTGAACCCAAGCTGGTGAAGGCTCTAGGATGATACCACGTCCTGGTGGGTGTTTAATCCCTACTCCGTCCTTCCTTCACACCCGGGCTGGGAGCAGCTGCTGTGGCAAAGGGGAAACCAGGAGGGACCGGGTGCCAACGCAGAGCTGGCTCCTCAATCCTCACAAACATGAGTTTGGGTGGGAATCCCTGAGGCCTTTGCCCGGTCCCTGGTGGATAAGGTGGCCAAGGAGGGCCTCAGGACTGTTGATGCCGCTCGGGCACCTCCCTTCCAGCCTCCCTGGTGGCTTCTCCCACACAGAAAGGTGCTCCTGGCTACTGGTCTTTCCTATTTGATCTGTGAACCCCTGCATCTGTTCTCAGCAGCTCACACAGCTCCTCAAAGGCTCTGCTGCTTGGGCAGCAGGAGCGTGTCAGCGCCAGCCCTCAGCCCCCTGGCCAGGGTTGCAGCAGCATGGGCAGCCCAGGCTCACAGTCCGGGGCTCAGTTGCTATAGAGATGCAGGTTGGCTGCTCAGCCTGCGCGCACGGCTGCCTCTGACATCATCCCCTGCTTTGAGTCACCCGCCAGGCGTCTGTGTGCTGGGCAGCCCTTGGAAATGAGCAGCAGGGCCTGGCAGGGGAGCAGTGCTGGGAGCACAGGGCAGCGATCTTCAGGAGCCCCCCAGCACCACAGGGTGAGGAGCTGTAGGAGCGAGAGCAGGGGAGGCCATGGAAGTGCTCGCAGGGATGGAGCCTCTCTGCTCTGGGGATGGGTGGAGGGAGTTGGGGTTGTTCAGTCTGGAGAGGAGAGGGCTCCAGAGGGACCTGAGAGCGACCTCCCAAGCCCTGAGAGGGGCTGTCAGAGGGCTGGGGGAGGCTGTTCCCAAGGGCAGGGAGCGACAGGATGAGGGGTCCTGCATCCTAAGGACACTCCAGGTCCTTAGGACGAATCCTGCTCTCAGTTCCAGGCACCACAGCACCCAGGAAGAGCTGGGTGTGCAGGCAGTGCCTGACCTGGATCAGCCTCTGGATTCTAGGTCCTCTGTAGCTGTCATCTCGCAGGAAGGATCCCCCTTCCCTAATCTCATACCCAGTGAAATCGATGCTGCAGCTGGTTCCACACCTGGAGGAGCAGGAGCTCCCTCCTGTGCCCGGGCCTCAAGATGGTGCTGTGGGGCTGAGGCTGGCACTCGTGAGTGGGCTCTGGGGCATCCAGGCTGCAGTGGGACCTTCTGGTGTGGGGCAGCCACTTCTGGACCCTCTGCTCTGCTGCAGAGCCAGCACCACCAGCAGCTTCGTAGGGGTTTAGGTCCAGACAGAGAGCCCCTGAAGCTGTGGGACTGGGTGGCATCATCAGCGTTGGGAGAGACCCCCAAGCTCATCCAGTCCAACCATCACCCCAACCCCACGCTGCCCACTCAACCCTGGCCCCCAGCTCCTCGGTGGTTGAACCCCTCCAGGGATGGAGGCTCCCCCTCTCCCTGGGCAACCTGATCCAGGGGAGAGATCTCTCCTGACACCCAACCTCACTCTCCCCTGGGACAACCTGAGGCCGTTTCCTCTTGTCCTGTGCCTGGGGCTGGGGAGAAGAGACCCAGGTGACTTGGACTAGGTGATCCTTCCAGCTCGATCCCTTTCAGCCCCTGACACTGTGACTCTGTGACTTGGGGAAGCAGCACTGAGCACGGGGGCTGCATCGGTGCCTCGGTGGGAGCCTGGGGTCAGCAGCCCTGTCTTGCAGACCCCCCCTCTCCCAACCATCCACCCAGGAGCTGATCCCTCTGACCTGGCTAGCAGCCAGAAGGTCCTATCGAGCTGCAAAGGGGGAGGAAGGTCAGTCGGAGGGTCTGACCCTCCATCTATTGCTGGAAACTACTGTTGTTGCACGGAAGGGAGCTCCAGGGGACCAGCAGGTCCTGGCACCAGGGAGATGTTTTGAGTAGCTGCCAGTAGCCACCTCCCGAGCTTTGACCTCAGCGGGGCTGCTGATGGGAGTCACTGCCCAGCGAGATGGTTAGGGGCTGCATCATCCCCACGTGGAGCAGCAGTGGAGGCAGGCTGGGCAGTGCTCCCAGCCCCTGCGGGTGGCTGCTCTGCCCGCACCCCATGCCCCAGGCTCCCAGTGGGAAGAATAGGGTCATTTATGAGGGCAACAAGGGAGCCTTTTCCTGAGAGGAGCCCTGAACTGATGACGTTGGGTGCTCAGTGCTGCTGCTGCTGCTGCTGGGGGGGTTTGCTCTGTGCTTGTCCTCTCTGAGCTCATGGAAACGGGCGAGCAGGGCAGGTGCCAGGCCACGCTGAAGCTGGGGGCACTGGGATGCCAGCAGCTGTTTGAGCTCAGCCAGCCCTCTGCACCAGTTCCTCCCCAGCCACACAGCTATGGGGTGTGAGTGAGCAGCTGTGGAGGGGAGGGGATGGGAGGGATGCTCAGCATCTCCACCAGCTCCACCAAATGAAGGGCAACCTAAAGCTGAGCTCCAGGACAGCTGCTCCGCTGGCAGCACTGCCCGCAGGACCTGCCCTTGGATCCTGAGGTGCTGGGTTGGAGCTGGAAGAGGGCAGAGGGAGGCTGCCCAGGAGGAACAGGGGCTGGGAGCTGAGGCTGGGGGAGCCCTGGACCAGGCTGCTCCATCCCTGGAGCCATCCAAGCTCAGGCTGGCTGGGGCTCTGGGCACCCTGCTGGGTGCAGGGGGGTTGCACTGGCCCTTTGGGATCCTCCTAACCGTGGGCTGCCCGTTGAGCTGTGGCAGCTGGTGAGCATTCGAGGGGCCGCACGGAGCCAGCCATGCAGCCAGCAGGCGAATTCCTCCTGCCCAGCTGCAAGCACCATCCTGCTCCTCAGCAGCAGGGTTAATGAGCTGAGCTGCTGGAGCAGCTCGTGTCAACACTTGGTAATCAGCGTGGCACCGAGCGGGGGGCTGCTGGAGCCTGTCGGAGCCTTCCTGGGGTGTTGTAATCCCCGGAACCCTGCTCTGAGTGCTCATCCACCTGCAGGGGCTGGCAGCTCTCGGTGGGTTCACGGCGTGAGGGGGTAACCACAACCACCCAGCCCCTGCTCCTCCCCTGGCTCTCGCCCTCCCGGGTGAAGCGGAGACAACCTGCTGGAGGGCTTAGAGAGCAGTGAACACTGCGACTGGCTCAGGAGCTGGAAAGGCAGGTGGCCAAGAGTGTAATGGGAGGACTGGGAGCTGGCTCCAGTCCCTTGTCTGCAGGAGATAACAGCGAACACAGTTGGCTGCGGTGGGAGTGATGGTGAAAACAATCTGCCCCTGGGACCTGCTGCTGCTCAGAGCTCTGCTCTAGCGAGCAATTAGCAAATCCCAGGCATGTCCCGGGCGTGAGACGGAGCAGGATGCAGCTCCAGGCTGCTGAGGATTCCCCACAGGCACAGCCCAGCCTGGCTCTCCTTTACCACCAGTGGAGACAGCTCTCTGTGGCAGAGATTCACGAGGAGGAAGAGAAACCAGAGCTGTTCCTTCCCTTTCCCTGGGCTCTTTCCTCCTGTACTGCAAACTGGAGGGTTTAGCCACCTCTACCGACACGAGTGGTACCCAGTGAGGAGCTGCAGAGCCCTTCCAGGGGCTGGAGATGGCTGTGACATGGTGTTTCTGGGGCTGCTTTGTGAGACAGGACATCTCTGTGCGAAGCCCCTTGCTCCAGTGCCAGCAGGACCCGTGCAGACCCTGCTGGGTGGGACTGCTGGGTCACACCAGAGGGTACTGGTGTGCTGCTGCCCCCTGAGACGCCGTGGGCAGCCCTGCAGCAGGTACAGAGCAGACAGGACGTGCAGGAGCTGGTTTGCAGTGGTTTGGGTGAACCTCAGGGAGGGAGAAGAAGGGAGGGCGAGCAAAACCCCAGTCAAACAGTCAGGGCACTGCTGGGGCTGTCTGCTTCGCTTGGCACCAGTTGCACCAGTGCCTGCTTCCCAGGCTGTGGTGTCAAGCTAAGGGAACCAAGCCCTAGACCCTACCCAGATGAGCAGAGGTGAAAACAGAAGCCAGGGGAGCAGATTAACTCCCAGCTTGTGCTGCTGAAAGCCAAGGGACTCTCCTCAGCAAGGTCTCCTCTCAGTGAGGTCTCTCCTCAGCGAGGTCTCCTCTCAGCGAGGACTCTCCTCGGTGAGGTCTCTCCTCAGTGAGGTCCCTCCTCAGCCTCCCTTTCCCCAGACTAACCAGCTCCAGTTCCCCCAGCTCCTCCCCATCAGACCAGTCCTCCAAGCCTTTTGCTGCCCTTCCCTGGACCCCCTCCACCCCCTCATGGAGAGCAGGCAGGGCAGGGCAGGACAGAACCCCTTTCTACCTGCCTGCACAGGCTAACCCCTTCCTGTGCCAGGGCTCCAGCAGGATTCGCTGTGGCTGGAACTCATCCCCTGGGCTCCTCTGATCCCTCTGCATGAGGGCTGTGGGCTCTTGCCTTGCCCGTTCCACTCCTCCTCGCGGTAGCCAAGGGCTGGGAGGCACCGCTGGGGTTGTCTCCTCAAGACAGCAGCGATGCAGGAGCGGGGCCGTTACTCCACACGAGCTGGAAGCCTGCAGCCTGACGTGTCTTGGAGCAGAAGGCCGTCGTTCCCAGCAGCAGAGGTACATCGGGTCATGGCTGTCGGCGCTGGAAATCTAACCCTCCGCCCGGCAGAGCCGCCAGCTTTTCAGTCCAGGCTGTGGAGGCAGTGAGAGAGGGGAGCCTTCGCTCTGGCTTTGAGGGCTCAGACCCCAGGAGTCAGGACTGGAGCTGCTGGAGGATGGCAGAGGGATGCTCTGTGCCACGGTCCCCTCTGAGTGAGGAAACCCTGGCGCCCGGCTGATCCAGGAGGCCTGGGAGGGCACCGGGGAGCTGGTCCAGCCCGAGGCTCTGCTGTTGAGAGCAGATGCACCGTCTCACAGTCGATCCCTTAGGATACAGATGAGGTTCAGCAGGAGCCCGGGAGCCTTCAGGGGATGAGAAAACCGATCTCCAGAGCCTGGCCGAGCGTTTCTCTGGCACAGGACACCTCCATGAGCTCACTGCTGGAGTCCCTCCCGCTGCCTGGATCATTCACAAGGGTGGACTGTCTCTCTGAGTGCCCGTCCCCTCGTGTTTGGGGTTCCTCTCCCTGGGCACAGGTGTCCTCGTGCTGCTGCTGGCATCCTCTTCGCCATGGATCTGTCTGCTGGAGGAGGGTTTAGGGCCCCCACGGCAGCACCCATGAGGCAGGGTTGTTCTCCAGCATCCAGGCTCCTTCCAGAGCAGTCACACAGGAAAGTCCTGTCATCCCTGATGGATGACCGAGTGGAAGGAGAGAGCCCAGCAAGCACTCAGTGTTCTGATCTGAAATCATGGAAGATGTGTGGTTCCACTCAGAGGGCTGACGTGGAGAGGTGAAAACACGACCCTCGTGCTGGGTCCAGCTGGTGAAACCGGGAGCTAAGGGAGTCTCCTCGCTCCTAGCCACACACTGGTCTGAGGGCCGTGGAGAGAGGGGTGAGGCTGCAGACACAAGGTCCTTCTTTCATTTCAGTCCCATTCTGGGTCTGTTCTTCTTGTCTGACCCCTCTCCAAGGCTCTTCGTTCACCACCCCTGTTCCTGACCCCTCTCCATCTCTCCTCATTCCCCATCCCCATCCCAAGACTCTCTCCATCTCTCTTCATTCAACACCCCTGTTCCAGCCCCCTCTCCATCGGTCTTCATCTTCCATCCCCATCCCAGACCCTCTTTATTGTTCTTCATTCCCCATCCCCATGCCAGACCCTCTCCATCACCCTTCATCCCCCATCCCAGACCCTCTCCATCACTCTCCATCCCCCATCCCCCACCCTCTCCATCACTCTCCATCCCCCATCCCCATCCCAGCCCCTCTCCATCCCCCATCCCCATCCCAGACCCCTCTCCATCACTCTCCATCCCCCATCCCCATCCCAGACCCTCTCCATCACTCTTCATCCCCCATCGAGCTTGCAGTGGCCTCACAGGCACTTTGCAGCCACAGGGATGAGGGAGGAAGCGGAGCCCCTGAGCCCAGGAGCCCCCTTTCACAGAGGGGAAGCCCCCGGGCAGCCGCATCCTCGACAGGTGCCAGGAAGCAGGGCAGAGGCAGGACGAGTCCTGTGGGTGGGAGAACGGAGCTAAACAGGATCTGCCAGACTTCCTCCGCTCGATGGATGGGATGGATGACAGGGAGGAGCGGGTAGGGGAGTCCCCCCGCTGCCCTGCCCTTTGTCCCGAAGAGCAAAGCAGCCCCTGCCAGCTGAAGGGCAGCAGTGACCTCCCAGCCTCCTGCCCTGAACCCCAGCTCTTGGGCAGCCTCCTCCCTTGAGGAGCAGCGGTGGAGGTGGCTGTGGGAGCAGCTAATTGCTCACTGGTTCTGCACTGGAGCTGGGAAGGGGAGGAACTGGGACTGCAAAGGTTCACGGCTCCATCCCTGGAGCCACTCAAGCTCAGGCTGGTTGGGGCTCTGGGCACCCTGGGCTGGGGAGTGCTGGCCCTGCTGGGTGCAGGGGGTGGCACTGGGTGCCTTCTGGAGCTCCTTTCCAACCCAGCACTGTGATTCCAAGTGTTAACAGGGTTGAGCTGGCCAAGGCGGCTGGGCTGGGGGCTGGAGGAGCCCTGCTGACAGCGCAGGGAGCCATTCCTCTTCCTCCCACTCAGTCCCCAGCTGCCTCGCTGGGTTCAGACAGAGGGAGCGATTGTTTTCCTGTGCTCGAAGCCCTGTTCCTGCTCACATGGTTTGGCTCGGGGATTGCGGGGGGCTGAAAAGCTTCAGAGGAGAAGGGAGCCCTCAGCAAAGGAGCCCCCAAAACTGAGGGTCTGGTCCTCTCTGGGTGCCAGGGTCAGGTCCTCTCTGGGTACCTGGGTCAGGTCCTCTCTGGGTGCCAGGATCAGGTCCTCTCTGGGTGCCAGGGTCTGGTCCTCTCTGGGTGCCTGGATCAGGTCCTCTCTGGGTGCCAGGGTCAGGTCCTCTCTGGGTACCTGGATCAGGTCCTCTCTGGGTGCCAGGGTCAGGTCCTCTCTGGGTGCCAGGGCCCAAGCAACGAGCTCTGCAGTGGCACTGTGGAAGTCAATCCCTGGGCCAGTCTGGCCCAGCTGAGCTGCTGTGCTGTAGCTGTGCAAGAGGTGAGCCTATTCCATCCTGGATTTTCTCCTGCAACAGAGTCCCTCTGCTCCTGGAGGCTGCTGGCTTGAGGATGGACTCAACCAGGCTGGTACCTCTGCATCAGAGCAGCTCTGCAGAGCAGGGCTCTGCCTGTCACAGGGGTATTGAGGCTGCTGGAAAATCAACCTCATTCTCTTCCAAACCCCAGGCTGAGAGCAGAGAGCTCGTCTTGGCCGGCACTCAGGCAGCTGCACTTGGAAAAGGGTCCAGGCAGCCCCTCCTGGTCGGAACTCCGGAGCCACACGGTGTTTCCCTTTCCTGTTGTGGCTGGATGCAGTGTGATGGGTGCTGCCCTCCACCCATCTGGCTCAGCAGAGCCTGCTAAGGTCTAGAGGAGCCTCTAAAACCAGAGCCCACCTG
Source organism: Upupa epops (assembly GCA_013397515.1). Taxonomy (NCBI): domain Eukaryota; kingdom Metazoa; phylum Chordata; class Aves; order Bucerotiformes; family Upupidae; genus Upupa; species Upupa epops. The sequence continues at coordinate 70,215 of VZRI01005803.1, read as the reverse complement.
AAGAGCAGCCCCTGTGCTGGAGGGATGGACGCGAGCCCGTGCTGGTTGGCTCTGTTTCCTACCAGGAATGGGTTGCAGCAGCAGGGCTAGAGCTTGTGAGGGGGGTCTCCTGCCCCGATAGCCCCTCTGCTGCCTGTCCCACTTGGAAGAGCTGGGTGCAACAGCATCCTACGCTGCTGCAAGGGACAACCCAGACCTTCCAACCCCCTGCCGGAGCCTGCAGGGCTGCGTGGGGGCACTGGGCTGGGAAACCAGCTGAGCCATCACCGCTGCAGCCCAAAGACACCGGGTGCAGAGACAGCAGTGCCCACCAGCCCCTGGCAGGGGGAGAGACACCGGAACCCCTTGGGGTGCTCGTTCCTGGCTGCTCCCTTGGACACCCTGCAGCCAAACGAGGCCAAGGCGACGGATGAGAGTGCCGAAGGATCCCCGTGCAGGGTGGCTTGGTGCTCCAGCTGGCCTCCCTAGCCGACAGCTTAAGAGCCCAGGAGTCCTGCGAGAGGCTGCGAGGGCTGGAGGAGCTGAACTTGGGGCTGGATGGGAAACAGCGGCGGCGCTGGCAATTCCTCAGGAAACCTTCTTCTCTTCCATTTGGCTTTTCCCAATTGTCTGGGGTTTCCTAACAGGATAGAGATGGGGACACGAGGCCAGCAATAGGGAAAACGATCCGGTGCCCAGAATAGCCCCTGCTCGGCCACCGACCTCTGCACCCAGAGCTCATTGTGCTGCTTAGAAGTGGCTCCAATTTACTGGGCTATTCTGGTTCCTGGCAGCCAGAGCGAAGCTGCTCGGGTCCAGCTGGGAATAAACGCAGTCAGATCCTGTCTGGAGAAGGAAATGAGGCAGGAGGTTGGGGCTCTGCCTTCGGATTCTACCTGTAAAGAGGAGACCGGAGCCCAGTCCCTGCAGCCACAAGTCCTCTCTGCACTGTAGGCGGTTCTGTCCTCTCCTCTCTGTGAGGATGATGCCCACAGGGCTGGGGAGGAGAAGAGACACCACATGAGTATCTGGGGTGTTGAGTCCTCCCCCTGGATTTAACCCTCCCTGCTGAGGGCAGGGGTTAGGGCTGGGGTTGATGCTCTGACCCCTGCAGAGCTCCAGCGCAGCGTCCTGGTGAAGACACTGCTCTCCCCACCCTGACAGAGGGCTGACAGAGCATTTTGCTGCCAGACTCTGCAGCTGGGGAGGGAACAGATGAGCATCCACCCCCAGGAGTCCGCTCCTTGCTGGCTGTGAGTGCCACGGGGTTGGGAGGGATAAACATCACAGGCTCTGCTCCTCTAAGTCCAAGGAAGCAGCATGAGCCGCACGGAAAAGCTGCTTCAGCAGTGATGCTGGGCTCTCTGCTCCGAACCTGCGTGACCAAACAACTCCCACAGCCTTTGGGAAGGCTCCAAGAACCCCTAAGGCTTCCTGTTCCCTACCCTGCTCTTCCTAGTCCCGGGCTGAGCAGAGCAGAGGAGCAGAGAGCACTGTCAGCCCTTCCCTGGCAGGGAGCTGATGCGAGTGGCCAGCCCCTGGCACCCTTGGCAGCGGGTGGAGGATGACCCTGTGGTTATTAACCCATGGATTTATAGACCCCCCTCCAGGTTGGAAGGGACCTCAAGGAGAAAAGGAGGCTGCTGGGGCTGAGGTCCCCTGGGTGGAGGTGGGTGAGTGAGCCTGGAGCCAGGTCAGGCTGGAGAGCTGCTGCTCTGCCTCACGCTGCTGGCACCCAGCCTCCTGCTCCCCCTCCCTCTGTATCAGGTTGCTCCCGTAGCTCTGCAAACGATCCCCTTGGTCCCTATGGATTTCAAACTCTTTAGAACCCAGGAGCAAGGTGACAGAAGGAGCTGCTTGAGCTCCGCAGACAAAACCCGCCCCAGCTGCAGCCAGGGTGCTGCCCAGCTCCATCGTGCCCACCCTCTGCCCCAAAGGGCTGCAGCAGACCCTGCTCTGCTGCTCTAAACCCTCTGCTCTGGGCCCAGAACTGTGGCAACGGGCTTAGGGCTGGCTCTGACGCAGCAGGGTGAAGCCCCATCACCAGCCCTTCCTCAAAGCACTGCAGAAGCCTTCGGAAAGGAGGAGGCAGCTGCTGTGAGGGCTGGGCCAGCTGTCCTGCCTGCCGTCAGAAGGTGGTTCCCATGCCCTGCACCCCAGTGATCCCTTCCCCTGAGGTGCAGCTGCCTTTCGGGATGCTCTGTGCGTGGTCTCTGCTCTGGAGTCACTGGTGATGGAGCTGGCTTCTGGATCGACTGGCTCCAAGGGGCAGTGCCCACGGGAAGGGGGTTTGCAGAGTCAGAGCTCTGCGTTGGCTCCCAAGAGACTCCCCAGCACCAGACCCCCCCAGGCAGAGCTGGTTTAGCCTGCTCCCTGCAGCCCTGCTCACAGTCACCAGAGAGTTCGACCGTCGAAGGGGCAGAGGGGCAGCTGGCAGCCCCGTCCTGACTGTTGGGGGCAGGAGGCTGAACACCCTCTGCCTTCCCCCTAGAGCTGTGCTGGGGGGCTCTGGGATGATTGGGATCACCTCTCCACCAGACCCTCCCTATGGGGTGGGTGTGTGTGTGGGGGGGAAGGAAGCTGGGGGGGTGCTTTTGGGGAAGATGCAGCTGCTGAAGGCAGGGAGTAAACACTTCTATTCCTGTCGGCACCTTCCGAGTCCGACCAAAATAAGAGCTGACTGCAGGCTGCAGCCTGCCTGACACAGGGTGAACCGAGCCCTGACCCCTCTGCGCCCGGGCAGGCTGGCATCTCTGGGCTCGTGGGGCTCAAGTTCATCCCTCCAGCTCTGCAGAGCCTGAGGCGGCTGGGTTGCTGAGGCTCAGCCAGGTGAAGCAGCGTGGTGGTGGGGTCAGAGCTGGGAGGGAATGGGCTGCTGACTCAGTCGCTCTCCGCATCCTCTGCGTCAGCGCAGCGCTGACGTCGCAGCAGGGGCTGCCAGAGCTCTCACCTTCCAGCCCAAGGCTCTGGCACTCGCTCTCTGGTTCATAGAGTCCTGGAATCACTCAGGCTGGGAAAGACCCCTGGGCTCTTCGGTAGATACTGACAGACAGGAGGGGCTGGGAGGGGGTGCTCAGCTGCCCTCTCCCCCAGACCCTCCCTCTCCCACCCATGGAACCACAGGCAGCCCCAGCTCCAGGGACCTTTCAGGTCAAACCCCCCACCCCTGCAGCAGCATTGAGCACCCCTGGAGTCGGGCTGCAGCCTCCATCACCCTTCCTGGAGAGATCAGTAATCAATTCTGTGAAGAGGAACAGCTTCTTCACTGTCCTGGGGGCCAGCAGGGCGGCCAGGAGCCAGCAATGGGATCTGGTAGCCAAGAAGGCCAGTGGCACCCTGGGCTGGTTAGGAGATGGAGAGAGGTGCTCCTGCTCCTCTACTCTGCCTTGGACTCCTGTGTCCAGGTCTGGGCCCCTCAGCTCCAGAAGGACACAGAGCTGCTGGAGAGAGTCCAGCTCAGAGCCAGAGGGGTGATGGAGGGAGGGGAGCATCTCCCTGCTGAGGAGAGGCTGAGGGAGCTGGGAATCAAAGGAGCCTGAGGGGGGACCCTATGACTGCTGATCAAGATGGAAAGGGTGGGGGTCAGGAGGAAGGAGCCAGGCTCTGCTCAGGGGCACCCAATGCCAGGACAAGGGGCACCGGGTGTCAGCTGGAGCAGAGGAGGTTCCACATCAAGAGGAGAAGCAACCTCTTCCCAGTGAGGGTGCCAGAGCCCTGGCAGGGGCTGCCCAGGGGGGTTGTGGAGTCTCCTTCTAGGATCAACAGTTACTGGGACCTTGGGTCTCACCCCCCCCGGGCTGGGCTGCCCCAGCCTTCCCCGAAGTCCGAGGGGGGACTTTTCCCAGCATCACCTCCCCGTCAGCGCCGCTCGGCTTCCTGTCCAAGTGGGGAATTTCCAGGATGCTGCCTAGAGAGAGCCCTCTCCACAGCAGAGCCTCCTGTGCAGCGCTGGGACAAACAAAAACACCCTCTGCGTCCCCAGCAGGCTGCTCCTTCCAGCTGCGGGGATGGAACTGCGAGAGGATGTTGCATCCCCTCAGACACTGCCCTGTGTTTACAGCTCCTGAAGGTCATGGTAGCTGCACAGGGAGACGGAGCTCTTCTCGGTCTCAAGTGGGGTCTGTGCCCTGCAGAGGTCCCAGTCCGAACACAGGGGCCTGGTGGGGTCAGTCTGAGGGGATTGTGGTGCTCTTGAGAGTCACAGGGATGGAAGGGAGATCCAGAGGGCACCCAGTGCGACCCCCCTGCACCCAGCAGGGTGCTCAGAGCCCCAGCCACCCTGAGGTTGGGTGGCTCCAGGGATGGAGCAGCCTGGTCCAGGGCTCCCCCAGTCTCAGCTCCCAGCCCCTGCTCCTCCTGGGCAGCCTCCCTCTGCCCTCTTCCAGCTCCAACCCAGGACCCCTCGTCCTGTCGCTCCCTGCCCTTGGGAACAGCCTCCCCCAGCCCTCTGACAGCCCCTCTCAGGACTTGGGAGGTCGCTCTCAGGTCCCTCTGGAGGCTTCTCTTCTCCAGGCTGAACAACCCCAACTCTCTCTGTGGCCTCCTCTGATCTGACTCCTACAGCTCCTCATCCTCCTGGTGTTGGGGGCTCCAGCGCTGGACTGCGGGTGAGACCTCAGCAGGGCAGAGTCGAGGGGCAGCAGCAGCTCTGTCTCTCAGCCCAGGCTGCAGCCACTCTCTGTTCCTGGGGCTGTGGTGCTGAGAGCATCCCGGAGGGACTTTCAGTCCGGCTGCTGACAGGAGCTGAGCGGTGCTGGGGACCTGAGAGCTGCAGCCAGACCCTGCTCAGGGAAGAGCATCGTTGACTCCAGCCCCTCAAGGCAGAGAAATCCAGTTCGAATGAGCTGGCCCAGCACCCTGTCTGGCTGAGCCTTTAGAACTCCCTGTAGTCACGGGCTCAGGGTAAAGGCAGGAGCAGAGCTGGAGGGATGCAGCTGCCTCCAGGGAGCAGGACGCCTGTCCCAGCTTTACTGGAAGCAGGATCCGTGGCTCCCAGTCAGCTTTTAAAAATAACCCCAAATGGTCCAAGATCTAATTATTTTCCAGGCTGTTTTTTCCTGCTTCCACCTCTCCCTGCAGGATTCACAGGGAGACAAAGGCTGAGCTCCCCGCAGGCTGCAGGGGGGGAGGCTGAACGGCACCCCCGCTGACACAAGGACCTAAGAAAGGGAATGACTGTTGGATGAACAACCCTTGGGTGGGAAGAGTCCCTTAGGGAAGGGAGTCAGCTCTCTGCCCTCCAAAGGGCTCTGAATGCCCCTCCGGGAAGCAGCCCCACGCTGGTTGTCCTTGCATCCCTGTTCTCTGGATCAAGGGGGCAGGAGGGTGGGAGGGAGCAGAAGCCTCTGTGGGTCAGGTGAGGAGAAGCAGGTGGGTTGCAGTGGGGTGACACCGACTTCCTCCATCCCATCCCTTCCTCAGCCCAGGCTCAGAGTAAACCCGACAGGTAGGGCCCAGCAGCAGAGAGCAGGGAGCCAGGGGCTTGGCAAAGCTTTTGGCTGCCATCAGGGTGGGTTCATCAGCCACTGGCCTGACAGGGCTCTCTGCAATGAGAGCAGAGCCAGAGGAGAACGTCCACTCGTGATTTCAAGAGGCAACGCAGGAGCCCACTGCCCCTACGGTCAGACATCCCCCAGCAGCTGGTACCCGGGATGGGGTCTGGGGGGTCTAACTGCTCAGAACCCCTGCCCTGTGCTGGGGAGCCCAGCCAGCGAGAGGCACCAGGACCCAGCTGCCATCCTTGAGGGGATCTCCCTGTGAGACCAGCAGGCTCTCAGGGTCCCTTGGCACTCCCTCTCCATCCCCAGGCTCTCTGTACCCCGGGTAGTGCTTGCTCCAGCTGCTGTGACTCAGGGGGTGAGGCTGGCACCCCTGTAGGTCCAAACTGGTGGGACTGAGGGATTGAACAGCCTGATAACTCTCTCTTTGGGTTGATAATCTCCCTCTCTGGGGTGATAATCTCCCTCATTGTGTTGATAATCTCTCTCATTGGGTTGATAATCTCCCTCACTGGGGTGATAATCCTCCTCCTTGGGTTGATAATCTCTCTCATTGGTCTGATAATCTCCCTCAATGGGTTGATAATCTCGATCACCGGGTCTAACCTCTCTAACCTTCCACCTTTCCCTTCCCAGGATCAGCCAGGATCCATCCAGGAGCAGCACATTAAACCCGGAGGTGGAAGAAGGGGCTCTGCTCACCTCCACCTGCTGAGCGAGAGCCAGACACTGGGACAGCCAGGAGAAAGGAGAGGAGCTGCTCTGCCTCTGGCTCTGCCAGAAGGAGAGAGGCTGAACCCGGGGGGTTGGTTCTGCTCTGCCAAGCCCTCCAGCCCCTCCTTCCAGTAAGGGATTTGTCACAGGTTCATCTTTAGGATCGTGAGTCGTGTCCCCCCCCCTCCCCAGGCTCTGGAGTCACTGAGGCAGAGGCTGGGCTGTTGCAGGTACTGGCTGCACAGCAGGAGGGTCCCCTGTCCCTTCGGGCATCTGGAATGTTGTGCCCGGTTCCAGAGGGACAGGGAACTGCTGGGAAGAGCCCAGCCCCAGGGGTGATGAAGAGAGTAGAGCCTCTCCCTGGTGGGGAAGGGCTGGGGGAGCTGGGGCTGTTCAGGAGCGTGAGGGGGCACCCTATGGATGTTGATAGTGACAGGAAGGGTGAGANGCTGTTCCTGTGTGACTTGGTCTAGGGGGTCCTGCTCAGGCACGGGGGGTCTGCAGAGCTCCCTTCCAGCCTCTGCCATTCTGTGACCCTGTGGTTCTTTTCTCTGGGGCAGGGACTCCCCATCTCAGCAGCAGCTGCGTTGCTCCCTTTCTTGCTGACCCCCCTGGGGTAGAGCAGGTTGAGCCGGAGCCGCTGGCACCTCCGGGGCACCAGCACAGGGTAAGGGACCCTGCGCAGCTCTAGGACCTGGGCAAAGGTCTCAGCTGCCTCCTCCCAGAGCATTAGCCAATATTCCCAGGGCAGGGCACTGCTCCCCAGCCCTTCTACTTCATTTTCCCCCTCCCTCAGCTCTCCCCTCGTTTTCCCCTCTTCTAGTTCATTCCAGAGCAGAGCAGCTTTGGATTTCTCCGAGCTCCACACACCCTCCATCTCTTTTTTTCCCCTCTCCCCTGGTCTCTGGCCTCCAGCCAGTATCTTGCGAGGCCAAACTTTTATCTATAGGACATGGTTTTCAGCCCAGCCCAGCTGCCTGCAGGAGGAGGCTGCTGCTGCGACTGAGTCCGCACTCCTGGGGCAGTCTCGCTCCGGAGAGGAGCAGCAGCAGCAGCAGCAGCAGCAGCAGGGGTGCTGTTTGTGCCTCTCCTCCAGCTATTCCTGTCAAGATGGATTTACAACTTTAAAAGGAGGTTGAGAAGAGGGGGGGTAGGGGAAGGAAAATTGCCTCCGGGAGCCAGAGCTGGCAGCGCAGCAGCCCAGCGGAGCAGTCGGATCATGAAGGCAGCACCCCGGGACCCGCTGGAGCCCCGCACGTAGTATGAGCGCTCCTGAGCCCCTCATCTGCCTTCCCTGAGCCCCTCATCTGCCTTCCCAGAGCCCGGCTTTGCGATTCCCAGGCCCAGCCTTTGCTATGTTGGCCAAGGCAGTGATTTGCCTTGGTCTGTGGCTGCAGCTGGCAGCGGGACAGGGCGCACCTGAGAGAGGTGAGTGCCTGGACGGGCGAGCTGCTGCTGCCTTCCTGCCTGTCCTCCCCATTCCTCCTCCTCCTCCTCGGGGCTTCTCCTTAAAGCTCTGTCAGATGAAAGCTGAAGGGCTAGTGCTGCTTGCTCTGTCTGCGTTGCTTTGCCGACCCTTCCCCAGAGAGAACCCTGGTGGTATCTTCCCTTCTGCCTCAGCCGGTGCCTCGACGGCCCCTCTGTCCCGAGGCACAGGGACCCGGAGAGGCGATAGCAGCGATGGACGCGGTGCCTGTCCTCTGCTGAGCTCTCTAACTCAGTCACTTGGTTCCCTCTTTAAGGCTTCGCTCAGGAACAAGGCTGAGGGCTCCGGCTGTCTCTGAACCGACGGGAGGGAAGGGGTGCGGAGGAGGTGACTCTCTCCTTCCTGGCTCCTGCTCCGCAGTGCCGGGCAGGAGACTTTGCCCACACCGCGACGGAATGAGCTGATGCAATGGTTTCTGTTCTTCCTTGAGCTGGGAGCCTCTGGCTGCGGGGCTCCTGCTGGCTGCGTCTGGTTTTCACTGCACCTGGGGAGTGCAATGCGCTGGGAAGGAGAGATGAACCGCAGACAAGGTCCTCGGGCAGGAGAGGTCTGGTTTTGCTCCTGGTACTGGGAGTGGGTTGTTGAGCTGCCCTTAGAGGGTCCTGGATCGCATCCCCCCAGGGACACAGGGCAGTTCAAGGCTGGCACTGCAGCCCCTGGCATGGTCTGGGTGCCCCGTGGCAGCAGGTACCCCTGTAGTCACTGAGTTCTGCTGCCAAGGTGGAGGGGGGTGCATGTGGCAGCTCCTCAGCCCAGTTGCAGCAGCACTGGGACCCGCAGAGGGGTTTCCAACACCAGCTCTGGCTTTCCTGGGGGACGGTGCCCTGCGCCAGGGCAGTGCTGGCTGTGTTAGCGTCCTGCTGGCTTGGGCTCCCGTGGAGGAAATGAACCTGCTGATGGGCAGAGAGCCCGTTGTTTGATGTGGGGGGACCTTCCCGGCTCCTGCCAGGTGGCTCCTGAAACAAACCAGTCTGGCAGGGCTCTGGGCACGGGCAGGCTCTGGTCTGGAGAGGCTCTGTCATGGTCACACGATGGGAGGGACTGTCTGAGGGGTAGGGATGTGCATTTGTAACTCTGTTTGCTAGGAACTGGGGTGAATGTAGAATCATAGAACCAGAGGAAGTGTTGGGCTGGAAGGGATCCCTAAAGGGCACCCAGTGCAACCCCTCTGCACCCAGCAGGGTGCCCAGAGCCCCAGCCAGCCTGAGCTTGGGTGGCTCCAGGGATGGAGCAGCCTGGTCCAGGGCTCCCCCAGCCTCAGCTCCCAGCCCCTGCTCCTCCTGGCCAGCCTCCCTCTGCCCTCTTCCAGCTCCAACCCAGGGCCACTCATCGTGTTGCTCCCTGCCCTGGGGAACAGCCTTCCCCAGCCCTCTGACAGCCCCTCTCAGGGCTTGGGGGGGTCACTAGAAGGTCCCCCTGGAGCCTTCCCTTCCTCAGGCTGAACAACCCCAGCTCTCTCCGGCTGTCCTTGTACTGGTTTATCCTCAGCTCCAGGAAGCTACTGGTACTGAACAACTGCCTGCCGTGGACTAGTAGCATCATTCCCAGGGGGGTCCCAGAGCCCTGGATCAGGCTGCCCAGGGGGGCTGTGGAGTCTCCTTCTCTGCAGACGTTCCAGCCCTGCCTGGCTGTGTTCCTGTGCCACTGGGTCTGGGTGATCCTGCTGTGGCAGGGGGATTGGACTGGGTGGTCTTTCCAGGTCCCTTCCCATCCCTAAGGATTCTATCAAAGTGATGGGAATGTTGCTGGCTCTATGGATGCAGAACTTGGGAGAGGACCCTGCACCCCTGAGCTCTGGAGCTCAGCTCTGTACCCAGCACCATTCCAAGATCCCAGGGCTCTCTAGGAAACAGGAGAGAGACAGTGAAATTCCTGAAAAGACCCTAAGAGCGCAGCCCAGCTCCAGGGGTCACCCCGCAGCCCCTACCCTGTGACACAGGGCAAGCTGGAAGCTGCGCGGGCACCTGGGGCTTTGAGTCACCCCAGGCTTGGTGGGGCTCAGCCCCCCGGGCAGGCAGGTGAAGCAGCTGTCTCTGGTGACTCCAGCCTCCCTCTCTGCCATGGTGTGAGGTGGAAAACACCTTCCCACCGCCTCGCTGGGCTGCTGGGGGAGAGGCAGTGCCTTCCTCCTGCCTCTCACTGCGATCCCGAGGGGCCCCAGGGAAGAGCCGACTGTCTTCTCCAGCCTCCACACCTGGCTCTCCTCACGCTGCAGCTTTTCCTCTCCCAAACACAGGAAGGGAGGATGAGCGTGGGGTTTCCAAGGGGTAACCAACACAGGACACGAGCCTTTCTTGGCTGCTGAGCCCGTGATGCTCTGCAAGCCCTGAGTGGAGCGTAAATCAGGCAACAGGTTTTGTGCTGGGGTCCCGGTGGAGAGAGCAGGCGGCTCCTGCAGCAGCAGATGTCTCCTGTCAGCATCAGGGAAGTCCAACCAGCTGTTTTCCTCTCGGAAAAGGCCAGTGCTGGGACTCTGGGGTGATGTCCTGATCCCATCACAACCTGGTTTTGCAGCGCTGGTCTCTGTCTGCTGGCCAGTTGTCAGCTCTAGAGGGTGACTGCAGGGTGCTGCTGCCTGGGGTCTGCTCTTCCCCAGAGCACAGGGGCAGGAGGGTCTGCAGGGCTCAGGCTGGACAGGAGGAGAAGGTTCTCTTGAGTCTGAGGCTGGGGGATCCCTGGAACAGGCTGCCCAGAGAGAGGGTGGAGGCTCCATCCCTGGAGCTATTCAACCTCAGGCTGTCTGGGGACTCTGGTGCTGGGACAAGGGGCTGGGTTCAAGCTAAAAGAGGGGAGATTGAGCTGAGAGCTGAGGCAGAACCCCCTCCCTGGGAGGGGGCTGAGGCCCTGGCACAGGTTGCCCAGGAAGGCTGTGGCTGCTCCAGCCCTGGCAGTGCCCAAGGCCAGGCTGGCTGGGGCTCTGGGCACCCTGCTTGGGCGAGAGGAGTCGCTGCCCACAGCAGGGGGTTGGCACTGGGGGAGCTCTGAGCTCCCTCCCAGCCCAGCCTGGGGTTCTCTGATCACTGCTGCCACCCTCCCCTCATGCAGGTGCTTCTGGTGGGATTCCCCTCTCATCCCCCTCCCTGGGTCAATCCTGGATCCACTGGTGACCTTGTTTACTGCTGCTGAGCAGAGTCCTTTGGCCACCGAGCCCAGTGCTGCCAGGGCCAGGAGCTGCTGTCACAGCTGCTCCGTTGCAACACTCGGGGAGGGAGGGAGTGACACCGCTCAGGCTGGAGGGGAGCAGAGGGGAGGAACGACCTGGGAGGTGGCACTTCTGCTGCCAAGACTCCTTGCTGTGGCTCAGCAGCCAAGAGAGTGCCTTGTGCTTCCTCCAGCAGAGCTGTGGCTACGTGAGTTGGACTCTGCGCAGCCAGAAGCCCTCTAGCCAAAGCTCTGGTTGGTTGCCCTGCCCTGCTGCGATGCCTGTGGGGAGATGGGGAGCTCTAGGAACCAGTGGCAGGGGCCTGCGGGTCACAGGTTCAGCTCTTCTCGGTGCTGTGGTGGTGACATTCCTGTGGCTGCGGGCAAGCAGCAGCGCTGGCTGGGCCTCCCTGCGCTGCTCAGCTCTGAAAGCCGAGTAGCTGGCTGTGTGTCTGCAGCACAGGGCTGGGTCAGGCAGAAGCAGCCAGAACCCCACTCCTGCCGCCTCCTAACATCCCTCTGGCTTAGGCACCTCCAAGGAACTCGAGTTCTCCTCTCCTGGAGGCTCCCTCTGGTTTCTCCTGTCGTCTGGGGAGGTGCCATCTCCGAGAGCACCGGGACAGCAGAGTCTCTGAGCAGCAGCACAGTGACTCCTAGGCAGCTGCTTGGGGGGTCTGTGAGGGTGAAGAAGTCATGAGGAGTGGGACCCCAGGAGAGAGTCCTTGCTGACAAACTGAGTTCTCCTGCACGAATGGCTCTGTGCAGCCCTTCCCCAGACACCCTGTCCCACAGCCCCTGTGAGGAGCTGCTCCTGGCACTGTCTGGGAGAGGAGGGCGGTTTGTGTTGAGCAAGAAGACACTGAATCAGGGGGAGCCCCTCCACCCCAGGCTCTCCTGCCAACAGCAGTATAAACTGGGGGGCTCTCTGCAGTGAGGGGCAGCCAGTCCTGAGCATCAGCCGCCTCTCCTGGGAGAGCAGAGCCAGCAGGGCAGCTTTTCTCATCCTTTCTCACTTCACTCCCCTCCCAGCAGCCCAGTGCTCTCCCAGACAGCTCTGTGGTCACAGGATGGGACAAACCTCGAGCATCGCTGGCCCTGAGGCTGCTCCTGGCTCTTGGTCCCGTTGGCTCTGCAGCAGCAGCTCAGGGTGGCAGAGGCTGCTCCCTGGCACCGGGCAGGTCTGCCCTTGCTGGCTGATGGGGCTGGTGAGGAGGGTTCCCAGCTCAGCCTGGTGTTGGGTGTCACTGGGAGCTGCTGGAGCTCAGGGCTGCTTCTCTTTGCAGAGCAGGATCCAGGACCTGGGGGTCATCCTTTCAGCTCGACCCCAAAGTGCTGGAGCCCCTGCTGCCTTCCTGCACTGATGCCTGGGCAGATGTTGGTTCCCTTCATCCCACTAACTCCTCCTCACCCTCTCTCTCTCACTGCCAGGTCCCCAGCTGCCTATTTCCCACTCCGAGGGGGACCTCCTCTTCTTACTGGACAGCTCTGGCAGCGTCTCCTACTATGAGTTTTCCAGAGTCAAGGAGTTCATGTGGGACCTCGTGCACCCTTTCCCCTTCGGCCCCCAGGATGTGCAGGCCAGCATCATCCACATCAGCACCACCCCCACCATGGAGTTCCCTTTCAACCAGCACCTGTCCAGCAGCAGCCTCCAAAAAGCCATCCAGGGCACCCGGCAGCTGATGGGCGACACCAACACGGGCAGAGCCCTGTCCTACGCCAAGGAGAAGCTCTTCAGCGACGAAGCCGGGGCCCGGGCGGATGTGCCCAAGGTGCTGGTTTGGGTGACGGATGGTTTCTCCACCGATGACATCTCGGAGCCCATGCAGCTCCTGAAGGATATGGGGGTGACCGTCTTCATCGTCAGCACCGGCCGGGGGAACTACCTGGAGCTGTCTGCTGCTGCCAGCCAGCCTCCTGAGAAGCACCTGTACTTTGTGGATGTGGATGACCTCCCCATCATCACCAAGGAGCTCCGGGATGCCATCCTAGGTGGGGTGCAGTGCGCTGGGGGCTCGGGGGGGACTGCAGCAGCAGGGAGGATCCCCTGAACCCGAGGGTCCTGCTGGTCGACAGCCGCTGCTCTTGCAAACAGAGCTGCTTCGCCCACGGTGCTGTAGGTGCAGGGGGTAAACCAGGGCTTCTAGGAGCTCTGGAACAGGTCCCTCTGTTTCCCTTCGGGGGGGTCCCACGGCTGACTGGCTGGGGTGAATTCCCCACTGCAGGTGTCAGTGAGAGGAACCCGTGTTTGTAGTGACTGCTCAGCTGTTTGGGGAGGGGGGAGCTGAGGCAGCAGATGAGGGGGGGTTTTTCCTCTCTCAGATGCTCTCTGGCTCCAGACAGAGGAGCCCAGGGTGGGGGACACCCCCCTACACACCCACTGAAGGGGGTTTGGTGCTGTCAGCTCTTGTCTGAGGTTGATCTGACTCCTCTCACGGAGACACCCAGCTGCCTCCTGCGAGGGACTGCCTGGCGGTTGGCTCTGCCGAACAGAGGGGTGAGGGCTGGTGATTACCATCAGCACCAAGCTGCAGGAGAGGAATGTTTGTGTTCCACAGCTCCCCTGTTGGAACCTGTTCCCCATCCACCAAGCTCTTGGAAGAAAACCCCAGCCCAGCCCGCTGGGCTCTGCAGCCCCTGTTTCTGCCTGGGTTGGTGGCGGTTGCTGTGCTGGGAGCTGCAGGTTGCTCAGCTCTCCTTCCTCTCTGTTTCAAAGCAGCCAGGGAAGGGGCTGAGGTGACCCCCAAAGCCACAGTTGGGGTGTTTGGAACCCAATCTCCCGCTGATCCCCCTCATAACAGCTGCTTCTTGCAGCTCTTGAGAGCCACCAGAGCAGGGGCTGCCTGTGGTTGCAGAGCCGGGGCTCTCCCCAGCCTCCTCCCTGATGCGTTTGGAAAGCAGAGGGGGGTACCCTGACCTTGCAGAGGTTCCGTGGGGGTTCTGGAGGTTCCTCTCCTCGCTGGAGCTTCTGCGCTGAGAGTTGGGTAGAGCTGGCTTTGGAGAGTCCACGTAACCCCTTTCCACAGGATCTGCTGCCTGGGCTGGGACTTCCACCTCCAGCGATGGAAGCAGCACCCCCTGCACCCCGGGACTGAGTCCCCCCTCAACCATCCCCCTCTCTCATGCGAGTTTAGGGCAGCCTGACCGTAGCAGACAGCACTCAGAGCCCCCTTCCAAGGGGTTCAGCAGCTCAGTCTGCAGCTGTACCCCACTAGGTGAAGGTGGACCCCCTCACGTAGGGGCTGCTCAGTCGAGAAGCAGCAGTTCCTTTGCCTTCAGGAATCCCCTCCCAGGTCCGAGCAGACAGGCGATACCCTGAGTCATCTGGGCAGAGCCTGGTGCTCACAGCGAGGGTTCTCAGTCCTAGACAGCACAGCAGTCACTGCTTGGACAGAGAGACTGAAGGAAGGGGCTTTACTCTTCCAAACCGTTCTCCAGCCCAAGGGATGGGGGGTTCTGTGCCTCAGTTTCCTCTCTGCAAAGCCTGGCTGTGCCACAGCACAGGGAGCAGCGCTGCTGCCACGCAGGAGGGTGCAGAGCAGAGGCTGGGGGTGGATCAGTGTGTTCACCCCCCTCTTCTTTCTCCCTGGCACACGGTCCTGACACAACAAGGCTGCAGGATGCAGCAGCCAGCCTGGCCACTGCTCCAGCTGCCTCCTGGCAAACTCTCCCGGCCTGAGGGAACAGGAGCTGCAGCCCAGGCTCCTGCCAGTGCATCCTCCCCCCCCTCTCCCTCCCTGCCCCAGCTCCACACCCAGCACATGGCATTTGGGGCTGCTGCTGCTGCTGGGGAAGGACTTGGGAGGTTGTGAAAGCAGGGCATTCCTTTGAGCTGACATCAGGTGCTGCAGGACTGGCAGCTGCCTGACTCCTTCCCTCCCTTGGCACCCTCTTCTGAGCCGCCTTGTGCAGGAACCCACCTGCCCAGGAGGCACCAACCATCAACTGCTGTCTGGAAACACTTAGAGCAACAGCTCTGCGACCTGAAACGAGGTCCTGGGTAACTGCTGTGGGGAAAGCCTGGAGTTTGGAGTCCTCTCCTGGCACTGAACACAGGCAGGGAGCAGAGGGGGTGAGCTCAGACCTCGAGTGCCCACCCTGTGGAGCAACCTGTGGCTTCCATCTACCTGGGTTATCCACAGTAGCCACGGCTCCTGCCTCCAAACTCCCCCCCTCCCTCCCTTCCATCCCCAGGGAGCCTTCTCCTGGTGCCCCAGGGAGCCTTCCCGTGCCCCAGGGAGCCTTCCCCTGCCCCGCTGTGGCTGTGGAGCTCCCAGAAGAGTGGGTGCCCCATGCCTCCTCGAGCTCTGCTGGCTGGGAGCGAGCTGCTGGCTGGGAGCAGGCAGAGCACAGCAAGGGGAAATGTTCCTGCCTGCCCGTGAGAGCCAAGCAACAGCTCAGAGGAAAATGTGAGGCTCGCTCTTTGCTTTGGGGAAGTTGGCAGGGACTGGGAGCAGTAAATAGGGAGGAGAGCTGCCGAGCTCCCGGGTAGAGGATGAGGCTGAGAGCGCAGGGCTCTCCTCTTGCAGCTCTGGGCAGACTGCAGGGCTCTCCTTTCCCTCTGTGCAGCAGGCAGCCAGAGGTTTGAGACCGTAACAGAGCTACCTGCACGAGTCCTGGTCCTGGGTATCGAAGCTGGAGGCTGCTCTTGTGAGCTTGGAGGAGAGGCACCGAGCAGAGGCAGCTCTTGGAGGCTTCTCTGTCTTCATGAGCTGCTTCTAGGAGCAGCCCTGTGTGCTGCCAGCCCTCTGGCAGAGCAGAGGATGGAGGACTGCTCCCCAAGATGGGCTCAGGAGGCTCCACACGTGTCAGAGGGGTCAAGTAGAGGAAGCTGAGGGGTCAGAAGAGGTGTTTGGGGTCTGGAACTCAAAGGCAGCATGAGTCTTCAAGAGAGAGGGAGGGGAGGGAGCACCAGAGTGGCTCTGAATGTCACGAAACAATGGAGCTCTGTGCGAGGCTGCCGGGAGGGACTCCAGCTGCGATGAATGCAGCTGCCTCTGCAAACACTGGGTGGTCCCCAGTTGCCCTTTTTCTTGGCCACTGGGAATGGGCAGAGAGCAGAGGGAGCTGCATTTCATCACCCTGTGGGCTGCCTCACACACATGATGGCATGTAGTGGTTGGGATTCACTCTTGGGGGGGTCTACAGGGAGCTGGGGGGGAAGCCACTGCAGGAGTCGCTTCACAGGGACCTGGGTGCCCAAACTCTGCCTCCAGGCACTGACAAAATGATGCTGGGGCTCCTGAACCTCTCAGCGAGGGTCTGGCTCACTGCACGGCTGTGAAAGGGGTTGGGTAGGGGTTGTTCAGCCTGGGGAGGTGATGGTTCCCTGAGAGGGGCTGGGGGAGGCTGGTCCCAAGGGCAGGGAGCAACAGGATGAGAGGTCCTGTGTTGGAGCTGGAAGAGGGCAGAGGGAGGCTGCCCAGGAGGAACAGGGGCTGGGAGCTGAGGCTGGGGGAGCCCTGGACCAGGCTGCTCCATCCCTGGAGCCACTCAAGCTCAGGCTGGCTGGGGCTCTGGGCACCCTGGGCTGGGCAGCTCCCTTCCAACCCAACACAGCTTGTGATTCTATGGCTCCAGAGTCACTGCTACTCCATCTCCCCTGCCGAAGGGCCGGTGTTTGAGCCGTGCCACGCTCTACATGCTGCTGTCAGCAGTGATCTCTTGCTACTCCTTCTCTCCCAGACGTCATCCAAGCCAACCAGCTCCACGCAGTAGACATCACCTCGAGCAGCTTCCGTCTGACGTGGCCCAAGCTCCTCTCCCAAGACACCGATTACTACACCCTGCAGTACGCCCCGGCAGCACATCTGCAGAGGAAGACAACCCAGCAGGTGCCAGCAGCTCACACCACCCTCGTGCTGAGCAACCTGGCACCAGAAACCACCTACGAGGTGGCCCTGATTCCCGAATCCAACGTCCACTACTTCCCTCCGCAGACAATCAGGGTGACTACGCTGGCAGGTAACACCAGCCCCGTCGTGAGCAGGGTCAAGGTGTAAATCAAAGCCTCAGCCTCCTGCAGCATCCATCACCCCCCCAGCTGCATCCCTCACCCTTCCTCATCCCCCCAGCTGCATCCCTCACCCTTCCTCATCCCCCCAGCTGCATCCCT
>VZRI01005803.1:5710-35798 GCA_013397515.1 Upupa epops | reverse complement strand
AATAGAGGGGGAGGATCCCCTCCCTCACCCTACTGGTCCCGCTGCCATCGATGCAGGCCAGGATGCGGTTGGCTTTCTGGGCCACAAGCGACCATTAAACCCTGGAATCCCTGGACACTCTGTGGTCCAGAGGCGGCCAAGAAGCTGTTTGTTCAGCTAGGACGTTCAAATTGAATGGAGAACCCACAGTGGGTGTCAGTCTAGGGGTTTGTGCTTCCACAAACGTGGCTGAGGAGTGATTTATGTGTTCTCTGATTGCTCCGGATAGATATTATCTGGCTGTGTCTGTTTTAATCCGGGCTCCATTCATCATCTAAAGGTTTCTATTTCTCCCTCAAAAAAAAGGCAGCAGAGTGAACGTCCTAAGAATTGAAACCTCTTTAAGCTTCCCCTGCCCTGAGGAGCTACAGAAGGAGAGGTGTGAGAATTAAATGATCTTAGGGAAGGTGGGGGGAAAAAGTTGGGAGAGATCTGAGGATTCTCGAGTGGATCAAGGCTGCTGGATGCTTCCACTAAAGAAGTCTCTTTCCCAGCAGTGCCTGGCTCTGAATTGGTGCTGTGTCCTGATAAAACGCTTCCGAGGGTTTGCATTTCATGGGCTTCACGTAGCCAGCCGACCCGAGGCGTGATCAAAGGTTGTGTGTGCCCACAGCCATCAATATTCAAACCACAGGCTTCATTCTGCATATCCAGCAGTGCTCATCCCATTGCCCTTATTAGAATCATCAGGGATGGGAAGGGAGCTGGAGAGACCGTCCAGTCCAACCCCCCTGCCACAGCAGCATCACCCAGACCAAGTCCAGGCAGGTTTCAAACGTCCCCAGAGAAGGAGACCCCATAAATCCCCCAGGGAGCCCCCTCCAGTGCCCCGTCACTGGAAAGAAGTTAGAGAGTCAGTCAGAGTTGGAAGGGACCACAGGAGCATCCAGTTCCAACCCCCCTGCCATGGGCAGGGACACCCCACCCTAGAGCAGGCTGGCCAGAGCCTCACCCAGCCTGGCCCCAACCACCTCACTGGGCAACCCATTGCAAAAAGAAAAGTGGCTGTGAAGCAGACAGGGAGGTGAAACCAGCTCTGACAGCTCTCTGAGCCGCTTGGTGCTGGTGTTGGTAAACAGCTTTGTCTCTCAGGACAGGCACTACCCTTGGGTTAGGAGGGAGTGGGTTATTCATTGCCTTTATGAGTTCACTCCTCCGCAGGTGGTAGAGCCGTTGCTGGTGCCGTTGGCAAAGGAGCAACCCTAAAAAATAACAGAGCAGCTTGCAGGGAAGGACTCTGCTCCGAGGTTTTCAGGAAGAGAGATGGCAGGAGGGCTCTGTTGTCACCAAGATCTCTCCTATCCTTGTGTCCCTGGCCTGTGCCCTCGCTCAGGTCTCTCTAACTAGGAAGAAGGGTTGAAATAATCACAACTCTTGGGGGGCAGGGTTGGATGTCAGAGTTCTCCTCTGGCTCAGCAGTACCCTGCCAGCACTGCCCAGCAAAACACCCACCTCTGCTTGAAACTCCAGCAGGGGTCAAGGCCCTGCGCTCTAGAATCCCTTCTGAGCAGCAGAACAAAGCTCCAGAGAGCCAGAGTCAGATCAGTGGCCAAAGGGCTCACAGGCTGATTCCTCTCTCTTAACCCAGTGCCCGCAGTGAGGAGTGGCTGTGGCTTGGCTGAGAAACTCTGCTTTCCAACCTGGCTTTGCTTGGGTAATCCCTGGGGCTGAGAGCTGGTCACACAGTTGTGCTGGTGGGACAGGAGAGTCCCGGACCCTCACTTACCTGTCTCCTGTTACTGTGTAGTGCTTTCCTTTTGCAGCCTCCTGCTCTTTGTGGATGAAGCGGACGCGTTTCTGCGGAAGAGGGCAACGGTAGGTGCTTTCTGCTCCTTGCAGAGTGCCTCAGCCAACAGTCTTCTCATTTAACCTGCTTGACTACCTCCCCCGGGCAGAAGATTCCAGCTCTTGTAGTGGTCCCAGCTCTTGTAGTGACTCCAGCTATTCTGGTGACCCCAGCTCCTGTGGTGCCCCCAGCTCTCACAGTGACTCCAGCTCCTGTGGTGCCCCCAGCTCCCACAGTGACTCCAGCTCCTGTGGGGCCCCCAGCTCTCATAGTATCTGTGCAGCAGCTTTCCTGCCACATGGAAAGCCCAAATCATATTGGGGGGTTGAACTAGATGATCTTTCGAGGTCCCCTCCAACCCCTAACGCTCTGTGGTTACAGCTGGTAGATGCCTTCGCTGCTGCAGAGACAAGAGATCAGCATCCTGCAACCAAGCAGGATGAGCATCTCGAGAGTCCCTCCCTGCAAAAGAGGGGTGACACAGTTTTTGGAGGCTCTGCAGGTGACTGGGCAGCAGGGAAGGAGGGAGCTGCCAGAGCTGGTACCCTGCAGGGTTTGGTTCTGATCCAAACAGATACTTCTCTTGGGAGGGTTTCAGAACAGCTTCTGGCTGCGCTAGCAAAGCCACACACCAGCACCTTCCCTTGCACGAGAGAGCTGTTTCCAAACCCACAGGACTCTACAGCGACCCTGCTCCTGCTGCTGCAACCCAGACAGCCTGCATACAGAGCTGTCCCTGAAAGATCTCTCAATCCTTTGCTGTGCTTCGTTTT
Organism: Upupa epops; assembly: GCA_013397515.1. NCBI lineage: Eukaryota > Metazoa > Chordata > Aves > Bucerotiformes > Upupidae > Upupa > Upupa epops. Next base: position 33,200 of record VZRI01005803.1, on the reverse strand, counting down.
TCCTCTCCTATTTGACTGCCCAGAGAGAGCCAGCCAGGCCACTGGGCTTTGAGAATCATCCTCGGATGCCTCTCTGCTGGGAGCTCTAATTCCTAACCTTTCACCCGTGGATGTAAAGGGATCTCTTTGTTTTCCCATGGGATTAGAGTGCTTTGGATTGTACTGTAGGGTGTGACAGTGACAGCTCGGTCTGTCAGTGACTGCCTCGGGCCCCCCTGATCTTCCTTTGCGTTTCATCTTGGCAGGAGAAAATCAGTGAGGATCTCAGAGCAACTTTGAACGCGTTCCTGCACAGAACAGGGCAGCACAGCAACAAGTAAGTACCCAGGGTCAGCCCTGCCAAGGCTCCAAGGGGTCTGTGCTCTGCAAGTGAGAGCTGGGTATCCTGGAAAGGGTTGGAGGGGCTGTGCTCTGCAAGTGAGAGCTGGGTACCCTGGGAAGGCTCAGAGGGGTCTGGGCTCTACAAGTGAAAGCTGGGTACCCTGGAAAGGCTCAGAGGGGTCTGGGCTCTGCAAGTGAGAGCTGGGTACCTTGGAAAGGGTTGGAGGGGTCTGTGCTCTGCAAGTGAGAGCTGGATGCCCTGGGAAGGCTCAGAGGGGGCTGTGCTCTGCAAGTGAGAGCTGCATAGGTAGGATCTGCATTACTGAGGGCTTCTGTGTAGAGCATCCCCTGTCCAGTTCATATTCTTCTGCCTCCCAGAGCCTGAGAGTTAGAGCTGGGAAGGGCTCAGGCAGGGTAGAGATGAGTGGATCTGGAAGGAGGTTTGTGACAGAGAGCAGCTCTCCGTGTTGTCCCCCCTTGTCTCAGGGTTTAGGGAGGTTGCTGTGTTCCTAGCTTGAAGGAGGTGCTGATAAACGAGGCAGTGATTGTGATAACTGAGACCTCTGTGATGAGGACAGATGGGGGAAGGCTGAGATCCCAAGGTGAAGAGCTGAGTTAAACCCATTTTGGTCCTAAACAGCTTAAACTACGGGTCTGACTTAACAGAGTCCCGATTCTCTGGGACTGGAGATGCTGTAAGCGAGGGCTCTGCAGAGGAGTGAGGTGATCAGATGGCTTTCCTAGCGGCCGCGGCAGTTCCCAGTCACTGCTCTCTTTCTTTTGCTGAGCTTTTCAGTCTCCCGTGCTTTATCCTTGCAGGTTTATGCTGGTTTTAGCCAGCAACCAGCCCGAGCAGTTCGACTGGGCCATCAACGACCGGATAGATGAGATGGTGAACTTCGATCTGCCGCAGCTGGAGGAGCGCGAGCGGCTCGTGCGCATGTACTTCGATCGGCACGTGCTGAGGCCAGCAACAGAGGGCAAGCAGTGAGTGTCCCTCACGGTGCAGAGCCCTCCCACCCTACAGGGGTCACTTCCTGCTCTTGCTTCTCTTCATCTCTTCCTCTGTCTGCTCTGTCTCTCTGTAAACACGGAGCACGGGTGAGGGTTGGAGAGACAGATGCCTCCTGCTATCCCGTTACGGGAGGAGATGCCATCCAAGAACTTCAGACCACGATTGTTGTGACCTTAAAACTTAGGAGAGCAGTAACTGCTGTGTCTGCTGTAGCTCCTGCCCCAGCACTCGTCTTTGCTTGGTTTAAGAGAGGCAGATCAAGGGACTCCTTCAGGCAGCCTCTCGCTTGCTGCTCTTAATCCAGTTAGCAGTTCCTTTCTGCCACAAAGTCAGGCTCTTGGGGCCCAGGGAACTAGGTCTGGCAGCTGGGCAGGAACCAGGAGAGGGTGGGGACTGACCTGCCCTGGAGAAAGGGACCTGGGGGTCCTAGTGGCCNGGCTCTGGGGGAACTGGAGGCCGAGCTGCTGGGGCTGGGGCTGGCGCTGGGATCCCAGCGCTCGGGCGCCGGCTCCTCCGGGCTCCTGGAGGGAAGAGGAGCCTGGAGCTGGGAGAAGAGGAGGCTGAGGGGGGACCTCACTCCTGGCTCTCAATCTGGGAGGGGTGGGTGTCAGGAGGAGGGAGCCAGGGTGCAAGGACGAGGAGCACTGGGTGCCAGCTGGAGCAGAGGAGGGTCCCTCTCCATCCCAGCAGGACCTTCTCCCCAGGGAGGGTCCCGGAGCCCTGGACCAGGCTGCCCAGGGGGGCTGTGGAGTCTCCTCTGCAGCCGTTCCAGCCCCGCCTGGCTGTGTTCCTGTGCCACTGGGTCTGGGGGATCCTGCTGTGGCAGGGGGGTTGCACTGGGGGATCTTTCCAGGTCCCTTCTCATCCCTAAGGATTCTTTACTCAGCCTGGATCTGATCTGATGGTCGATTTCATTGTGTTGCTCCTTCCAAAGCCTGCCTTTGGCTCCCTCACCCCGCTGTCCCGCAGCCACACAGAACTCATCCTTGTTCTCCTGCTGTCTAGACGTTTGAAGCTGGCCCAGTTCGACTACGGGAAGAAGTGCTCCGAGATTGCCAGGCTGACCGAGGGCATGTCTGGCCGCGAGATCTCCCAGCTCGCCGTGGCCTGGCAGGTAAGTCGGGCTCTCAGACCTGGGCTTCTTGCTCTGTTTTACCAGTCAGCACCAGGACAGGCTGCTCAGGGCGGTGGTGGAGTCACCATCCCTGGAGGGGTTTAAAAACTGAGTAGCTAGAGCACTGGAGGCCATGGTCTGGGGGTTGGGGAGCTGTTGGGATGAGGGCTGCTGATCCTTTCCAGCCGGGAGGATTCTGTGACTGTTTCTGGGAGGTCTGAGGGTTTGGTGTTGGTCTCAGCTCTTGTCTCCCTTGGGAAGGCCCGCTGTGTCCCTGCAGTAGTGCCAGGGTGCCGCTGGCTCTGGGTAGGGGCCAGTAATTCCTCATCTCAAACAGGAGCAGGTTTTACCATCCTGAGTGGGAAATCCAGTTCGTGTGGGCACCTGACTGTGGGCTCAGGATGAAGATTGAGGGAGGGGGTTGTCTTAAACTGAGAGACCCTGATGGGGGGCAGGAAACAGAGCCCTGGTTGTAGCTTCTCTTCATTTCTCCTCCTTCAGAAGAGAACCCAGTGTCTGCCAAAGGCTTTGCTGCCAGGCCCTTCCCCTATGAAAACCTTGTGATGAAGGATCCTCTGCTCTTTATCAGCTTGAGCTTTTTATCACCCCTTATCTCTCCTCCCTCGTCCTTCCTCCCCAGGAGCTGCCTCCTCAGCTTTTATCGTTCATCCCTTCAGTGATTTGAAGGGGAGGGGAAGGTGGGAGTGACTGGTTCCCTAGAGCTGTTGCCCTGATCACTCCTCTCAATGGCCCTCATAGCTGCGGGACTGTGAACAGGGTTCTCTGTCAAACTGCAGCAGCAGCTTCTGCTCCTCCCTCCTCCCAGGGGCTTTCAGAAAGGAAAAGCTGCAGGAGAGGATGGGGGAAGGAGACAGGGACTGCTTTGAGGTGGAGGCTGTGAGGAGCCTAAACTGTTGGGACAAGGGACTTCCTCCCTCATCCCTTGTGGACGGAGGGAGGGATGGGTCGGTGTTGAACCAGCACAGGTGTTGTGCACTGCTTTCCTCAGGAGAAGGCTGGTTGGATACAGCCCCCCCAGGGCTTGTGAGGACACAGAAAGGGCTGGGGTTTCTCTATCCAGCTGCCTGCTGGAGCTTCAGTCCCAGCTGCTGCCACAGGATTCTTCAGGCATCGGGTCACAGGGTTTGGAGCTTAACTAGAGCTTTGCAGGAGGCTGCAGCTACAGCAGCTCTGGACCACTGGCTTCTGGCTGCGGCAGGACGTGCGAGCACCTGCCTTTGTAAAGTTTGAAGGCGCCTGAGTACCTCTGGTTAAAGCCACGTTCATCTCTGGGGTGTTACTGGTGTTTCAGGGCCTGGGTCAGCACGAACAGCTGGTTCCAGGTAGCCCTGTAGCCGATACACTGCTCTCTCTAATCAGGGAAGAGTGGAAGCTGTGGTTTGACAATCATTCCTGCCTCTCTGCTCTCCTCCCTGCGGCACTGGCGCTCGTCTTGGCGTGGCCTGTGCTGTGAACTGGGTCAGGGAGCTGGAGTAAAAATAGCTTAGCAAGACAGGTTGGCTGCACGGGTGTCCTCACGCTTCAGGGGAGGGGTGGGGGTTACAGGAGCTCAAGGAAATGCCTGTCAGACTCCCCCAGCCAGCCGGGTGCAGCAGCTGTGAGGTGGTTCTGTACCACAGGTAGGGCTGTTAACTCTTGAACTGCTTGACCTGCCCGAGCTCGTGTGTCGTGGCCAGAACTTGAACCTCCAGGGTGGCTGGGAGGGAGGTGAAGTTGAGAAGCAGCAGGAGGGAGAAGCCATGGCTGTCAGGGCCTGCCAAGAGTAACCTAGAAGGGCCGTGTGTGCTCCTGTGGCCTCACAGCCGTCGCCATGAAGCACCTTGGGTGAACTAGAAGCCAGAGCAGCTGCTCTGCCAGGAGTTCTCTGTCCCTGTGTTAAGCAGAGGTGAGCTTCCTCACGCTGCTAGGTGCCTTGTGCTCCCTGCACCTTGTTTGTGGCTAAAGGATGGTAGAGCCCTCTGCCTGGGGGCTGGTTGGACCCCGTGTCTGGAGGTGTTGAAGGACAGCCTGGCTGTGGCCCTGAGTGCCCTGGGGTGGCTGCTGGGGTGCTGTTAGGTGCTGGGCTGGGCTGGAGGAGCTGAGAGAGCTCTGCCAGCCTCAGTCACTCTGGGATTGTAGGGGTTGAGCCCGCAGTGTTCGCTCTAAATGAGATCCCAAGGGAACAGATTACTTGGGGCAGCTTAAACCACCCAGAGCTGCTGGGCTGGAGCGAGACATGAGGTCATCTGGGCTGGACTCATCATCCCCTGCTCCATCCCTCTCCTTCCTCCTCAGACACATTGGGTTTCGATTATTGCACGGCTGGGTTTGAGCTACAGAGCTACAGAGCTCAGAGAGGAGCAGAGGGGTCAAGCTGTGTCCCTGCAGAAGGCAGAGGTGTGAATATAAATGAAGCCAGCACCACTGCCCTGTGCTCTGTGCCCTGTGCTCTATGCTCGGGGCTCTGTGCTGTGCAGGCTACTCCCAGAAGGGGCAGCTGCTTCTCCCATTTGCTTTCTTGACAGCCAGGGCCTGAGGGCTGCTATAAATAGAAAGTCATTGAGAAAATCAACGGAGCGTGAACTGCACAGCTTTGCAGGAGTTTCCACCCTGGATTGATGGGCTGTGGGGAGGAAGGGAAGGCATCCTCTCTATTCCATGCAGGCGCTCTCCATGCATCCCAGGAAAGCTCTCTTACTCCTGTTTTAAAGCCCCGAGTCCTCCTGGCTGGTGTCTGTGCTGACACAAGGGTGCTGCTTCCATGGAGCTTTGAGTCCTGGCCCCGTGGGTGATGGCTCTGCTGGGTGCAGAGGGTTGGACTAGGTGACCTCTGGAGGTCCCTTCCAGCCCTGTGATGCTGTGATTTTTATAGCCTGAAAGATAAAGCAGGGAGGGGTTGGGGTGAGTGAGAACAACCACCCAGAGCCCTTCCACCCTTGCCCTTTTCCAGGGGGGAGAGGAGGCAGCTGATGCTGTGAAGGTGCTCGTGGCAGCAGGGAGGTTACAGCAGAGCTGCTCGCGTGGGGTTTGTGGGCAGGAGGATGCCTCCTGCTCCGTGGTTGAATCACAACTGGGATGATGCAGCTTACCCTGGGGTTTGTCTTCTCTCCCACCTGCTCCGTGGGACAGCGGGTGCAGAAGGCGGGCACCGCTGCCAGCTCCTTCTCTGGGGCTTCCGCAGGAAACCTCAGCTCTGGCTACAGCTGGCGGCTGGCACCTCTAGGGGTTTGAGGGAGCGGTACCTCAGGAGCTCCCCAGCCTGCCCCGAGAGCCCTTGGGGGGGTGGTCTGGCGTGTGGCAGCGCGTGGTGCCACAGGTCTGTGGAAGGAAGGGATGTGGAGAGGCGTTTGGGGTGATGTAGGGCAGGCAGCCTGGATGGGAGCGCTGGGGGGGTGTCCCACCCCGATTCATCCCGAGCTCCTCCCTCGCTGAACGAGCAGCCTCGACTTGCACAGGGAGCAACCAGATTTAGAACTCTGTAGCCTGGAGTAGCTTTGTTACCTTGGAGATGGGTACAGCTCACAGCAAGAGTGTCCTTCCCTGCCTCGGGGAGTCGGGAGGGGGGGTCTGCTCCCTGCTGGCATCTCCCTAACACCCCTCGGCGGGATCCCTGCTGCCGGGTGTGCTCAGAGCTGACTGTAAGGGAGTAGATGAGCCTGGGGAAGGAGGTGAGAGAGAGACCACTCTCACGTCTTCCCTGGTCTCAGGACCTGCTGTCTCTGACTCTGCTTTCCCCTGCCTTTGTCTCTCCAGGCTGCAGCTTACGCGTCAGAGGACGGCGTTCTCACCGAGGCCATGATCGACGCGCGGGTAGCTGATGCCGTGCAGCAGCACAAGCAGAAGATGGAGTGGCTGAAAACAGAGGGTGCTGAAGCAGGGGCTGGCAGAAACCCGCTCCTGCCTCTCCCCAAGGGAACCCCGGTGTGAGAAGTCTGCGGGCGTCAGACCGGCGTGCGCGGGGTGGGGAGGAAGCTGCCGGGGCCTCCTGGGCAGACGTGTGCTGGAGTCGTGTCTGTCGGTGCAAGGAGGGGGGGCTCTGCCTCTGCCTGCTGTTGATTTTGTGGTTTTAAAGTGCACAGAGAACGAAATGGTTTCGGTAAGGCGGGAGCAACTCTATTAAAGGACCCCCTTGTTGAACCCCCCGGTGCCTGTGCTCCTCTGCGTGGCCACTCGGGACTGAACTCCCGAGTCCTTGTCAGCCCTTTGATGCTTCTGGGATGTCCCTGGGCTGGTGGGAGCCCCAGGGCCTGCCCAGGCCGGGGGAGGTGTTGTGTAGCAGCAGAGTTGTTGGCTGGGGTTGTCCTGCTTAACTCAGAGTCAGTGCTGAGGAGAAGCTGCAGCGGGTGAGCGGCTCAGTCTCAGGGCTTCCCTTGCCCTGTGGCTGCTCCTGCTGCTGCCTTCTGTCTTCTCTGAGCTGGAGTGTCCAGTGAGTGAGTGGGGGGCCTGTGGAGCTGGAGTGACACCTGGGTGCTGAAGAGTGATCGTAGGGCAGCAGCTGAGGGAGCTGGGGCTCTCGAGCTGGGAGAAGAGGAGGCTGAGGGGGGACCTCATTGCTGTCTCTCAATCTGTGAGGGGTGGGTGTCAGGAGGATGGAGCCAGGCTCTGCTCAAGGGCATCTGGGGACAGGACAAGGGGCACTGGGTGCCAGCTGGAGCAGAGGAGGTTCCCTCTCAATCTCAGCAGGACCTTCTTCCCAGGGAGGGTCCCGGAGCCCTGGAAGGGGCTGCCCAGGGGGGCTGTGGAGTCTCCTTCTCTGCAGCCGTTCCAGCCCCGCCTGGCTATGTTCCTGTGCCACTGGGTCTGGGTGATCCTGCTGTGGCAGGGGGATTGGGCTGGATGATCTTTCCAGGTCCCTTCCCATCCTTTAGGATTCCTGTAGCTCAGTCTTGAACCCTTCAGCCACTGCTGAGCTGCAGGCATCACTGCTCCTCGGCTTCCGCTGGGTCTGTGGTGACTGTAGAGCACACAGTGATTTGTTTGTCTTCTCCAGCCAGGGTCTCGCCCAGCATCTCCCCAGCACCCCTCAGCGGGGTCCCTGCTGCCGTGTGGGATCACACAGAGCTGACAGTGTGTGGGGGCAGAGTGCCTGGAGGAGGAGACGCGAGGAACCAGCCTCAGAGCTTCGCTGATGTCAGGAGCTACCGTCAGCCTAGCTGAGAGCAGACTGACTTGAGAGGAATCAATCTCTCCTTAAGGAGAGGAGTAGACAGGGCTCAGTAGCCGAGCTGAAGAGAGAGAGGTGAGTGGGGCTTGCGTGCTGCTGGCTGCAGCCGTTGAGCTGCTCTTCTCCGTGAGCTGCCTGTCTGGTGCTGCTGCTGTCACATCGTGGGCACCGGCCCGTCTCGCTCCGGTCTGGCTGTGTCTGTTAAAGGTCAGGAAGGACCTGGATTTGAGCTCTGCGTGCCCTTCTGTAAACACACGGGGCCAGACGCTGCCCTGACCTACATCCGTGCCCTTGAGCCACTCGCCGAGCTCTTCTCCTGCGCCAGGAGCTGACGGTGCCCTCCGCCGTGGCCACTGCCTGCTGGTTCAGAGCCTGGCAGCGGAGCAGGGCTGCTCCCCGGGCCCCCCAACAGGCAGCAGCGAAGAGCGAGCTCTGGAGGCTGCAACCCTTCACAGTCCCCTTGTCCTGTAGCCCCCTAGAGCTGTTGGCGGCTCCCCCCGTCTTGTTCTTGAGGTGATTATCGGCTCTAAGGGAGCTGAGTGGAGCCGCTCTCCCCTAACCCCTGCCCTCCTCCTGAATCAGGGGGTCTGAGCGTGATTACCACCCCTAATCGTGAGCAACCCCTCCCCTCTCCCCTGTTATCACCCCAGTGAAGGCAGCCGTGCGGGGCCGCGTCCTGACGTGGTCTGCCCCTGCTCTCTCTCTCTCTCTGCGTGGAAGGCACCGCGGCTGCTGTCTCAGTGCGATTCCTCCCTCAGACCGCGTCAGGTCCTCCCTGCCTGCGTGGAGGCAGAGGGGGCTCGGTGCCCGTCACGCGGCGGCTCTGCCCGGCCCTGCGTGACGCTGACAAACTGCAGGTTCAGGAGAGCAGTTGCGCTCGGAGCAGCCTCTTGCTGGGGCGAGGATGACGGAGAGCCTGGGCTGACCTTGGGGCTCGGGGCTCTGCCCGAGGGCAGAAGCGCTTCTCCCTCCCTTCCTAAGCACCGCTGGCTGATGGTAGCCCCCCTGGACCAGCTCTGTCGCTTGGGTATCGTGGATGGGAAGGACTGCTGGTCTTGAGGACCCTCTAGTGCTGTGGGGGGACTTAGAGGATGGGATCTGGTGTCTGGAGAGCAGCGACTCACAAGCTGGGGCATTCCAGGGGCAAAGGTCTTCCCCGGGCAGCCCAGCGGACGCTGAGCTCTCTGCCCCAGCCTGGCTTCTTGACTCTGCTGTGGGGAGAGGAGAGCAGCGATGTCTCTGTGCTTCACGCAAGGAGCCTCCTCCTAGGAGCCGAGCTCCTCGATCTTCACAGCTTCTCCCGTGTGTCTCAGCCTGCCCTCACCCTCACGGGCAAGGTCGGGCACCACCCGGCAAGCGGGAACAGCGGATGGCAACCCCAGGCCGTGGCCGTCTCCTCACCGGGTGAGCGATGAGCTCTTAGCACTTGATGACAGCAGTGGTTTTGTCTGGGAGAGCCAACACGGGAGCAGATGGATGAGGGAGCCATCCATCCCTCCCCGTCCTCGCCGCTGCCAGCTGAACCGCCTGCGCTGGGCGCTGCAGATTGATGCTGAGCTCATCCATCTCTCCTCACTTGCCATCCACGAAAGGATTTCCTTCTCCTTGTCCTACGTGGGGAGGATGGTCCCACCGTGTGAGACGAGGGACAATGTGAGCACCATGCTCTTTGTGCTCCCCAGGAGCCCCTCACCACCCCCTCAGGCAGGGTTTCCTTGCCAACCTGCGTTGAAGGAGGTTCTGCCCTGAGGGCTTGTGGCTGCCCTCTCCCTGGAGAGGTGCCCAGGGCTGGTTAAGAGGGAACTGGAGTAGAGGGTCTCTGAGGTCTCTTCCACCCTGAGCTAGTCTGGGCTTCTCTGATCTCTTCCTACCGGGTACCAACAGCAGCTCTCAGGTTCCTGGTGGAGGACAGGGATGGGCAGAGACAGAGGATCCTTCCTGACTGCTTTTGCTTCTCAACCCCTCCGATTCCTTGAGGGCAGAGCAGCCTCACCCAGTTGTGTGAGACCTGAGCTTCTCCTCTCCCCATGGTGTCTGGGATGAGCTCCAGCAGCTCTTCCCAGCTGCAGAGCATCTCCTCGTGCTCCCAGGGGACACAGGCAGGCGGGTGCTGCTCTGGGACAGTGCCCTGTGATGCCCTCTAACCCTTCTCCCTCACGGATCTCAAACCCATCCCATCGCTCTTGTGGCCTCTTCCCCTGCCCTCCTTGCCCTCGGGCTGGTTTCCAGCTCCCTTCCCCAGGCTCTGAGCCCACGAGGGTCCCGAAAGGGTTGGAAGAAACCACTCAGATGCAAAACATGCAAAAAACTATTTTACTGACAAACAGCAAAGGAGGGGCTGGGGGTCTGGGACCGGGCTGGGCTCTGGGGACCGGACTGGGCTCCAGGAACCGAACTGGGCTCCAGGAACCAAACTGGGGGCCAGGAGCCGGGCTGTTACCTATCATCCGAACGAAGGGCAGGGATGGCTGAGACGCACTCGCTCACTGACCCAAAGGAAATCACAGTGTGCTTTGTTTTCTAGTGCCTCTCCCCACCACCACCACCACCACCCCCCCAGCTCTCCGCAGCCCTCAGCTGCTCCCCCGTAGCCTCGGCGCAGCCGGGTCACCGCTGCCTGTGCAGGTGTCTGGGACACGAGACAAACCAGCCGTTATTGCTTTTCAACCACAGTCAGGATGGCTCTGTGATCAGACCCAGGGCAGAGGGTAATCTCTCTCTCTGTCTCTGTCTCTCAGCGGGTGTTGGACCTCCTCTGCCGCATGCAGAACTGCTCTGAGCGCAGGGAAGAGCCGAAAAGAAGGGGTAACGGGAGGGGAAAGCAGCACCAGCAGCTCTGTCTCTCTTGTTCTCGCTGCACAGCACCTCTGACCTCTGGGTTCTGTCCTGCACAGGGTCTCCACCGCCTGCATCACGCGAGCTGAGGATGCTCAGCACCCTCCCGGGGCTCAGCTGACACGAGCAACCCCGTGGGAAAGAAAGGAGTGGGGATGGATGGCTGGGACTGGAGAGGAGGAGCGGGACCCTGCGCTCAACACGCGGTGCCCCGGACAGGTATGAGCACGCAGACGCACGCACGGTGTCCAGGGAGCCCAGCCAGCACCCACCCTGCTGCAGCCCAGACTGCCTGCAGAGCTGCTCCTTGCAGCTGCCCTCCTGCTCCCTCATCTCTCCCCCTGTGCAGAGGGTCACGGGCTGTTTGTCTGCAGTGAGGTGGAGCTCTCCTGGGCACCACTGTCAGCGGGGCTGGCTGGGCTGAGGGGACTCCTCATCCTCACTCCATCGTCAGCAGGGCTGGCTGGCCTGAGGGGACTCCTCATCCTCACTCCATCGTCTTCGCTGACCCCGCAGTGCCCTGCCCTACACCCCGTCACCCAAGCACCCATCTCTCCAGCCAGGCTGCAGAGCATCTGGTCCCAGTGGCTCTCAAGCTGCGCAGAGGGATCTGGCGCGGGATGCTCTCCTGCTCTTTGACACCCAGAGGGGCTCGGGGCTCCTCTCCTGGCTGACACCATCCCACCCGGGCTGTCGTGAGCCGCTGGATGTGGGAGAACATCAGCTACCAGCCGGGAAGCCAAGAGGAGGAGGAGGAGGCAGCCAGCCTGCCAGACCTGCTCCGGAATGGGGGACTCTGGGGAGGGAGGAAGGTGCGAAGGTTGGCACAGGATGGCACCAGCCCCGCGCTCCCCACGGGGGGAGGACCCTGCTGAGGGTTGCCCAGCGGTGCTGGTCATTCCAGAAGGAGCTGCTGGGTGATGCAATGGGCGTCTTGAGCCTCTGCTCTCCTCCACCTGCCTTTCCACCCCGCTCCTTGGCAGCAGCTCCCACCGTTTGCTCCCCACACCGAACACCCCGGGACAGCGCTGCCGGCTCCGCAGAGCCCACACGGGCAGCTCTGAGCTCTGTCTCTGCTCTAAAAATAACCCCTCCTGAGGCAGCACAGGAGCCCTCCCCCCCTCTGCGCTCTCTCTTCGGCAGAAACCTCCCTCGAAGCATCTGGCAGAGGAGCCCCAGGCCACGGTTCACACCTCCCACTCCTTGGCCCCCCTCTCTGAGCTGCCAGCCGAAGGCTCCGCAGCCCCCTCTCTCCCACCGCTCCTGACCCTAGGGGTGTGTGGGGGGGTCTCACCCAGTCCCGACCTTCCTGTGCCAACCTGCCCCCTCTCCCCGATGCCAAAGCCACCCTCTTCTCCCAGCTGAACCCCCCCTTCGCTCCGGGGTCGTCGCTGGGTTTGAGCCGGCGGCCGTTGGGGTGCTCTGTGGGGTTGAGTGTGCGTGAGGGCTGGGTCAGGGGCAGGGGAACACGGGACGAGGCTGGCACAGCTGGCTGGCACAGCTCAGATGACGATGACACGAGGAGAGCACACCCCCACGACCGGGCGGAAGCTGAACGGACACGGGAGAAGGAGACGCTGCAACGGACGACGGAGCAACAAGAGACCGCGGAGTCGGAAGGGCTCACACCTTGAGCAGGAGCAGCTGGGGACACGGGCTGCGTGTCAAGCAGAGGGGGCCCAAGGAGGCGGTGGAGTCCTCCACCCCTGGAGGGGTTTAAAAACCGAGGAGCTAGAGCACTTGAGGCCGTGGGGTCGGGGAGATGTTGGGGTGAGGGCTGCGCTTGAGGATGCTGGGGGTCCCTTCCAGCCGTGAGGATTCTACGGTTCTATGGGTTCTGCCACCCCTCGACCGGACCTGCTGCTGCTCTGGGGGCACGGAGAGGGAGGGGGGGGGTCTCAATCCTGAAGAGGAGACAGAGCAGGGAGTCAGCTGCTGGGAACAAACCCTGCGTGGGGTTTTCTGCTGTGCTTGCCTTCCCAAGCAGCGAGTTCTTCCCAGGCAACTTCATTCCAGTCGGTTTGGTTGCTCGGGGGGTCCTGGCTGCCTGTGGACAGCGGGGAGGCTCACGGGGCAAAGGGGCTTAAGGCTGGGCTTACCCAACGGGACTGTGTTCCTCCACCTAGGATCTAGGTTCCTCTTCCCCTCCTCCCTCTTCCAGAGCTCCATCCTACTCTGAAGGCCAGCAGCTCGTCCCTCCTCCCAGTCCCTCCTCCCAGTCACTGCTCCAGCTCCGAGGGGTTGGCAGAGCAGAGCAGAACCAGCCCTTCAATCCAGGCTGGGTTTAGGTCGCTGCCTGAGCTCCCTCGTGAGAGGCTCTGAGGGGAAGGAGGATCTAAAGGACTTTGTTCTCAGCCTCCACAGCTACTTCCAGACCCTCAGCGTTTGTCCTCACCACCACGGAGCAGTGACCCCCCTGCTAGATGTCACCCCCCACCCCGTGACGACACAGCCATGACAGGGCCCTGCCTGCTGAGCACAAGGGCAAAGGGAGCAGCTGTTCTGCCACATCTGGCAGACGCAGGACGCTGCCAGGAGCACCTCACACCACTGCCATGGGCTCTCCTACCGCTGCCACGAGCATCTCCTGCCACGAGCACCTCACACCACTGCTGCGAGCGTCTCACAGCACTCCCGTGGGGCCTCCTGCCGCTGCCGTGGGCATCCCCTGCCACTCAGGATGATGCCCTGTGTTCCACCACACAGAGCAGCTGGGGTGAGGGAGCTGGGTGGAAGGGAGCTGCCTGAGGAGAGTCCGTTCCTTGGATGCTGACAGGTGGCTGCAGACACGAAACCACTGCAGGGCCTGAGCGACAGACAGTGACCCAGACAGATGGAAAAGAGAGCAGAGCATCTCCTGCCACTGCTGTGGGCATCTCACGACACTGCTGTGGGCATCTCACGACACTGCTGTGGGCATCTCCGGCCACTCAGGATGATGCCCTGTGGTCCAACGCTGCGTGGGAAGGAGCTGCCTGAGGAGAGTCCGTTCCTTGGATGCTGACAGGTGGCTGCAGACACGAAACCACTGCAGGGCCTGAGCGACAGACAGTGACGCAGACAGGTGGAAGAGAGAGCAGGTGATGATCGACCCCTTCTCTGGGCTCCAAGACGAGAGGCACCGGGGAAGAGCAAAGGGATGGCAGAGAACCAGCGGGTCTGGTTGGCTCTGGGGCAGCTTTGGGGGTTGTAAGTGACGACCTGATCCTGGGCCCTTGGGAATCAAACCCTGTGAAGATCTCTCTTGGATCTGGGAGGCAAAGAGCAGCGAGGCAGAGGGTGCCTTTTCCTTCACAGCCATTGCAACCCGACCGTGGTCTCAGCGGGGCCTCAGCAAGGACTCCTTGACTGGGTCATAGAATCACAGACTGGGTCTGGCTGGGAGGGAGCTCAGAGCTCCCCCAGTGCCAACCCCCTGCCCTGGGCAGCGACGCCTCTCACCAGACCGGGGTGCCCACAGCCTCATGCTACCAGGCCTTGGGCACTGCCAGGGCTGGGGTCAGGAGGGTCAGGGAAGCCGTGGAAGAAACCAGCAGCCCCTGGTGACGTTCAGCATCCCCTCCCCGCTCCGGGTGTCTCCCCACCGCAGCGCAAACCCACTCAACACAGAATGATGGATGAAGGAGGAATGGTTGGAGTTCAGAGCTACCACCTCGGCTTCTCAGGGCTGGCATCTCCCTCCCTGACTTCCTTCCCTCAGTGAAATCACCCTCTTCCCACGGCGGAGCTGCTCAGCCAGCGCTGAAGCGGAGCAGCCTGGGGGCATTGGTGTCTCTCCGCCAGCAGAACACAGTGCTACAGCCATCGGGTACCGCTGCTCTGCCGGGCTCTGCCAGCTCCTCCGAGCGACTCTGCCTGGCTGAGAAGGAGGTGGGGGATGTGGACGCTGCTTTCAGGCGCTCGACAGCCCCCTCGGATCCCGCAGCTGGGCCGGGACTGCGGGAACAAAGGCGGCTCCGAGCCGGAGCATCCTTGTACTTTGATTGAACCCACTGCTGGGACGCGGGAGGCTGGAGGGGACGTTGGCTTGAGGGTCTCCTCTGGCTGAGGGCCTCAGGCCAAGCCCCGGCTGCTGCGGCAGCTCAGAGCGGAGAACAGAGCGAGACTGTGCACGGGACCTGCTCTCGGCGGCGTCAGTGATCCCGGGGCGCGATTCACCAGGAGCTTGGCCTCTCCCTCGAGGAAGAGGGGAAGGGCAACCCCCTTGGCAGCCGGGCGCGGGGTGGTCAGATCTATCTCCTTCAACTCAACCCGCTGTCCCCACGGCATCAGGAGCAACTGGAGCGACGCCCAGCAGTGCCACCCACCAGGAGCGGTGTCAAACCAGCTGGAGACAGACCCTTGCTGGAGATGGACCCGCGGCGGCCGGGACCTCTCCCCCAGGGTCCCCGGGATCGCTTAAGGCAGGTGCCAGAGCAGAGCGCCGGAGCCATCCTCCCATCCCAGCCCTTCCTTCCCCTACAGCAACTCACGAACCAAAGCTACAGGGGACGCGGTGCCCCGGCCCCCAGCCGGCCCCGACAGCCCAGCCCATCCCATCCCATCCCATCCCATCCCAGCGACGGCGGGGCCAGAGCGGAGCAAAGCCCAGGCGGAGGGACCAGAGAGAGCTCTGGGCTGAGGAACTCTGCATCTTCTGGGTGTCCTCCCCCCTCCATCCCCTCGGCCAACGCTCCCCCGCCAGGGCAGCCGGACGCGCGGGACAGCGGGGAAGGAAGGAGTGGAGGAAGAGGGGGTGGGAAGGGGGAATGCGAATCTTTCCTCGTTCCGTCGTGGTTTGAGGCGAGGAGGGGAGGAGGAGGAGGAGGAGGAGGGGGTCAGGGGTCTGTTTGTCTGCTTTTTACATCTGTACACGAGTCTGACCATAAAACGGGGGACACAGTGCAACGTCGTGGCTGCGTAGCCTCCGGGACTGGCTTAGTTGTGCATCGCGGCGCTGACACGCGGGGACGGAGCGCGAGACCCGCGTCCTCTTGCTGGCTCTTGGTTCCCCTTGGGAAGAGGGCAAAGTTCCTGGCTGCAGTCTCTGCAGGGGACCGGGTACCTCAGAGGTGCCGCGGGCTGGGGTGCCCGTTGTGGTACAGCTTCTGTTTGATGTGCACCATGTTCCCCGTCGCCTCCTCGTACTGTCGGTGGTGACGTTTCCGGAATTCCTTTAGGTTACAAAACTTTGGGATCCAAGACCAGGAATTGTCTGGAAGGTAGAAAGGAGAAGGGAGGATGAGGAACAGATAGAGTCTGTTGAATCCCTAGGTCACCCAGTCCAGTCCCCCTGCCACAGCAGGGTCACCCAGACCCAGTGGCACAGGAACACAGCCAGGCGGGGCTGGAGCGGCTGCAGAGAAGGAGACTCCACAACCCCCTGCAGCTTCCTGCTCCTGGGAGGCATCGATTCATCACGATGAACCCTGGCACCCAGTGCTGCTCTGCCTTGCTCACACTCTGGGTCACAGCTGGAGCTGGGGCTCTCGGCAGAGCCTGCCCAGTGTGGCTGCACCGAGCCACGAGACCCACGACAGACAGAGAGCGGAGAGAGGAGGCTCCAGGTGAGGAGGACTCCTGTGCCCTGGCCCCCTGTCATGCCCAGCGCTGAGAGGACTCTGTCCTGTTGAACAGAGAGGCCACAGGGACTTCTCTGCTGTTTTAGCTGAACAGGACTGAGCTGGGGGTGAGAGCAGGGACAGGGGACACTGGAGAGGGCTCCAGAGGCACCTGAGAGCGACCTCCCAAGCCCTGAGAGGGGCTGTCAGAGGGCTGGGGAGGCTGTTCCCCAGGGCAGGGAGCGACAGGACCAGGGGTCCTGGGTTGGAGCTGGAAGAGGGCAGAGGGAGGCTGCCCAGGAGGAGCAGGGGCTGGGAGCTGAGGCTGGGGGAGCCCTGGACCAGGCTGCTCCATCCCTGGAGCCACTCAAGCTCAGGCTGGCTGGGGCTCGGGGCACCCTGCTGGGTGCAGGGGGTTGCACTGGGTGCCCTCTGGAGCTCTCTTCCATCGCTGTGACTCTATGACAGCACCAGGACAACAGCCTGGCTGCACTCGGGTTGTCTGGGGTGATTCCCCCAGCTCAGCCCCACAGAGCAGAGCATGAAAACCCCAGAGATCAGCAGGGTTGAGCTCCCAGGCGGGAGGTGCCCGCTCCCAGCAGCGCTGCAGCCCCCGCGAAGCTCAGGCTGCTGCCTTCTCCCGAATCCTTGCTATTTCCAGCGCTCTCCTCCAGCAGGAAGCAGCCACAGGTCGCTCTTCCAGCCCCGAATGGAAGCTGATGAGGCCGCAGTGTGACACTGAGTCACCGCTGCGCTCCGCTTTCGAGGAGGCCTCCGCTGCCACCCCTACCCCCGGCTCTCGGGGACTGGCACCGCTCCTCCCTCCCTTCCTCTCCTCACCAGGGCATTTCAGGGCAGGGGGTCTCCGCCAGCAGAGCTCGGAGCCCTCGGGTGACTGGGTCCAGTAGCCCTGGAACAGCCCGGGCAGGCGGTGGCCTTGGCCAGGAGAGAGGGGACGGGGGTTCCAGTGCCCCTTCTGCCCAGCGGGTGCCTCCTGGGCAGAGTGACCCCTGGGGAAGACCCCTCCGGGGGGTAGAGGCGGAGGGCAGCAGGTTGCTCGGCTCCGAGACTGAATGAATCCCTAGCAGCACCCCGCGTGGCTTGAAGTAACCACGGGTGGCTACTAAAACGAGAGCGGCTGGCCACTAAAAACAAGGTAAAAATGAGTGGCTGCTACAAATAATGGGTGGCTACTGAAAGTACCGATGGGTGGCTACTAAAAGTACTGATGGGTGGCTGCTGAAATACAGTAACAGTGGATGGCCACCAAAAGTAACCAGTGGCCACTGAAAATAACAAGGGATGAGCATTGAAAATTACAGTGTGGCCACTAAAAGTAGCAGTGAGTGGCCACTGGAAATGAAACACCAATGGATGGGCGTGGAAAATAAGGGTGGATGGCCACTGGAAATAAAATTGGTGGCCACTACAAATTGAGGAGCAGTGGTTGGCTGCTCACAAGGAAGTAAAAATTGGTGGCCATGGGAAGGAGAAATTGGTGGCCACTGGAAATAAAAATTGGTGGCCACTAAAATTAAAGGAAATAAAAGTTGGTGGCTACTGAAAATAAAGGAAATAAATATTGGTGGCCATGGGAAATAGAAATTGGTGGCCACTGGAAATAAAGGAAATAATAATTGTTGGCCACAAAAATAAAGGGAATAAATATTGGTGGCTACAGGGAACAAATATTGGTGGCCACTAGAAATAAAAATTAGTGGCCCCTAAAATTAAAGGAAATAAAAAATTGATTGGTGGCCACGGGAAATAAAAATTGGTGGTCACTGAAAAGAAAGGAAATAAAAATTGGTGGCCAGTGGAAATAAAAATTGGTAGCCCCTGGAAATAAAAATCAGTGGCCACTGGAAATAAAAACTGGTGGCCACTGGAAATAAAAATTGGTGGCCACGTGACCCACAGGAAGATCTGCAGCTTCCAAGGGAAAGGCAGCAGCTCTGCAGCCCGGCGCCACTGCCCTCCCCGCAGAGCCCACCCAGGGCTGGGCCAGCCCCGCTGTCGCCAGGAGGCACCGTGAGAGCCACCGGTGGCCTCTCCGCAGCCTCAGGACTGACTGCCCCCCCAGGGTCTCTCTGGAGCCCCGAGAAGCAGCCTGCGCAGGGCCACAGGGCACTGGTGGGGGGACAGGGGCAGGGGCAGGGAGCTGCCGAGGGGTCAAGGGGGGCTGTGAGAGCCCCCTGAGGAGCGGCTGCCACAGCTCAGCCTTCAAGGCCAACAAGCACGGCCACCTCTTCTCTGCGGGGCTGATGGCTCCGCTGACCGAACCCCAACAGCTCTGGCCCAGCAGCGAGGACGGGGGGTGTCCCTGAGCCACCCAGCACTCCCGGAGCCTGAGAGACACCCAGCCCACGCGAGCAGCCCCACAAGCACCAACGGCACAGAGTCACAGGGAGGGAGCTCCAGAGGGCACCCAGTGCAACCCCTCTGCACCCAGTAGGAGCAGCCCCGAGCCCCAGCCGGCCTGAGCTCAGGTGGCTCCAGGGATGGAGCCTCCACCCCACCTCTGGCCACCCCCAGCCTCGTATCCAACAGCCCCATGACTCTCCCCACCAACCACCCCTCTGCCCTTCCCACATTTACCCCCTCCATCCAGCCATGAACCCCTACATCCACGAGAGCATCGACCTCCTCCAGCAGCCGAGGAGGACAGAGCGAAGAGGCGAGTGAAGACGGAGGAGCCAGGGGCCGTGGAGGCCGCACTCACCGTAGCGCCGGCTGGTTCTCCAGGCGCGCACGGCGTAGTGGAGCACCCCGTCCATCCAGACGAGAAACCAGCTGATACAAAAGCCCAGCAAGAGTCCCAGCATCAGGTCGATCTCCTGCTTGGTCACATTGTCGGTCACGAAGTAGTTCTCCGACGAGTCCACCACCGACTGGTCCCCGTCGTACGGGATGACGTAATGGACATGATGCCTGCGGCAGGGAGCGGAGACAGGGAGGAGAGTCGGTGGGGAGGAGAAGAGGAGGCTTTGGCCCCTCCATCCCCTTGGGTCTCTCCCAGCGTCTCCAGCAGCGGAAGGGCTGCCTCTGCTTGTGATGCAGAGAACCCAGGGAGAAGGCAGAGGGAGGTTCTACAGGGAGCGTCTACCTCTCTAGGATCTCTCTCTCTCCCTCTGCTCAGCTCTCGTGAGGAGCTGAGTCCTGTGAACCATCCCGGAGCCCCCCTCTGGAGTGGGTCAGAGGAGCCCATGAGGATGCTCAGGGGGCTGGAGCACCTCTGCTCCGGGGACAGGGAGCTGGGGCTGCTCAACCTGGAGAGGAGGAGGAGGCTCTGGAGAGGCCACGGAGCAGCTTCCAGTACCTGAGGGGGGTCCAGGAGAGCTGGGGAAGGGCTTTTCATGAGAGTCTGTAGTGACAGGATGAGAGGAGACCGCTTTGAGCAGGAAGAGAGGGGTCTGTTAGAGAGCTGAGGCAGAAACCCCTCTCCAGGAGGCTACTGAGGCCCTGGCACAGCTTGCCCAGGGAGGCTGTGGCTGCCCCATCCCTGGCAGTGCCCAAGGCCAGGTTGGCTGGGGCTGTGAGCAGCCTGGGCTGGTGAGAGGTGTCGCTGCCCACAGCACTGGGGGAGCTCTGAGCTCCCTCCTAACCCAACCCAGTCTGGGACTCTCTGAAGAGTGAAGAAGCCTGGAGCCACGGCTGGCCCTCGCGTCAGCGCCCCGGCCAGGGCTCTCTGTGCCCGTTTGTCATCCTTGAACAGAAGATGATGTTAAGGACAGCGTGAGGTTGGAGCAGTGACCCCCCTGGGATGGAGAGGGCAGGACTGCGCTGTGCTCACAGCCCCAGGTCAGTAACACTCTGCTCCCAGAGAGCAGCCCCGAGCGACCGCAGTGCTGGCGATGCAGCAGTGCCAGGGCTGGCAGCCCCCCGGTCCTGCCTCCCCTCACAGTCCATCTCCACGGGAATTGAGCATCACAGGCTCAGACCTCACAGCCACGGAGAGTCTTCCTGCATCACTGCATCAGCTGGGTTGGAAGAGACCTCCAAGCTCATCCAGTCCAACCACCACCCCAACCCCACTCTGCCCACTCAGCCCAGGGCAACAGCTGCTCTCTTTCTCCATGGATGGCGTCTCCACCACCTCCATCCTCCCTGCGATGGGCAGAGGCCCCTCAGAGTAGCTGGAGAAGCTGTGCAGGCTCTGACACCCCTCTGGTTCCACCCCCATCGCTCGCCAGAAGCCTGGGTGCCCCTGCCAGGCTCCAAACTGAGCCCGAAGCCACTGACACAGAGGGCTTCCAGGCTCCTCTGAGGGGGAAGGATCAGAGCCCCCTGTCTCTCGCAGGCTCTGGAGGGGCTGGTCCCGTGCCCTGTGCCCGAGGGCGACTGAGTTCCAGTGTGAAATGGGGGATGGAGGCTTGGGGTGGTGCTGGAAATCCCCTGCTGGGCTGTGGAAAAGCAGGAGAGCAGCAGGGGTGGGGAGCTGCAGAGTAGAAGGATGCCAGTGGGTCTGTGGGGGCTGGATGGGAGGGAGCAGCTGGGATAGATGACTGGAGCGAGTGGCACAGGAAGATCCCAGGCGATGGGGATGCTGGATGCAAAGAGAAGAGCTCTGGGGCCTCTGCAGCTGCTTTAAGTTGGCCTCCACCTTCCCCGGGAGCAGTCAGGGGGCTGCCCAGGCTCTGAGCTGAACCATCTCCACCCACCTGCCAGCACCAGCAGCATCCAACCACCACAACCACAGCACAGACACAGCTCCAGCACTCCCAGCGCCAGGGCTACCAGCTCATCTACAGCCCCCCAGCTCCATCTCCTGTGCTCCCAGCTTCAGCTTTCCCATCTCCATCTCATCTCCAGCTCTCCCATGTCCAGCTCCAGCTCTCCCATCTCCAGCTCCAGCTCTCCCATCTCCAGGTCTCCCAGCTTCAGCAATCCCAGCTCCAGNNNNCCATCTCCATCTCCATCTCTCCTATCTCTCCATCTCTCTCAGCTCCAGCTCTCCCATCTCCAGCTGCAGCTCTCCCATCTCCATCTCCTGTGCTCCCAGCTCCATCTCTCCCATCTCCATCTCTCCCAGCTCCATCTCTCCCAGCTCCATCTCTCCCAGCTCCAGGCCAGGCCACGGTCGCATGGGCTCTCCCCAGTGTTGCCCACCAGCACCAGCATCACCCACCCTCCCATCTCTCCCACTTGGCTGGACCCAGCCCTGCTCCCTCTCGCAGGAGGAGGAGGAGGAGGAGGAGGAGGAGGAGGAGGAGGAGGCGGCCTCTGGAGGAGCCCTGAATATGCATGAGGTGCAGGTTGCTCCACAGTCACCCCAGAAACGTCCAAATATTTACACAAACAGCCTCCACCGCAGGCGCCCGCTGCAAACAGCCCTAATCTTAGCAACCACTTAGCCGAGGCCACCTGCACGGCCCCAGCCAGCTCCAGCAGCTCCAGGCTCCTAGAGCCGCGCTCTGACCCGGTCCCCGTGCGCCCGTGGCGATGGAGAAGGCTGGAGGGGGTCTGTCCCAGCCAGCCCACCCTCCCGCTTGCATCAGCACAGGTCCCAGGCTGTGGGGGCTGGAAGGGACCCCGAAAGAGCTTCTAGAGCAGCCCCCTCTCAGCCAGCTCCGTCCGTAGGGCTGAGCACAACCCCGGGCAGCTGCTCTCCTGGGCGCTGGAGGGACTGGAGCTGCTGCTCCATCCTGGCTGAGAGCACCCGGCTCAGGTGCTGGAGAGCAGCTGCCCCGGGGAGCTGAGCAGCTGCGGCTACAGCATCCCCATCCCTCTGTGGCTCAGGGAGGAAGGGCTCCTCTCTCCACTCCCAGGGCCAGCAGCCGGAGCAGAGCGGTGGCCAGCGCGGCTGCCCAGAGCGCTATTGTCCCTTCCCGTGACCTTGCGTGTGAGCTGCCTGCTGCAGCCCAGGCACAGAGTGAGGAGCAGCACTCCTGCCGTGATCTTCCAGACACAGAGAGCCCCCCGCTGCCCTCACAGAGACACCCACGGCACCCTCCCTAGAGCCCCTCTCTACCTCCACAGAGCCCCTTGCTGCCTCCCCCTCCTCTCCTCCTGGGTGATGCTGGCAGGACGATGCTCTGGTTGGCAGCAGAGAGGGCTCCTCTCGTGATGCTGCTGCCACAGCCAGGCTGAGCCCACCCAGTCCCCACCTCCAGGTGCAGCAGGGTTTGGGGGACCCTGGGCTCATCCCACCCTGCAGGGCAAGTCCAACCCAGGCCTCGAGGGGGGCTCTGTTCCACAGCCCTGCCTGCCCCTGCAGCCTCTGCCAGCACCAGTGCAGAGCACTGGGGTGGCACTGGGAGCCTCCAGCACTTCCACAGGGGCACTGGGGACAGGGGGGGTGGTTAAATGACTTCTCCCAGGAAAGAAGGGAGAAGCCCTGCTCTGTCTGCTCCTCCTGAGAGTTGGGTGCAGGGATAAGAGCTGGGCTGACCCTCTGGAGCAGGGAGGGCAGTGCTGGCACCTCCAGACAGAGTCCAGGGAGCAGCATCAGCTGAACCCATCACACTGCTCCAGCATCATCTCCTCTGCTCGCTGGTGCTCCCAGTTCACCCCAGCCAGCAGGGCAGACCCCAGCCAGCAGCCCCCACCACCCTGAGCCCAGCCCACGGCTCTGCAGGGGCTGCATCCACAGCCCAGTCACTCGGGAAGGTCTGGCAGAGCCTTTGCCCTCAGCTGTTCCCTCCTGGCCCAGAGCCTGGCAAGGAGCCCTCAGGGGAAGACCCGAGAGGGTTGGCCCTGCCCTCAGCTCTGCTGCAGGGTGATGGCACCCAGGGAAGGCTGGCACCCCAGTGTCCTCCCTAACCCTGCTCGGGGGGAGAGACTGGGAGGGAGCGATGCTCCTCCAAGGTCACTGGGAAGGTCAGTGCCAAGGAGAACAGAGCCAGAGCTGGGGAGGGCCCTGTCCTATCGCCCCCAGGGCACTTCCAAGCCCCCCCCAGGCTGCTCTGACGGGTTCTTGCTCCATGCAGGTGTCATCTGTTCTCCTCCACGGACGCCCTTTGGTGTTTTTCCTCTGCATGACATCACCCAGCTCCTGAGCTGCTGCCAGCTCTCTGCTTCCAGAGAGGACCCTTTGCTGGCTGGGACAGAGACACTGGGGCTGCCACTGGGGCTGCAGCTCCCCAGCCCTGGGAATAAGGAGGTAGAAGCAGAGGGACTGGGCTGCCTGCGTGCAAGGAGGTGCCACCCCAGGGCTTTGGACAGCCTGGATGTCTCCACTTGCTGAGGACAGGGAGGGCCAAGCTACCCCAGGGAGCTGCTCCAGCAGGCTTCTACCTGCAGGGCACCAGCAGGAGCCCAAATGTGCCTGCCACCCCCTCCTCCCTCCAGCCAGAGTCCCGTCACAGCAGGCTCTCTGGCTGACTCTCTGCTGATGTCTCACTCCAGGTCCCATCGCTGCCCCAGCTTCATCCCCAGGCAGGAGCTGAGCAGCTGGGGATGAACTCTGACCGCCTCAGGGGCTCTGTCCCCCTCAACTCTGGGGCTGCCAGCAAAGGGGGAAAGCTCTGTCCGTCGCAGCAGCTCAGCCCACCTTGCTCAGAGGGGCCTGTCTGCTCCCACCCTCAGCTCCAGGCAGCAGGTCCAGCCTCTGGAAACTCTGCACAGCCCCCAGCAGCACCAGCCCAGTGCTCCTGCACCCAGCGAGGGGCCACAGCCAGCCAGACCCCAGCCACAGCCTCCACACAACCTGGGGGGGCTCTCGCAGGGTCCAGCCAGACCCCTCTGCCCTGCTGGCCGTGAACCCAGTGAGCCAAGAGACCCCCAGCACGGGGGGGGGAGAGCCTGGGGCACCTCTGGGATGGCTCATAGCATCCCTGCCAGCATCCCAGTAGAGACCAGTACCTGAGGGAGCCTCACGTGTCAGAGGGAGTGGAAAGTGTGGAGCAAGTGAGGAGATGGAGATGGAGACCCAGCCGGGCTCCCATCCCGCTGCCAAGGGGTGGGGGGTTGAGCTGCAGATGTTCTCCTGACACATCTGTCTGAGCCAGGAGCCAGACACCCAGGGCTGCCCTCCAGCATCAGAGAGCAGCCAGGAGCTGAACTCCTCCAGGCTTCTCCCACAGAGCCTTGAGGTTGGGACACAGAGCCCCGACCCCCTGGCACCTCAGACACACAGAGTCAGCCCTCGCTGTCCACAGCCACCCCCAGCAAGGGAGCAGCTCCCAGCCTCTCGAGCTGACAGGGGCCCAGTGCAGAGCCCAGATCCCACAGAGACCCCAGATCCCACGGAGACCCCAGAGCCCACAGAGACCCCAGAGCCCACAGAGACCCCAGATCCCATGGAGATGATGTCCAGGCCAAGTATTCACGGTCCAGCCTGGGCTGCTTAGACAGGAGAGACCATTCCTGAGCCCAGGGCCCACTCTGCTACCCCAGGAAAGGACTCAGCCAGGGCAGCAGGGTGGAAGGAGAGCCCTTGTGACTGACCCAGTGCCACTGACCCTACAGCCCTGGCTAGAGCAGGAGGGAATCACCACAGCAGCTCAGCCTATTCCACATCCCTCTCCAGTGACTCCAGCTCCTCCTGCCCTCCCATTCCTGCCCCCTTCCCTAACTTTCCCAGTTCCTCCCCACCACACAGCCAGTTCCCTCCTCCAAGGACTCTCTCTGCCAGTCCCTGATCCCACGGTGCCCAGGGCACCTCCTCGCCTGGGTCAGGGCTCGTGCTGCTCTACAGGGACCGAGACAGTGGGTACCACCTGCCTGTTAAATCAGAGGACTCGGTCACCGGCACCCAGGCTGCAGGACTGGGCTCGCAGAGGCGCAGGAGCCCAGAGCAAAGCTCAGGGCCAGGGCACTGCCAGCCCTACGGGGCAGGGCTGGACCTTTGTGCTCCCTCGGAGCCCTGGGATGTTGAATCCAGAGCCAACGAGAGCCCCTGGCCGGGAGCAGAGCCCGGGATGTTAGTTCTGTGGATGAGGGCTACTGTGTGGCCAGAGCAGAGGCAACTGGTGGACTGGTGCGTTCTGCCTCCTCGCAGACCCAGGCAGGGCAGCTTGAGCACTGTCTGAGGAGCGACCTAGCGATGTCTGGGGACAGTGCCATGGCTAACTCATCCTCCTCAGCAGCATCCCTGAGGATGTGGAGTTAGAGGAGAGAGCAGTGACCCCGGCACCTCCTCAGCCCGTGGGCAGAAGGGACCAGCAGCACCAGTGAGAGCTGACTCTCCCCAGTCGGTTAAAGTCTGTTGCCAGCAGCCAGGTTTCACCCCCGCTGAACACAGCAGTGAGGAAGAGGCAGAGAGCTCCTGAACCACAGGAAAACCTCTGGGAGACTCGATGGAATCACCTGGAGAAGGACCAGTCCCTACCCCAGTCACCCTAACGCAGAGGTGCCTGCACCACCAGGCGCCTGGGTCGCTCGGGATGCGGCTGCACTTGGAGCTGGAGGTGCTGCTGTGGCAGCTTCCTTGCTGCTCTGGTGCAGGAGGCTGAGGAGCCGCGGGGAGAAAAGTGATGACAGCCTTCCGAGAGAGAAGCAGAATCACTCCGGTCGGGGAAGACCCTTGGGATCCAACCCAGTCCAACCAGCTCTGCAAAGCTCACCCTTCAATCAGAGCCCATCTGAACGGAGAGGCACAGCGGTGCAGCCAGGCACAGCCCAGCTCCAGGGACCCCGAGGGGGGTGATACCTGGGCTCCCGAGAGGAGTAAAGCTCAGTCTAACTGTTGGAGGGGGCAGAGCAGAGCTCCCCCAGCTCTGTAGCCCAGCAGGTAGGGAGTCCCCGGGCACAGGAGAGCAAGGAGGCCCCTGTGCTGGGATCACTGCCTACAGCCTCATGGAGAAGAGCGAATCCACCTCCCCACGACTCAGTCCCCAGGCTCCAGAGAGCAGCCAGAGCCCAGCGACAGGCTGGGCACCTCAGTGATTAACCGTGGCACGAGGCCCTGGCATCGCCCAGCAGCCCTGGAGAGGGGCAGGAATGGCTCCAGGCATCAACTCGCCCACAGCGAAGCCATCGCTCCTGGCACAGAACCCAGCCCGAGGCTCCCCGCTCCGCGCAAGGCTCCACAAAAGCACAGAGCAGCTACCTCAGTGCCCTCTGCCCGGCATCCTGATGGCTCTCAGGAGGATGAACAGCCCCTCTCATCTCATCCAGCCCCAAAGTGACGCCGCTCTAGCCAGCAGAACTCCTTCCTCTCCGCACACGGACCCTCTCCTGCTCTCCAAACCCACACAACCACCGAGCGACCGACCGCAACACCCAGCCCGCGAGTGCACGGCCAGCCAGACCCCAGCAGCATGAGGTGCATCCTCACTCCCAGCCGGGCTGGCACAGAGGGAGAGGCCCTTCCAGGCCCCCAGAAAACTCCTCTTCTGGAAGAAAACCCAACCCCCTCCTCTCCCCAACCCCCCCTCCACTCCTGTGCTCACGCCGGAGCACCTGGGGAAGGTGAGACACAGCCAGAATGCCAACATGGTAGCCCGGCCAGCAGCACCCAGCCACCGGCCACCTCCTCCCGCTGCCTTTCCGAGGTGATGAGGAGGGAAGGGGTCGCAGGGGTGCGGGGATACGGAGGGGTGTGGGGACATGGAGAGGTATAGAGACACAGAGGGGTACGGGGGGACAGAGGGGTATAGAGACACAGAGGGGTATAGAGACACGGAGGGGTATAGAGACACGGAGGGGTATAGGGGGACAGAGAGGTATAGAGACAAGAGGGGTATGGGGACTCAGAGGGGTATAGAGAGACGGAGGGGTATAGGGACAAGGAGAAGTATAGGGACACAGAGGGGTATAGAGACAAGAGGGGTATAGAGACATGGAGGGGTATAGAGACACTGAGGGGTATAGAGACGAGGGATATAGGGACTCAGAGGGGTATAGAGACACGGAGAGGTATGGGGACACAGAGGAGTATAGGGACACAGAGAGATATAGAGCACAGAGGGGTATGGGGACACGGAGAGGTATAGGGACATAGAGAGCTATAGGGACATGGAGAGGGATAGAGACACAGAGGGGTATAGAGACATTGGAGGGGTATAGAGACACAGAGAGCTATAGGGACATGGAAGAGTGTAGGGACACAGAGGGGTATAGGGACATGGAGGGGTATAGAGACAGAGAGGGGTATAGAGACAGAGAGGTATAGGGACACAGAGGGGTATAAGGGACACAGAGGGGTATAAAGGATACGGAGGGGTATAAGGGACATGGAGGGGTATGGGGACACGGAGGGGTGCGGGCACACAGAGGTGAGGGTGATGCTATTGCAGGCAGCTTACCTTCCACAGTTGCAGTGACAAACTCGGTCTTCCCCCCTGAGATGCGGAAGGATGTAGTTGTGAAATCTGTCCAACAAGGCATTCATGTCCATCAAGCAAGCGATTGCCTGCAAGAGCCCACAACCGAGGCATCTGGTCAGCTCGGGATGGTGGGACACGACATCGCCTCGAGTTTGGTTGCCAGAGGCTGAAGCAGTCATGAAGCAAAGGCTGCCTGGTGTCGAGCGGGGGGCACTGGCACACGCAGCAGCCACGCATAGGGGCACCGACTGAGGGACAGTGCGGGGTGGTGGTGGTGGTGGGGAGGAGGAG
>VZRI01005802.1:142118-172275 GCA_013397515.1 Upupa epops | reverse complement strand
AGTTCTCTCAGCTTCTCTTCATACAGCAGGGTTTCTAAACCTTTGATCATCCTTATGGCCCTTCTCTAGACCCTCTCCAGCCTGTCTGCAGCCTGCATCTTTTTCTTGAGGACTCTTTGTATGTCAGGAGTTCATTTGATTTCAACTTAAATTTTAAAGCATTAGAAGTAATTGATTATGATTTTATTTTCATGCTTTTCAAAAGTGAAAACTACAGACACAGAACATTGTGTATTGTTGGACTCCTTTACAACAGCCCCATAAATAGGTTGTTTTGGGGGAATTTTTCATCTTTGCCTTCCTGTGATACTGAACTTTGATGGGAACAAGAAAAACTCCAGTAAGAACTTGTGAAACAAACTAAACAGCCAGTATAAAGAGCTGAAAGATCATATAGAAAGGTTATAGTACAAGTCTGCAAACCTGTGAGTGGTGTAGAGAGCATGCAGACACTATTCAGCTTTGCAGCCTCTCTTCTGTGCTCAAACTTGTGACCTTCACTTGAAGCTACTAGAAGCCAGATTCAGAATAATCAAAAGCAGCTGGTATTCCACATGACAGCAAGCACATCTGTAGCACTTCTTGCCAAAGAATGCTGAAGCCAGTCACAAGTGGTGTTCCCCAGGGCTCAGTATTGGGACCACTCCTGTCTAACATCCTTATTGTTGACTGGGACAAAGGGATCAAGTACATCCTCAGTGAAGTTGCAGATGCACCAGGGGAGGGTTAGACTGGACATTAGGAAAACAATTTTCACTGAAAGAGCAGTCAGACATTAGAACAGGCTGCCCAGAGAGGAGGTTTAGTCACCATCCCTGGAGGTGTTTAAAGGCTGTTGAGTTGTGGCGTTGGGATTTATGATGAACTAGGTAGAGTAGGGTTGATGGTTGGACTTGATGAACCCAAGGGTCTTTTCCAACCTGAATGATTTTATGATTCTGTAACAGGAGGTTGGCAGTTGTGTTGATCTGCTTGAGAGTAAAGAGGTTCCACAAGGTGATGTAGACAGGCTGGATTGATGCGTCAGGTCTAGCTGTGTGAGCTACAAGTTCTGAGTCCTGCACTTGGGTTTCAACAACCTGTGCAATGCTACAGGCTTGAGGAAAAACATCTGGAAAGCTGCTTAGCAGAAAAGAGGAGTATCGACTGATCAATAGCTAGATAAGAGCCAGCAGTGTGCTCAGGTTGTCAAGATGGCCAACAGCATCCTAGCCTGTATCAGAAACAGTGGCCATCAGGAAGAGGGAATTATTGTCCCTTAACATAGAGATGCATATAGGCCTGATGAATAACAGTAGGGGTAGACTGTATGCTCTGAACTAATGCAAAGTCAGTTTGGTCACATGTGTCTTTCAATATTTTAGGCTTTAATATTCATTTAACGTTGCTGAACTAGAGTTATGCAATGTGTTCCTTAGAGCCCAATATTAGCCAAACACATACCAGCTCAGGATTAAGCAGGACAGCATTTCTGTACCTCAGCTTAAAAATGGCTTCTGAGTAAGTGCTAGGCAAACAGAGAGGGAAATTGCAAATCAACACTTCGGATCACCCTGTTGTGGAATGAACATGTAGGGGCGTATTAACCTGGCCTTTTTCCTCAACACTGATTTAATAGAAAAGAATGAATAAATCAATATTGTGTACCAGAACCACATCAATATGAACGAGAACCCAGCATCCCAAAGATCTGTTACAGCCAGGCGACACAGTTTATTCAATTATTTATAATGATAGTGTGCCAATAAGCCTGGTGATTGCATGAACTATTGACATTTTCCCTCCTTACTACCATCCTGCTTTCTGTAAGGAGTTAATTATTACAAAGCTGTCAGCTATTACAGATGTGTTTAGCACAGGAAGATGATAAAATGGTGTTGCATAGCATTCCTGAGCTGTTACAACACTCCTTCTGCAGCAGGTTTCCAATTAATGCATTGAGCTGTAGGAAGTTCGTTCCCTTGGTTGAATAAAGCAACACATACTAACAAATGAACTGGTTTGGATTTACTCTAAGGAGGAGACAACGTGGGGTTTTTTCCTCTGTGAACTTATTACCCTTTCCTGCAAGGAGTCACCGTAGCTATTGGGAAAGAGCATTATGTTTGCCTTATTCTTTCTGGTTTGACTGTAATTCCTTTTCGAGAATAAAGGGAAAGTGAGATGTTTTGGGGTTGTTTTTTCCTTCTTGAAACAGAAATCTTATGTAATAACCAATTGGTTTTGTCTGAAAAGTGGGAGTCTAATTCAGGGCTCTTTATTATACAGAGAACATGACCATGAACTCTTGCATCTGGTTTTAGCAAGCTGAAAGCTTCAAAGATTCTGCCCCATTAAGTGCTTTCATCTGTGTTTGATACTGCTGGAAACAAATATGCCAGAGTACAATATGGATAATCTTGCTTTTTTTTTTCCTGTCTACACCTATCTTCTCAATTTAAACAAACTTTGGCTTGTCTCAGACAGCAATTCAGGTTGTTTGCTTTCAAGCACTTCCTAACTCCAAGAGTAAAATAAGCTGGTACTTTCATTTTGACTTGGAGAGTTTGGTAAATGCATAAGCACAGCAGTCTGAGCATGTTCAGAATGATCAGGTAGACGATGCTAGATGCAGACTACACTGGAAGTTCCTTTCCTGTATTAAACCTTTAACTGATATTTGTCACAGGCAAAATCTGCTTCATTCATGTGGTTTAAATCAGGGTCAAAGTCATGTACTGACTTACTAATCATGTGCCTTTATTGATTTACTAATTATGTGCAGTTGATCAGTATGACACAGACACACACAGTGCTGGACATTGCAGAATGGTGATTTTGCTATATATTCACCAGAACTAAGTAGCAGCTAATTTATTAAATCGCCTGACACACATTTTCTTCATCGTTAAAATACAGCAGGGAACTGGTTTGTCTGCCTTTTCCATGTCAGAGAACTTGACAGTCACAGGCTCATTTCTGTTCTCAGTCTGCAGAGCTGTGAGTCAGTTCTGCAGGG
Organism: Upupa epops; assembly: GCA_013397515.1. Lineage (NCBI taxonomy): Eukaryota > Metazoa > Chordata > Aves > Bucerotiformes > Upupidae > Upupa > Upupa epops. Next base: position 169,277 of record VZRI01005802.1, on the reverse strand, counting down.
ACATCTCAGGTTTTGAGGGTGAACTCTTCCTTCTAGATTTTGTCTTCAGATACAGGAGTCCAGGAAGGTTGGATGCACTGCAAGAGGGAAGTCTTAAAGGCACAGGAGCAGGCTGTCCCCGTGCACCAAAATATGGGCCGGCAGGGAAGATGCCCAGCCTGGTTGAGCAGGGAGCTTTTGCAAGAACTCGGGGAAAAAAAAAGAGTGCATCAACTTTGGAAGGAGGGGCAGGTGACTCAGGAAGCATTTCAGGTATAAATTTAAGCTCATGTAGAAAGAGAATTAGAGATGCAAAAGCTCAGTTAGAACATAATCTGGCCACAGTTGTTAAAGATAATAAGAAGTGCTTTTATAAAGACATTAATAAGAAAAGGAGGGCTAGTGAAAATCTGCACTGCTTATTGGGTGAAGGGGAGAATATGGTAACTGAAGACAGGGAAAAGGCTGAAGCACTTAACACCTTCATTTTCTCAGTCTGTTAACAAAAATTTTGGCTATCCTCAGGAAAAGTGGGCTCCTGAGTTAGTAGACAGGGAAAAGGAGCAGAATATCCATCGTGTAATCCAGGAGGAAGTAGTTAGTGACCTCCTGTTCCACTTAGATCCTAAGAAGTCTCTGGGTCCAGATGGGATTCATACCAAGGTGCTTAAGGAGTTGGTCAAGAGCTAACTAGGCCACTCTGCATCATTTACCTCCAGTCCTCAATAACTGGGGAGGTCCCAGACGACTGGATGTTGGCCAATGTGGTGCTCATCCACAAGAAGGGCCTGACCTGTTTCCAGGCAGTTTTGGTTCAAGTACACAGGTACAGTCTCTCCTGGGCACCAGAAATATTTCAGAAAAAACATGTTCTGAATCTTTTAATTCTCCATGCAAGCAGAGTTATAGAGCCTGGAAACACTGTACTTAACTCTCACTTGCTATTCTTGGAAGCCAGGACAGATAGAATTGAGTAAATGTTGTCTTTGTGAAACATCAGGTGTTATTAATTTGTTTTTAATCATCAAGGATCCTTGGCACTACATCTAGTGTGCATCCATAAAGGTATAGAATAAGATCACACTTAAGCTTGTGGCTCAAAAAGGAAATTAATATAATAAAAAAGAAGTTGGGCACTCAAGTTTTAGCGATCATGTCTGAGTTTGTAGGAAGAAGGGCCATACCCTGTCTGTAGAAGTATGAGAAGGATAGTAATTAGTTGTCAGCTACAGCTATGCAGTAACTGTCTTTCTCTGCTCCTTGTGGAGAATATTTTTCCTAAAAGAAGCCTAGAGGGAAGGACATAGCATATAGCAGAAATCTGTCAAGGAGGACTTATCTGAAACTGTGAGAAAGACTAGGCTGCCATACTGGGAGAGTAAAGTTACAGAATTGTGTTCTTTTGTTCGAGTATGGTAGAGAGATAAAAGGCTTGAAAAAAGCCTTTAGAAACTTAGAATCTAATTAGTGAGAGGTAAGATAGACATGGGTTGTTGTCATACCCATTTACACAGCAATAATTGGAACTGAGTGTTACAAGCTTCCACATTTAAGAGTGTAGAGCTGAAATACCAAGGTCTGAATCAGCCTCTCTGGGGCTGACGGGAGATGTTAAAATATGACAAGCCAGCATAAGAGATAAAAAGCAAATGCTAGCGACAAGTTTTGATTAATTAGTGCAAAATATAGACTGAAACCCTTGGGAAAGTGATGATTTTGTTTCCTTTATCATTTAGAAATTATCTGATTATAGTTCCTAAGAGTAGACAAGGCACTAAGAGTAGGAAATACTCATACCATTCATTCTTGAAAGAGTAAGAAAGGTTTCAAAACAGAACTGATAGGTTGCAGGGAAAGAAGCCATCAGTATCTATTTGTCACCAGTCAAGTTCAGTCATCAGTTCAATCAAATTCTTTCTATTTGGTCATTCCATGAAATGCCTAGGTCACGTCAAAGTCAAAGGGTTCCTTTACCTGCTCTGAAATTAACCTGAGGTTGTAAATAGAACCGTTTTATTGTGTAAGTGCCAGTTTATCAAGGGCCGCAGGATGTTACTGCATTCTTGAAACTACTTTTTCATCATAGAAGCTTAATTGAAAGGACTGTGGAAGTACAAACAGAGCACAGAAATAAAAGATTGTTAGTAGAAATGTTTGAACAGTTTTCTGGCTACTCCAGAAAAAGTCCAGTGCTGTTAATTCATGCTCTTTCAGAGACACAGAGGAGTGTGCTGTAGGAAAGAAGCAGGAGTATGGGATGGCCTGGTTATATAGTACAGCCCTTTTATTGTCCTCGAAAGACCTGGAGCCTGTGAAAACAATTTCACATCGTTACTTGCACAACCGAGACAGGCGTCACTTTATCTTCATTTCTTTTGTTAATTACAGATGAGAAGTTTTGAGGGCATATTTGATGGTGAGGAGATGAAACTAATAATATTCTGCTTAGGAAATCCTAACTAGGGGTTGTAATTTCTGACAGTCCTTGGTGGAGAAAAGTGGCGGTTTTTTATCCATAGCTAATTTCTCTTCAAAGTTCAGCTAAGTCTTTCGGCAAGTTTGGTATCAACTAATAATGGAAAGTTCATTCTTGACTCTTGGCCCTGCAGACTGAAGGTTTTTACACTCTGTTGATCACTGCTTATTTATTTTTCTTTAGATTGCATGAGCTTTATATTACTGAATAGGGCTTAGCTTGATGCAGTGAAAATCAGTTTAGAAACAGTTCACTTCATCTGACTCAGTTTTCATTAAAATCTTTTAAATAATGCATCAGTAGCTATTGTTTGTGACATGTTAAAGGTATGATATAGAACCTACTCTGACCTGCTCAGCTTACCTGCACAGTTCGTATTTCCAAGTCATGCATTCACTTTAGCTCCATGTAAATGTGCCTTCTGCTACAACAATCGTAACTGTCTCGACAGTTTTTCTGTCTGTGAAGGCTGCATGCTACTAGTGTTGCTATACGTGGTTTCTGCCTCGAGGGTGATTATAAAATCATTCCCAACATCTTCCTTCCAACTTATTTTACCTATTAGAAAAAATAACTTCTTTTCAATGGAGAGTTATATACCTCCCTTCCGTGGAAGCTTCTGAAATATGGGCAAATGAGTGGCATGGTATTTCAAGCTGCTCTATAAATGGGCTTACCCGAGCAGATCGTGTGATTTGCATTCTGTGTCAAAAAATAATCTCCACAAGGTCCACCTGACCCAAAAGGAAAAGCAGAGGAGCAAATACAAAAATTGCCTTTCATAAAGAGAGATAATAGAGTGATAGGAGAGGAGTAGACACTGTGTAGATCTGCTGTAAGAGCTGTCAGAACTGCTAAGCTGTGCTATGCTGGTTCAGTGCTCCGATAGGAAACCTCTGCAGAAAACCCAGTTGGCAAAGAATTGCTGTTGGTTCAGCAAGTGATGTTCATCCATTTAGATCTGTTCTCCTTGAAAGGCTCGGCCTGATGTTAAGGCAGACAACAATTCCCTTTCAGATGAGACCTTAGACATGCATCTTCCCAATGCTAAAAGCTTTCTGTTCTCACATGAGGCAGGTTTTCACAGGAGTAACCTATTGGATTGTCCCGGTTTAGAATAAGTTTGGGGCAGAGACCCTCAGTTAGAAGTCTCCCTCCCCCGATTCAACTTTCCTGGCTCCCTCTTTCTCCCAAGGGAGAGAGATGAAGCGATAAATAGATCACAGCACCCGAATGCAAGTGAAAGAAGTAATTTCTATAAAGCAGGCTATTAAATGCCAAAACCAACAAAACGGAGGCAAGCCACCCCCAGATGGAGAGCAGTCCCCCCAAAACTCCCATCCACCGTGACGGGCCCTCTCTGTCTCTCCACCGCTCCCCAAAACCTGACAAGGTCAGCAGAAGCAGGCGATCGCCCAGCTCCGGGGCAGGGGAGGCAGCGGTAGTGGGTACAGCAGGGGTCGGGTGCCAGGCAACTCAGCTCGGCTTGGCGCGGCGAGGAGCAGAAGCTGCCGGTGTCCAGTCAAAGATCCGGGATGAAGAAGAATGGGGGGGACCGTGAGGTTCTTACCCCCAAGCAAAGTCTTTCTTATTAGGGTGCAGGACAGATGGCAACGCCTCTTGCACCCCCTTCTCTAAACCAGTCACAAAGTCACACACGCACTCCCCAAAGTCACCCCCCAACCTCCTCGGAAACTGCAGGCGCGCTCATGGCTGAGCATCTTTTGTTCACCCAAATGGGCCATTTGCTGACAATTGTTTTGGCCTTTTTGAGGGCAGAAAAGTTATCCCGGGCGGGGAGCTTTTTCTGTGAAGGTTTCCCTTCACAGTCGAAACCAGAAGATATTATTTGAGCACAAAAGGAACAGATACAAAAATCTCTTCTTCCTAACCTAAGATGTAGCTGCAGAACAAGGCAGATTCTTGCGGTTCTGCTTGCACAACCATATCAATTTATCATTTCCTGCCCAGATGTTTGCTCCTCATTAAGCCACTATTGTTTCCCTTCCTAAATTACAGTGCACATAAGTGGTACAGAAAGGAATCCTTTAAGCATAGATTTCAAATTTGGTTTATTCAGTTCACAATTGGTGGTTTTGTGTTCCACATCTTAAGCCATGAAGAGATTCGCATAATACATTCAGTCACTTTGTTATACGCAATACAGTCAGAACACAATTTATTACCAAAGCTGTATCACTACCTTGATTTCAAAGTGAATGGCCTTTTGGCAAATTAATTATATTAATTAATTTTATATTAATTAGTTTTTTAATGAACCCTTCGAAAAATGTGATTTGTGATATTTGAACATTTATTCCTACTATAGTAAAACCTCTTAGCTAGATAAAACATGAAGAAATATTCTGTATTGGTTGTATTTTAAACAGTTATTTCTCTCTAGAGCTGGGAATGAAACTCTTTTTAACTGGAATTCTATTCCTTTTAGCAGCAGCTGAAGAAAATGCAATTAATAGCTACTATATGACAGCTTCCAACTGTTCTTCAGAGGATAGTGTCATCACACCTGTCCTCTGTATCATACCTCATCTCCTACATCTGTTTGGAAAACAGAGCCACAGATTCTCAGGATTTTCTTATAAATAAGTATGGCATAGTACGGCCACAAAAATTATCAGGGGGCTGAAGCACCTCTGCTACGAGGACAGGCTTAGCCAGCTGGGGAAGAGAAGGCTCCAGGGGGATCTGATAGCTGACTGGAAGGGGACTATGGAGAGACTGTTTACAAAGGCCTGGAGTGATAGGAGGAGGGTCAATGGTTTCACAGTAGAGAAGGGTAGATTGAAATGGGCTGTTAGGAAGAAGTTCTTGAGCAGGAGTGGGGAGTTGAACACTGGAACAGGTTGCTCAAGGAGGAAGTTGAGGCCCCATTCCTGGAGATCTTCAAGGGGAGGCTAGACAAGGCTCTGGGCAATCTGATCTAGTTGAGGATGTCCCTGCTTACTGCAGGGGGATTGGACTAGATGGCTTTTGGAGGTCACTTCCAACCCATGCCATTCTATGATTGTATGATTTAAGGCATGGCACAATCTTCTGGGTACCTATGAGCACCAGTGGGTTTGTAACTGACTTTGTACTGTGCCTTGTATTGCCTCTGAGTTTCATTATCCTTGAAAGGCCATTATGAACATCACTGCTTTAGATATGATAAATAATGCAATGGATATCTTTATTGCTCTACTTAGTAGAAAAGAACTAAGCAAATGAAAACTAGGATTTCTTTCCTTCCACCTGCCTTCCTGTTGAAATTATGCAGACTTTCCGAAGGACCTCTCCAGATGTACATTCCTGTTCCAGATCTCTTAGCTTACTTTTTGCTGCCACCCAGTGCATTTTCTGGTATGTAACCGAACTAAACGTGAAAGTTTTGTAACAGAGACCACGCCATTAAAAGTTTTTAGATTGCTATTTTTCATAGAAAAGGAAGGAAAAAAGGAGACTACATTTTCCTAACCATAAAAGCTTTCTTCTGTGTAACATATCCCTTTCCATGTGCTGCATATTCTCCTGTCCAACTCTTTAGACTGTACATATTTATTCAGCATCATTTGTCTCCTCTAAAGATATTATTTTACTTCTTTACAGATATTCAATGCACTTGTGATCTGTGCAAACCTTTTAAGTGCTAGGTGTGTATATATGTATCTCTTAATGTTTTAATCTTCCTATCTCTATGAAATATTATAAGTGAAACTGTTTGATAAATATAAATTGCTGGGGAGACAGAAGCATTCTGAAATTACAAACATGCGGTTTCAATAGCTGGAAGGTACAGTTTTCAAAAGATGTGTTTTACTTGGCATTTGTTTTCAAGGCACAGTGAGTCTGAAAAAATTGCTTATAGGTGCAAGCTAACCAACAGACTAGGTTCTTCAGCACTGAAAATGCTTTACATCCAGTGAGCATCCTGTTTGGACTGCTTTAATTTTATTTCACCGGTTCAAACAGCTTTCATTTCATTGACTGCTCTAATTATTAATAGCTAAAATCCATTCTGAAATCAAAGTGATTCGTTGTCAAGTTGTCAGTGTCCATATTTCATTACAACTTTTACTTACAACTGTCTAGATTAAGAGTTAAATACGGAATGAATATAGTCTGAAATTGTAGTGATTTGCTTTGTGCTGTAGTAATAGCAAAGGGTATGCTGACACACATTGCCAGAGGAGTTTGTGGAGTTTGCCAGGTGCCAAAAAACACATGGACATGGTCCTGGGAAACTGACTGTAGGTGTTCAGGCTTGTGCAGAGAAGTCGGACCACTGGTCTCTTCAAGCCTTAAGCATTCACTGTGATCTTTGAACAAGAAATTCTGCTTCTGGCACAGTATTATTTCCTCTGCTTTTTAAGGAATCTGATGGCTTTTTTGTATTTACCACGCTGTTATATGTATTGCTGCAGTTTAGGAGCAGTCTACTTAGTCACAAATGACCATGGGTATTTCAGAAAACAAACAAATGCAAGACAGAGGAAAACAGGATGATTTGGTTTAAATCTTGTTTGTTTGATATTGCTAAGCAACAGGATTGCCTGTGTTAGAGTCTCCTTGTGACAGAATTGTGTTGAACACTTATGACAGCACCTGACTACTTCAGGAGTTGAAGAGGCAAGAGTATTCCTTTCTGGTAAAATATATGAGCACTGACTTCTGTAATATCTTCATGGTGCCTGGACTGGCAGATAGAGTCTTTGGCTCCTGTAAACCTACTTTTATTATCTAAGATTGTCCAAAGGACAAGAAAACTATGTACAAGATTAGCATGATGCTCATATCTCTCCCTCAATTTTACAAAGTCAGAAACAGCATCCAGCAAGAAAACCACAGTGGTTCCTTCAGCTTTTTCTAAACGTGTGCAAATGAAGCAAACAAAATGGGGAAGTAGGGGACTGCTTCCAACTATTTCTTACAGATCTGTAGGAAAAAGGCCACAGTTGTGTTCTGTAAAATGATTGTTCTTTGCATTGAGATAAGAAGGTTGAAGTAGCAAAATGTTGGCAAGAAATCTGAGACGCTAAGATGAAACAAAAAAAGGACAATTTGCAATACAAAAGTGGGATGATTTTAATATCTCATGCATTATTAAATAGCCTGTGGATTTTAGGGTTACAGTAAATCTCTGCTGTTTTAAGAAATGGCATAGAAATGCTGCACAGTGTTATTTCAATAAAGCTTTTATGTAACTACGTAAAATCACAGCATATCACTGCAAATGTGCAGAGCCTGATTGCAGTGAAGTACATTAAGATAATGCTAAAAACCAAGGGCATCACAATATATATAATAAATCCTATATAGTAGTTTTGATTTATCATATTAGTATTCAGCCAGCTGCACTGTGGTAACGAATTGCAAACACACAAAACCTCTGCAACAGGCTAGGAAGACTGCTAAAAGGGCTCATTGCCTCTTGTACCTACAATGAAATGACTAGTCTGTTGTTTAATTTCTCAAACATTTAAGCATAATGAAATAATCTTATAAGTCATGGTCTAGTGGTGCAAATCTTTTCTGAGGTTTCGGGGACATGGAAAACCCCAGCATATACAGCAAGTGCTCAGCAGTAAGGATTTAAGGTGTGTGTGGGTGATTACAGGTAGATTTGAGGAGTGGGGCAGCAGTAAGATATTTTGAGAAATAAGCTCACATAGTTTTTAATAGATTTTATTTTAGGGGATTAAAATTGATAGACCAAAGAAATACAGTGCTGAGTGTAAGGATGGAAGTCCAGCACACTCTTACATCCATCGAGAGGGGTTTCTTATAAGGTTAGCCTGTAACATATTCTTAACTTACTTATGTATTATAATGTTGCTGCCAAAGTGAACTGAACGGAGGGAGGGATGGGGGAGGACTAAGGTTCCCACCAAGAACAGAAGGTGGGGGTGTGGGAAGAAGAACTAGGGATTCCATTTTTTTTTCCTAACTGGATTATAAACATTTTCTTAACTGTGTTCATAACTTTATCATTCATGAAGTAAAAATGTTATTAATGAGCCCTCAGGAAGCAATAGGCCCTTTATATCTCACAATATGCACCAAGAGAAAGGAGACGAGCTGTAAAATCTAATAAGCTATTGATGTCTTCAGACTTTCTGTTTATATCTTTGAGCAACAGCATGAACAGACCAGTTACCATGGTGCTAAAATACTACACTGACTCTGTGTGTTACATATCTGTTATAACAGTCTGATCTTAGAACCGTAGAATCACAGAATGTTCTGGGTTGGAAGGGACCTCCAAAGATCATCTAGGCCAACCCCACTACAAAAAGAAGGGACGTTAACTAGAACAGATTGCTGCCATCCAGCCTGACCTTGAATGGCTCCAGGGATGGGACCTCCACCACTATCTAGGCAGCCTGTTTGAGGGATCCCTCACCCTCAGATTAAAGAACTTCTTCCTCATGTCCAGCATAAATGTACCTTTTTCCAGCTTAAAACCATGAGCCCTCCTCCTGTCATTACATGGTTTCGGTCTTCAATGGTTTCACAGGGGGCTGCCTGAGCACCTTTCATTGATACATCGCTTCAGACTAGAGAGGCTGAGAGGTGTTAAATGAGGAAAAAGAGAAAGAAAATAAAGGCATAGCAATATTATTTAACAACATTAGGAGGTTATCACAAGAGGGATTTGCTATTCTGATGTAAACCACCATGTAGTATTCTCAAGAGGAATTAACCAGTAGTAGACTCAGCAGACAACCTGGAGTAAAGTCAATAGAAGTCTGACATTTCCATAAGGCACGGCAATCATTTTAGTTAGTTGACTTTGCCATTTTTTCAGTTCTATTTCAATTTCAGTTTTGAAAGTCTGAAAAAAGACTTGTTAAGACAATTTCTTCCAGAAGCATGTTTGCTTTGTATTTTCCTCTCTACAACCTTTGAAAGATGAACTCCAGTATTCTCTCAGAGTGCAATTTTTTTCTTTCCACTTACTGTCAATCTTTATTTGCGAGTTATTTTTACTGAGGTTTTGCTATCAACTGCATTCAGCATCGATGGCACTTTTCAAACAGCAACTCTTTCTCTGTTTTTAAATGTCTGTCAGCTATTCAAGAAAGCAGTGGAAGGTAAACTTCCCCTGCCACAGTTACATCCAGTTTGTCATCCAGGTTTATTTGCATGGGTGATAGATAAATTTGCATGTCTGCTTGTGATAGTGATGCTTGCCTACAGGTAATTGTCACTTCAGTCTCTTCTGATCTGTAGTAGCTTGGAGGTAAATGCCCCAGACTACTGGAAGGTTCCTTTGATTGTTCGGAGGCAGAATTTAGTTGTTTTTCAAATATGCTTATGGTAATTCAAACACCTAAGCTAGGAAAAAACAATCAGTTTCTTTTAAAACAACAGGCAAAGGTGGTGAAACATAACTGTATTGAAGCTGCAGAGCTTGTGTTTTAACTTCAGTGAAAGGAATACAGTTTTTCAGAACAATTTTCAGGGAATACACTGAAGTTTGACATAAATATGAGAAGAAACTTCTTCACGGTGAGGTTGGCAGAGCACTGGAACAGGCTGTCCAAGGAGGTTGTGGAGTTTCCTCTGGAGACATTTAAAACACACCTGTGCATGTTCCTGTGCAATTTGAGTGATCTTCCACTCTGGGATCTTCAGGAGAAATATTCATGTTTTACATAAGGTCTAAAAACCTTGGGAGGCTTTCTCCCATCCCACAGTCCTTAGCACATTCTAATCCTACCATATCTTTTGTATAAATACAACACAAAAACTCCATGGAAGGCTACAGTGTTAGGGATGAGGGGTTTGAAAACAGCATTTCAAAAGGGGACCTAGTGTTGGAGCTACCAGCCTCTGTATTGAAAGACACAGAGATGTAGTGCTGGTTTAGTGGTGACCTGGCAGTGCTGGGTCAATGGCTCTACTTGATCTGAAAGATCTCTTCCAATCAAAATGATTCAGTGATTGTGCGATCAGAACAGAAGAGGCCAGCAGAAACATTTGTTCCAAGTGTGGGTGACCACTTGGCAGTCAGGAGTTTTTTCACAGTTTTGATTCTTTGCTTTCTAGAGATTTGCCAATTCTAAAACATAATTTTCAATGGCAACTGCTCTTCCTGAGAAACTAGATAAATCAGAGTCATCCAAGGAGGAAACACTCATGCCTCCAGGACATTTGTAACACTGAAGGTATTGGTGCTGACATTTGGAGAGCAGAAACCTTACTTTAGATTTTATTAATTTCCTGTACCATGGCACTGCTGTCATCCATTTTCCAGAAAAATTTACGTGACAGATGCAAATTTACAAAATTACAGGTGAATGTCATGTTTTCTTATCACCATTTTCAACCTGGACTTGTAATAATGTTTTCCTTTATATTCCAGCAATGGCCGATGGCCCTTTGCAATTAGGAAGTGTCTGTATCCTTATCATCACTGCACAACAGCTCTCTGAGATCAATTGCCTGAATGTGCTTTGAATAGAAAGACATTTAGAAACAGACTTGAAATTACTATTCTGCACAGCACCTTAAAATATAATTATCAGCTTTCTAAAACTGACATTTTAATGGTTTAAAAGCAGCAAGTTGTAACATAACACCAAGATGCCATTTTCATTGCTTTCACTGTATGGCCTTTCCCTAACTTTATTTTATTTATTATTTTTATCATTTATTTTTAATCTAGAATTTTAAATATTAAAACTAGTTTAATTTCACTTAGGGCATGGAGCTCACTAGATATGGAGGATTCACCCCAAAGCTCATGGTATATGAATCACCCTTTTAGTGTTCTCTACCCCAAGCTGTTTCTTGACCCTGATCAAGGTCCATTACGTTTTGCTCATATTGCCTTATCCTTTGTGTCTGAAGGCCAATCTGTCACCATCCAAGACAACTGTGAAGAGTTGTGTGAGAGTTCTCACAGTACTGACTGAGTGATACCAAAAGTTGGATGGAAATTCAACATAAAGAAAGTGAATTAATAATGAAAAGTAAAACACATTAAAGGAGGGAAAGTCTGCAAATGGAAGGATTGACTCTAAATCAGCAGCTACAAGTTAGGAAAGATTTCTGAGCTTTATAGGTTCTAATATATTATGAAACAGCTTTTGACTAGTGTATTCATACTTCAATACACCAGCTTGCTGCTCAGTAGCAATGTGAAAGCAAAGAGCAAATCCTTAGGAATACAGGGGGAAACGAAAGCCATCATGCACAGATATGAATTTATAGGCTCTCTTAAGTACCCCCACGTTATTTTTTGTCATTTCCCCATCTCATTTCTAAAAAATGAGTGCTGAGTGGCTTCACAGTGCTATGTGTTCTCCATCAAAGATATTCCCTTGACAGTATGCAGCCCACCTGCCCTTTTTATTCCTGGATTCTAGGGACTACCCTGGCCAGACCTAAGTCTCTGCTTACTTCAGTGTGTTGCTCAGAGCCCGCTTAGTGTCAGCTCCAAGGACATCTTCTTAGTTCTGTGTGTGTGCTGCTGAGATTTGTACTGACTCCAGGTGAGTGGATTTTCTGTGTTTGCCATTGTGGAACCTGGGCAAGGAGTCTTCCGTGGTCTAATGGCCATCAGGAAGAGTCAAAAATGAAGCATGAAAGCCTTTAAGGACATGCAGGACTGCTGCTCTTTCTTTCTTGATTAAATGTGTTGCAGGCTGGTTGTTGCACAAATCCTGACCTGCTAGTGAACTCCCTCTGACAAATGTTTATTGTTATCAAAATGCGGAAGAATTGCATGAGGTTAATGTCCCTTGCAAAGTCCAAATTTTCCAGTCTTTGGGCCACATCATTTGTCCTTGAATAACACGCCAAAGGCAAACTCCTCCAGAGCGCCTGCACTGTGCTTTATGCTACAACAGCTCCCAGGCCTGGTTGGAGTTTGTCAGTTACTCAGTGGGATGGGTTGATCCAGGCCAGCAGATAAGCCCTCCCCACCTGTCACTCACTTCCCTCCAGCAAAATGGGTGGTGATTGGGAAGGCAGAAGCAAGAAAACTGATGGGCTGAGAAAAAGACAGTGTAATATGGGAAGACAAGCAAAGAAAAACAGACACAACTCTAGAAAAAAACAACCCCAAATTATGCAAACGTAATCATTTCCCCACAGCAGAACAGTGCCCGCCCAGCCTTCAAGCAGCAGCTACTGTGTAAAGGTTTCCATTGCTGAGCATGATTTCATATAGTATAGCATACCACACTGGGCAGCTCAGTTCAGCTGCCCTCACTGTGGTCGCTTACAGCTTCCTGCCCTCTCTCAGTCTACTCAGAGTGACAGAGAAAGCCTTGATGCTCAACTATATCTCAGATACTGATGTGTTAGTGTTGCTTTGTCCACAAATCCAAGCAGAAAACCATCCAGCATGCTTGAAAAAAATTAACTCGCTCACATCCAAATCCACTGCAACAATAGAGAACTGTGGGGACTGACCTGCTGGAGAGCAGTGTAGGAGAAAGGAACCTGGGGGTCCTGGGGGACAGTAGGATGACCACGAGCCAGCAATGGGCCCTTGTAGCCAAGAAGGCCAATGGCATCCTGGGGTGGATCAGAAGGGCTGTGGTTAGTAGCTCAAGAGAGGTTCTCCTCCTCCTCTGCTCTGCCCTGGTGAGATCACATCTGGAATATTGTGTCCAGTTCGGGGCCCCTCCGTTCCAGGACACAGAACTGCTTGAGAGAGACCAGCACAGAGCCACAAAGATGATGAAGGTGTGAATTATTTCCTTGATGAGGAAAGGCTGAGGGAGCTGACTCTCTTTAGCTTGGAAAAAGAGAGACCGATGGGTGACCTCATTACCATTTATAAATATGGAAAGGGCAGGTGTCAGGAGGAAGGAGCCAGGCTCTGCTCAGTGTCATCCAATAATGGGACAAGGGGCAACAGGTGTCAGCTGGAACATAAAAGGTTCCACATAGATATGAGAAGAACCTTCTTCATGGTGAGGGTGACAGAGCACTGGAACAGGCTGCCCAGGTAGATTGTGGAGTCTCCTTCTCTGGAGACGTTTAAAACCCTCCTGGACATGTTCCTGTGTGACTGTATCCAGCAGATCCTGCTGTGGCATGGGAATTAGACTGGATGATCTTTTGAGGTCCCTTCCAATCCCTAACATTCTGTGATTCTGTGACATATCTTGTAGATTACGCTTCAGTAATTGATCTGTGTCATGGCTTGGGACTTTTTTGTGTTGAAAATGGCAAGGCAAACTGCAAGCCAGGTTTCTGCACCTCTGCAAACAAAGGGTTTGGCAGGCAGGAAGGGTTTGGAGCTTGTGTTTTAGATTTCCCACTCCTCCTTTGACTTCACTCACTTCTCCCCTGTGTTTTGAGCCAAGAGCACATATCACTGAGAGCTGGACATGGCACCAGTCTTGCTGAGCTCAGTGCATGAGTCATTGCCAAAGCAGATGAAAATGAAATGAAGAAGAAGGAGGAGTCAGAAATCCGGAGGCTCCAAACCCATCATTCCAGTTTTGCAGGGCTAAAAAATGTCACAAATTGCCAAGCAGCTTCCCAGTGCCTCGGACCAAGGAATCTGCTCAGATTTCACACTACAGTAAGGTTTTAGAGGGAGAATATCCTTTTAGCAGCAACTGGTTTCTTTGGTGGGAGTGAAACACTATAAATAAATGAAGTAGAGACTTTGACCTAAATAGCATACATGAGGAACCTAGCTAGTCTCTTACAAATGCTAGTTCTCAACAAAACCCTCCTTGTGTTTAAAATCCTGCGTAATACTCAGCTCAAAAGAAAATCAAACTGTTTTCTTCTCATATGTCTCAAGACAGGGCATGTCATGAGTGTGAAGTGTTTGCAACATTAGAAGTGTCATGATGATAATAATAGAGTAATAATAGTAAAAGTTTGGTGGTTTATATCAGCCTTTGAAAGAGAAAATATTTTCTGGGGAAAAAAGACAATATTTTGCTGCTGAATGTGATTGAGTGTAGTAACTACACTGCTCATCTCTCCAGTGTGTCTTCGCCACAGGACAGGATTTAGAGGCAAAAAGAATGTGCATCAGTCACACATGCTAAAAGGGAGCATGGCCTTGTCTTCCTGGAAGAAGCAAGGATGCAAAGTGTCTCCCATGAGTTAATAAGACATGTCAAAACTAAGTTAGATAGATCACCTGTTCTTTTTCATATCTCAGAAAGAAGTGTTTGATACTGCCTCATCAGCCACAGTTGCTTTGCTGGGAGATCGCTGGTTTTTGCTCACAAGTCAAAGCACAGCTCTACGTCCCGTGAGCCATTCTGAATGTTGAGCTAATTTTTTTCCAGGGTAAAAGAAAGGAATTCCTTTTTCTTGTCATCACTCTGTCTGCAATAACATGTGTTTTGAGGCGTTCTCTCAGATTCTCTGATGTGCAGCTTGAAAAGGTCTGCCATAACAGTGTGACAGGTAGTAGGACTGTGCTGCAAGTTGTGCTTTACAGGGTTTTTTTCCCTGGCAGGCTCAATTGCCCAGTGACTACAAGCAATGTATTCATTTCAGTGATGATGGATGAGGCATGAGGCTTTTTAGTGGCTTGGGTAGTAAGAGGACAATGCTTTTTCTCCAGGATACTTAACCTTCATAAAATAGGTCACAATAGTATTTCAGACACTGCTCAAAACATTTTAAGAAGGAGAGCGCACATTACCAGCCAGAACCCTGGCAGGGATGACGTATGGGGAAGGAGTGGTTAATGTACCAAAGGTTTGTGATCCTGAATGATTTATGCTGATGACTCTCAAATTAATTCATAGCTCTAGTGCTCCCTGCATTTTACTGTATCACATCAGCACACAACGGAGCTATGTGTACCAAAAGGTATTTTAAAAATAACAAATACAGTGCTACAAACACTGCGTTCTTCTTGTCTGCTCTGAAATTAGGGCTTATGGAGTCTCATGTAAAACAGATTAACTTGCATGCTTGGTGCATAACTGCACTGCTCTGGAGATGCATGTTAGGAAAAACATCTTCTCAAAAAGAGTGGGGAGGCCTTGGAACAGGCTGCCCAGAAAAGAGGTAGAGGCACTATCACCAGAGAGGTTCAAAAACGGGGCAGACATGGTGCTTTGAGAGATTATTCAGTGATATGGGGCTGCAGGTCAGACAGTCTGACTTGAGGATCTGGAAGAGCTTTTCTGACCTTGATGATTGTGTGATTCTGTAAAGGTGACCTTTAGGTAAAATGGACAAAGAGAAAAACCCTTAGTCACAGTTACATACATTACAGACTTTTTAAAGCTGTCAATCGCTTCTTGTGTCTTCTGCTTAATGCTTGTAATTCTCAGGCTTCAGATATTCTTTGTTCACTCCATAATCCTATTTTGTTCTATTTTTAGCATTTATTACAGATTACAGACAGTCATGCTGTTGTGGAGTTAGTCTTTAATAGCATCAGTGTAATTAATGCCATGTAGGAATATTGTGCTGTATCTAACTGGTTTTAGCAAAAAAACTGTTTCTTCCTTAGAACATGGTATTCTCTGTGCACAGGTGGTGCTCCCATAGCAACACCTGTGGAGCTAAGCGATTCCAGCAGACGAGAAGATTGGAGTGACATTTTCTAGCCTCCAGTCTCTCCTGATTCCCATAACTCAGAAAAGATGATGGAGAGTGGCTTAGCAATGACTTCTGCCATCTCCCGTAGCAGGCACAGGTAGTTGCCTTCATCTGCTTACTGTGTGTTGGCAGCATGTAGGTTCTGTGGCAGAGATATGAATGAATTTCAATCTCTATCCCATCAGGCCCCATGGATTTATGTACATTCAGTTTGCTCAACACTTCCCTAACCCCGTCCTCATCATCCAGGGCAGGCTCCTCATTTGCCTCAACTTCCTCTAGAGCCTCAGCAGTCTGGGCTTTGATATCAGGACAGCTTGCAGAAGTATAGATGGAGGCAAGGAAAGTGTTCAGTATGTCTGCTTTCTCTGTATCCTCTGTCTTCAGGGCACCCAGCTCACTCAGCAGGGAGCCCACATTGCCTCTCGGTTTAGTTTTACCTGCAATGTATTTGACGAAGCCCTTTCTGTAAATGCGGTTACTTGGAAGGGACTGAGTTGCAAGTAAATTCACTGAACAGAATTTGTTCTGTTCTAACTCAAACCCGGATGGTGGTTAAATATTTATGACCAACAGTGTCTTATATTCATTGCAGTTAAAGATCTGTTAAAGCCCTATTTCACTGATGACAGAACATCATACTAACAAAATTTATGCTGTTGATGATGATATTGCATATTTACATGGATTACAGGTAAAATTTTCTAAGTGATTGTTAACAAAGCCAGAATTTAACAAATCAATTTTTTTACAAATTTAAATTAAAGTAGAAGAATGTCCCTGGTTTTAATTATTGACTGTGATACAAACCCAATATTTTGTACATTGATTTAGGAGGCGTCTGATCTGTAACACACCCTGGTTTGTTGCACAGCGACAGCATATCATTGCGTATTAACCTTTCAGGATTGCATGACCTCGGGTAAAGCAAGAAGGGCTTTTTCTTTTCTTTTTGCTTGTTTGCAGTGAGAGGAAACATTTGCATCAAAGAATTCAGCTGTTATACCAGCTTCTCTTGCTGCTAAGTGGTTTCACAGAGACCTTTGTCTACATTAAAGTACCTGCTGCTGTGCTGAAGATTAGGTCCTCATGAAACCAGTCGTCTGGTTCAGACACAAGCTGAACAGTCACACCATGATCTAGCTCTTTAACGCATTAAAAGCTATTATGCTGGAAATTCAGTCACAGGTAGGAGTTTCAGGAGAAACATATTCTTTGATGTGAAAGCTATTTAGCTGTAAGAAGACCTCAGCTCCAGGGAACTGCCTTCCAGTGCTGAATGTCTTTAAAAGGCTTTACAAAGTGTGGCAGAAAAGGGAATCAGTTAACAAAGAAATTGTTCTCCTTTGACTAGCAGCTATATAATTCATTTGGCTAGCACAGATGGCATTGGTAATTTTAATTCTTACACCTGCAAAATGAAAATCCTGCATAACCTCAGATTCTATCGAGTTCTTCTGATTGTAAAGAAACTTATCGTGCTGGTCCCAAACAACTTTTGGACTCCAGGCCCTGTTCTAAGTTGGTCTTTAAGTATCTAAATCTCTCAGAAGCTTTCTGGGAGCATTTTTCATCTCTTCAGATGTGAAGAACTCTTTGCAGCTAGCACTGCAAGAATGAAAGGCAGTTGCTCTGAACCCTGGGGAATAATCAGTAGGGGACTTGGACCTACCTTGAAGGAACTGAAGCTCCAGTTGGTACTCCAGGGTTAATTTTTGTTGTGTTAATAAATTTATAATATTAAAATATACTTATTCCATCTGAGCACTTCAAAATTAAGTTTCTCATTCTGTTTATTTGTCTTACAGTGTGTGAAAAGCCATGACTTTACAACAGTAACACAGATTTCAATTCAGTACAGCTATCCCACTATGGCCAAGTGAACTTAGAAGCCTGGGCAAACTTCAAGCACCTGCTGTCATATCAAGTCACTGTTCATCAACCAGGATGTTTATCTCTCTTCCCCAATCTATTTGCTGACCTGAGCAAACAGTCACTAGCTCTTATGTGCTTTTTACTAATGGGAGTGTTGATATCAAAGGTAGACTATTCTGCATTAGTAAATGTTGCAGCTGATACAAATCTTGCAATAATGTTGGTCTTAAGTTGCCTGAAGGGAGTAAACAGGGAGTGTTAAAATATATTCTCTTCTCTAGCTGCATAAGTCCTATCTGGCATCAAAATTAAGTTTCTCATTCAGTATATTTTATATTTTTAAGACAGTTTATATTTCTAAGTAAACATGTGACCACAAGGCATCCCAGTCCGTTCTGCGCTCGTTTCCATGGATACACAGAGGGCATGCCTCTAACATCAAATAAAGAGATGATGGTTGCAGAAAAGGCACAGCTATGGCAGTTTTCATGAAGATAGAGTGGGTAGTAAAATCAATACCTGCTAGGAAACTGAAGAAAAACTCCCTATTTCCTTGAAGGATTAGCAGTCAGGATGAAAAATCCCTCCATATCTTCACTGCAGGTGGTAATAGTGTTAATTAGATTAAATGGAAAATGAATATGTCTAATTCTGCTTCCATCTCCTGTTTTATTGCATACACATAGCCTCAAAACTTAGGCAGAAATGTTGATAGACCTCTCAAACCACCATTCTTATTTCTGAGTCAGTGGGGTAGAAGTTTTGCTGTCAGAAGATGTAACAGACTGAAGCACCACTCTTTCCGCCCAGCAGTGAACAGACATATACATAAAATAATCAGACATGAGAACGAGATAGTGCGATACCAGATTGTTACTGGCAATAAATAGTCCAAGTACTTCCATTTTACATGGGTAGAAATCACCCCGGTGCATACTGGAAAATAATGGTTAGAAGACATGAAGAAGATTGCTTACATTGAAAGGCTAATATTGTCACAGACACCGTCTCCCTCAGCTTCAGCTACCTATACCCTATATCCAGAAAACAACGTCAAATCGCATTTACTTTTCCCACAGAACTATTCTGAGAATCACTATGATTCAGTGTCAGTTACTACATTGTGTATTTTCAGTCTGAATTTGGGTTACTTTAGTCACTCGTTTATAAGTAGACGGGTCAGTATGTGGTCCTTCAGAAGCGCCTTAGTTTAAAGGACAGATTACTCCCATTCCCCTGAGGTTTATAAAATGAGGCAACCTGTAGAGCCAGATTGGCAGAATAACTTCCTGCTGTTCTTCTGCATAAAGTCATACATCAGCATCATGGCATCAAGGAAGAGGAACTGACAACCTTCACTGAAGGAAGTCTGGAAGCAAATAGCACTACTTCTGATGATATTGTGAAGTACTAGTTTTCCTCTAACATAAACTCATCTGTAATGTTCTTTATCGAGACCATCATTTAACTTTGCTGCAAATAAGTCAGATTACCTGACTTATCTGAGGCCATTTCCTTGTCCTATTGCTAATGACTTGTGAGAAGAGACCAACCTCCACATCTCTACAACCTCCTTTCAGGTAGTTGTAGGGAGTCATAGAAGGTCTCCCATCAGGCTCCTTTTCTCCAGACTAAACAACCCCAGTTCCCCCAACCTCTCCTCATCAGTCCTGTCCTCCAGGCCCTTCACTGCTCTTCTTTGGACCCACTCTAGCACCTCAATGCCCTTCTTGCATTGAGATGCCCAAAACTGACCCCAGTACTTCAAGATGAAGCCTCACTAGTACTGGGCGTAGGGGGATGATCACTTCCCTACTCCTGCTGGCCACACTACTTCTAACACAGGCCAAGATGCCATTAGCCTTCTTGGCTACCTAGGCTTATTGCTGGCTCATGGTGAGTATGTTCAGCATTCATTCAGAATTTATCTCTTGTGGTGTTTGCAAAATTGTTAGAACAAGGAGCATTCAGATTGAATGGTGAAAATGATGCCAGTTCAAAGCACCAGTGTTTTACTTTGTCTCTACACAACACTGTCAGGTTTGCACAGAGCATTTTATGGTTGTTGGTTTCATTCAGAGCTTAAAGAGCATTTCACAGGCTTTCTAAGTAATGAATTGCTTGTGTGTAAATACTACGCTGTGTGCCTATCATAAAATGATTTTGTTGAGTTAGAAAGTTCAGAGAAACTAGAAGGATGTGAGAAGGTACCTAGGACTGAAATGAAGGCTGCACATTTCAGTTACAGAAGGGATTGGGATGGCATTTTTCTCAACAGTGAGAAAGTCATGGTGCCCTGCAAGTTCAAAGCCTAATAACCCTACTCTGTATGTTCTTATGAGATTCCTGGCTTCCAGCACTGCACATAGGCCAGGCTTACAAGAAAGTGCCACCTTATGATTCAGAATGTTTTTAAAATAGAAAGAGTGATGCATGCTAGACAGATACAAAGGAAATGCTGAGCTGCTGATTAGAGCTGCACATCAGCAGAACCAGAAAATGTGACAAAGTAGTGGCTGTGAACATTTTTCATAAATCCAATTCAAAAAGGAATAGAAAGTGTTTGCACCTATGGAAGTTTAAAATGATAAATACATGCATTTAAAATCTGGTTTAGAACCAGAAAAGCTGGTTCTTACCAAAAGGAAAGGATAACGAACACCCGGATTTACACTACCATGGTTTCACTTTCCATGGGACGCAGTTCTTAGATTATTATAGCCATTTGTTGCAGATTGAAAATTATCAGTTTCTCAAATGTTAATGTTGGGGCTTTTATGCTGAAAGAGCATATTATTTTGAAGCTGGGGATAGCTTTCCCAGCAGACCCCTGGGTCAGTGTCCTGACGCTACAGCTGATTTGGGGACAGAGTCTATAAAAGGGAGTGGACTTCCTGTTTTCTTCCCTTCTTCTCCAGTAAGTCTTATAAGGCAGAGAGCTCCTCTCCCCGAAGGTGAGGGGACAAGCAATGGCTCTTAGCCTACCTGTCACTGAAGGGTGCAACACAGAAGAAGCCTTGCCCGTCTGCAGCTCTGCCATGGGGACTGCTATGGTCCTCTTTCTATGGAATTGGTATCCTTCTACTCCAATACTTTTAACCTGTATCAAACAACTTGGAAATTTCAAACGTGAGATCCTATTTAGTCCATGCTAGAAGCAGTATAACTCTGCATGTAAGACTGCCTCAAAAGAAATTTAAAGCAAAGAGTTTCTCCATGAGTGCACCCAATGAATCTGGAAATAGTTTGCCCTGGAGTTTTCAAAACCAATTTAGTTAAAAAGTGATTTTAACTCAAGGTGAGGACAGGGAGAGATCACTCACCAGATACCATCATGTAAAAACAGACTCAGTTCGGGGAAATTAATTTATTACCAATAAAATCAGGGTAGGGTAATGAGAAATAAAAACTTTATCATAAAAAACTTCCCCATCACCACCTCTCTTTATCCAGGGCTCAACTTTACTCAAAATTTTCTCTATCTTCTCCCTGCCACTAGCATAAAGGGGCAGGGAATGGAGATTGCAGTCAGTTCTCTGCCACTCTTTCCTCCTCAGGAAAAGGACACTTCACACTCAGGTTTCTTACCAGGCCACAGCCCAGTTTGAGCATCCATCTGCAGTGATGTGAGCTGCAGCTCCACAGGTGACAGATGGGTATCTGCTCCTCCATTAACCTCCACGGGCTGCGGGGGAATGGTCTGCCTTACCATGGTCTTCACCATGGGCTGCTCTAGTGCCTAGAGCACCTCCTCCGTGTCTTTGTCAACTGACCCTGGTGTCTGCAGAGTTGTTTCTCTCATGTACTCTCATTCTTCTTTCTGTCTGTAGTTGCTGTTGCAAAGTTCTATCCCTTTCTTAAATGGATTATCACAGAGGCACCAGGTCTATTGCTGGTGGGCTCAGCCTTGGCCAGCATCAGGTCAGTCTTGGAACCATCTATTAGACACAGAAGCCTCTGTAGTCCCCACCTCTAACTGCATTTGTTTGACACACAAACCTCATACAAAAGTGTTTTCAGTGAAAGGAAATTTTAAAGCAAATCACCAGAGCTTGGATAGCAGTTTCTGATGGGGAAAAAAGGTTCAATACAGTAAAGCTGACAAAAGCACTCAGATCTAGAGGAGAGACCATAACTGGGGAAACCTGGGTGAAGGTACTAAATCAGCAGGAAAGCTGAACTGATTTTTGGCAGCTGTGCTGGAATAAAAGATAGGCAAGTACAGTACATAAGAAGATAAGGTTATCCTTCAGGCTGCAGGGAGTTTCTGTGGATTTTGCAAAGCTTTTAGAGGAAGATGCTAATCAGCATTACATTATCAGGGTGTTCTCTAGCAAGAGACTCAACAAATCTTTGCATGAAGTGGTATTCAGTTTAAAGTTTAAACTGATAAAGTGTGATGTTCCTTTCCATTCCCTGTAATTTCAAACAAAATAAAACTAGGAATCTTAAGTAACAACTTTAAAATAATCTGAACTACATCTCCTATTTATTACCTGAGAAGCTTGGGAGGCTGTTCCCTCCAACCTGCAGAGCAGTGGGAGCACTAGATGTTGTGTCATTTAACAACAAACTGTGCAATACACCACTTTTGACATTCTCAGCTGAGCACTGCTATGACTAAAGTGTATTGAGCGAGCTCCCTTCCAGGGCAGCCCTGGCACATGCAGCTGCACAGATGGTGTGTGCAGAGCTTTCTCCGGGAACCACAGGCACAACACTCCCACTTTATAGGTGGAAAAAGCATAGGCATATAGAAAATTATATTCTGCATTGGAGAGCCACAGCTCTCTACCACTAGAGTACAAATTATGTCTATAACATGCTGTACAATATTTTCTTTTTAAAACAGAATTAGTTTAGAAGTCCAAAACTGTCACTAATCACAGCTGTAACTGCATTATCTATGGGTTATGATCCAACCTCCTCTGCATTTTGTAATTCCTAAAAAAATAAAGTTGTCAAAGCCTGTATTGTCATCCCAAAGTGTCACAAAATCAGAAAATGTTAGGGATTGGAAGAGACCTTGAAAGATTATCCAGTCCAACCCCACTGACAGAGCAGAATCCTCTAGATCCAGTTGCACAGAACGTGTCCAGGCAGGGTTTAAACATCTCCAGAGAAGGAGACTCCACAAGTCCTCTGGGCAGCCTGTTCCAGGGCTGTGTCTCCCTCAATGTGAAGGTTCTTCTCATATTTATGTGGAACCTCTTGTGTTCCAGCTGAAACCCATTGCCCCTTGTCCTATCACTGGATGCCACTGAAAAGAGCCTGGCTCCTACGTCCCGTCACCTGCTCTTTCCATATTTATAAACATTAATGAGGTCACCCCTCAGTCTCCTTTTTTCCAAGCTAAAGAGACCCAGCTCCCTCAGCCTTTCCTCATCAGGGAGATGCTCCACTCCACCATCTTTGGACTTCTGCACTGGACTCTCTCCAGCAGCTCTGTGTCCTTCTGGAACTGAGGGGTCCAGAACTGGACACAATATCCCAGATGTGGTCTCACCAGGGCAGAGTAGAGGGGAAGGAGAACCTTTCTCAATCTATTAACCACAGCCCTTCTAATGCACCCCAGGATGCCACTGACAGGTCAGTCTGCAACCTATACTGGTACCTGGGGTTGTTCTTGCCTCAAAAAAATTTTCAGATCAGACCCCTGATGTAGTCCTGATTCAAGGAGGAGATAATTGAATTACTGAATTACAAATCCTATCACACTGCTTCTTGGTGATTTGGTTTTTTCCAATCTAATATCAGGACCAAAGATCAAAGGATTATTTTAACATGGGCAATGGTAATGAAAACATGTCACTCACTATTTCAGAGGAAGATTAGGAGAATGTGAGGGAACAGGATTGTCTCTTCACTCATTTTCTATAGTATTTCTGTCTTTTCTCATGATTTCTCCCTCTGGGACACTGTTCCTTCATATGATTCTGGATGGTTAGGTTTCTTTCACTGTCTAGTTCTGGAGCTCATCAGTATTCCTGTTTCAACTCTGGAGCTTTTTTTTTTGAGATCTACTGTACCCCATGGCTGCCTTGATTTTTCTTTTGATGGCTTATCAGCCTGCATCCATACTAGCAGATAAGGATTAGCTCAATAGGATTAGATTTACAGGGCAAATCAGTTAGTGCTGAGGACCCAGTATCCCCATTATTCATGTTTCAGGTAGCCTTAACTCACACTGGGCCTGATGTGGCCCCATGAACCAAATGCCATTTAACAGCTGGAACACCTGGAGATGTGAAACAATCTTCTGGTAAAAGTTCAGCCGAAACAAATTGAGTTCACTGAGAGTACTCCACAGTGTGATGCAAGGCGTTGCAACTGGGAATGGAAGGAGAATTGATTCAAAACCACACTCTACATCTGAACTGAGCCACTCTTACAGATGGATAACACATTTCAGCAATTTGTTTTTGTAATTTTGCAGGCTTAAAATCCTGGTATTTATGTGTTTCTTTCATGCATTATTCATTCAATTCACGATGAGGGGTTATATGGTTTAGGGGTGAACTTTGTAGAGTAGGATTAGTGGTTTGACTTAATGATCCCAAAGGTCTTTTCCAATCTGAAATTATTCTAGGTATGTAATTATCTAATGACTTTTTCTTGGGGCTGTTCATGGCTGTACAAAGTGAGCAAGACATATTATTGCTCTTATTTGTTGTGCCCTTTCATTTGCTTCTGGCATTTAGAAAGCAGAGCAGGATATTATGAAGTTGTGAAATCCACAAAGTGCCTGGTCATTCAAGCATTTATGTGTTTCTTCCAGCTGAAATTAATTCAGCAGAACTTGTGAGACCTTGTCCTCTTCTGACCCAAGTGCAGTAACAGACTGCTTTGAGAGAGTATAACAAGTCATTTGGGACTTCATACTTCAATGCATTAACACTCGTGGATTGGCTGGGGTATTTTTTCTGTGTGGTTAGCTGTTATGTTGTCAAATTTTTATGATTTTCTTGAATGCTTGAAACTGGTTTTGTTGCCTCATTGTTCTGTTATTAAGATGTTGTGGTATCAATAGTGAAACATTAGAACATTGCTGCTCATTTTGATAATAATAAGCTGCTCACGAATTTTTACGAGCCCAGTTATTTTTCACTGTATCCACAATAGCAAAAGTAAGACTAATAAAACAAAGTCTGATGTGAACACATACAGCAAAAGAGAAGGATGTATGACAATTGGTTTTTCAAAGGTGAAGACTGAAGTCTCTGTATTTTGGCAGTCAGCAGCAATGATCTCTAAACAAACAGAAACACGTTTTATCACTAGTTTTAAGCATCAGTTGTAGATTTCCATAAGAATTGAGTTTATAGTTGATTTTTAATTAGTAGAGCCATGTAATGCTGATAAAAATGTTGAAGCAGGTTTCTTGATGCTCCACAATGAAAGCAACCTGGAGTCTCATTTCTATTCCTCTCCTGGTGTCTGCAGTGGATCTATAAATAGAACAGGCTACACACAGAAATTTATTATTGCAGCTGATAGCAGTTTTCTTTTGCAAAGGTGTCTGGAGGCATTAATCATGAGATTCATTCTGGTAGACTCTCCAGCTGAGATCGCTGCTCACCAGAACTGCAGGTAGTCAGTTTAGAAACACACTAATCAACCGCAGCGTGCAGAGTCTGTCACAGGACTTGCTAATTTCCCTTTTCTAAAAAATACAAGAGTTTGCTTAGCTCCTAATTACTTTCTTTAACCTGTCTGTATGGATATTATACGCAGTGAACAGAGTTTTTTAGAAATCAGATGTATTTGACATTTTATCCCTGAACACCCTAATGATTATGCAGCTATCTGGAAAAACATGACTATGCTTTGATGAGCTCACATCACATCTGCTGCACTCATACCCCCAGGCATGTGGGACCTCATCAAGCATCAGACAGACCTGTTTCTGTTCAATACCAAAAGGGTACAGTAATCTCTCTAGCTGTCACCTCATTTCAGTCATAAAACACGGGGAAAATCAAATAAGACCTTTAATGAAATTGTAATTGATAGATGGGAATGTCTTACACTCTGGCTTTTCTGATGTGATTCTGGTTTCCTGCATCTGTCATTGTGCCTCGTGCATGCTGAAAGAAAGGATAATTTATACAAACAGAAGATACACATTTATTAAAGTTTGTTTTTATCACCCTTCAAGCCTGGTTATTTAATTTTTCCCTTGCTATTACAATACTCTTTCTATGACTGGTCAGATATATGGAAGAAGAGCTATTACATGTTTACTCTGGTTCAGGTTCAGTATAATCTCGACTGTACATATTCATATTTCAGTTCTCACATCCTACTGTGCTGTCACAAGCCGTATGCTACACCTGAATTATGAAAGCATCGGCCGTTTCTGCCCTGATTTTAATTCTGATGGCTTCAGATGCTTCCATTTGCAAAGTAAATCCATAACTTTACATTTTTTGGTTTTCTTTTCTTTTCTTTTTTTCTTTTTATAGGCACAACAGGAGAGATGTTTTTCTGTCACAGTTATTTCTACTGTTATGAAAGCAGTGATGCGAATAACTAGTGAGCCATTAAAAAAGTCACATACCTTACCATGAAAGGAAAGGTAAATTAAAATACAAGATTAAACCCAAAAAGGACCTGTCTATTTGAGTCACCCGTAACATCTTTAATCCCATATACACAAGTGAAAAAAAACAGCTAAGGGAGTGAAAACAAAGAAATGTAGTACAGCCACAGGTCAGATGTCACTGGTTTTCTATGAGGGTAAAACCAATCCTGGATGTTCAAGCAAGTCCTGGTACTTATACATATTTTTATGTCTTTCATTTAAATTTGCCAGAGATGCAGAAAATTGGTTTTGTGAGTGCCCTAAACTCTACACTGGAAAACTCTGCCAGTTTGCAACTTGTGATGAAAATCCATGTGGAAATGGGGCTACATGTTTTCCAAAGTCCAAGAGAGATGCTGTTTGCCTTTGTCCGTATGGAAGATCTGGTATCCTCTGCAGAGATGGTAAGAGCTATGTTTTTTATGCACTGATTACAGTTTCCATCATTCTTAGAAGCTGTGGTAAGAAACAAGTCAAATGCTTTGAAAACAAAACACTGAAAGTGAACGCCTCTCCAGCTATAAACAGCCCAAAACCCAGTTAGAAGCAAGGAAAGGCTGAGCTGAGATGGAAAGAAAGGGAGCTGGAGGGATCAAGCAAACTAAGAGTAGCCAAGCTATGAAATGCCAGCTAGTGCCCAGGGATCAGTGCTGGGCTCAGCTCTATTCAACATCTTTATTGAAGATCTGGATGAGGGGGC
>VZRI01005802.1:67601-139810 GCA_013397515.1 Upupa epops | reverse complement strand
ATCAGAAATAAGACTAATGGTTTGATAGCACAAAGTAAATGTAAAAGGGGAAGTATTTCAAAGGACGATGCACTGCTAAGTCAAGTTACCATGTCAACTGTGGTTTTGGGACCAAATCTCAGTGTTCTGGTTTCACCGTGTGTTTCACATATGTACAACCATAAAACCATAAGTTGGGGAGACCCAACTATAACATTATATTTAATATATTAAATTATCTTATTTAGTAGTGTATTAAATTAAGTGTCATTTAAGACACCAAAACACGTGTTCACAGCAATCTCTACATAGCCTGAAACATTATTGAGCAACATTTATGGTGATGTTTTACAGTCCAAAGAGTTCCAGCAGGTTTTCTGTAGGATGTACCCCTCCATGTCTAAAATTAATTTCAAAGTGCCAGGCTGGGAATAGTCACTTGCTCCAGGCTCAATAGAGTGAAAACCAGCCTGCGAGCGAATTACTTCTGTGCCAGTGTTGGACACAGTGTCACCTTCAGCACTGTTCAGGTCTGCAGACTCAATTGAGTGGTTCAGTGACAGAGATGCCCAAAGGGAATTTCTTCACATGAAAAATACATTGCAAGGTTTTTGCCCAGTGGTAGGAGGCTTAGGGGAGTGCTGACGAAGATTGCTCTTCTTCCTGTTCAAGGGAATTTATTGTCTGGGTCATTTGTTTTGATCTGGGCTTTAATTCTCCCCTTGCCTTCAGTGTGTGAAAAATTGTGCAAAACACACAGTCCATTCATGTGCTGATGTCACTACAGCATTACAAGTGCTTCAGAGTCATATTTATGTCCTTGAACAGTGACAGCGAAATGACTTCTGTTGGTTTGCTTTGTTTGCACAAGTGGCTTTTGCTTTACTTATTAATCTGTTTTTATTCAACCCACAAGCATTTATCAGTCATAGAATCACAGACTGGCTCTGGGTGGAAGGGACCTTAAAGCTCATCTACTCCAACTGCCCTGCCATGGGCAGCAGCTCCTCTCACCTAGGCCAACCTGGCCTTGAACACCTGCAGAGAGGGGACAGCCAGAGCCTCTCCAGCAATCAATTCCAGAGTCTCTCCACCCTTGCACTGAAGAACCTCTTCCTAAGATCTAGTCTGAACCTCCTCTCCTTCGGTTTAAAATCATTTTCCCTTGTCCTATTGCTAGATCTCCTTGGGAGAAATCCCTCTCCAGCATTCATTTGGGTTTCCTTCAGGTATTGGAAGGCAGCTATAAGGTCCCCCCAGAGTCTTCTCTTCCCTATCTCACCATGGTGGCTGTAGGTGTATGGGTCTGTGATGCCTGTTTGCCAGCTGGGGTTAAACCATGACAGTCCTTTCTGGCACCCAACATGAACTCATTCACTGCTTTCCGTCAGCAGGCAGGTGTTCAGCCATCTCCAGGATCACAGAGTTCATCACATCTAATTGTTACTTGAGAAGACAAAATTGTCATTTCAAACCTTCCCCTTCCTTATTCTTCCTCCAGTTTTACATGCTGAGCGTGTCACCATATGGTTTGGGAGATCCCTTTAGTTAGTTGGGGCCAGCTGTCCCAGTTCTGTCCCCTCTCAACTTCTTGTGCACCCCCAGGCTACCCACTGGTGTGATGAGAAGCAGAAAAGGCCTTGACTCTGCTCAAGCTCTGCTCAGCAATAACAAAAACATCCCTGTTGTAAGCACTGCTTCAAGCACAAACCTAAAACATAGCCCCACACCAGCTACTATGAAGAAAACCTCACCCTGCACACTAAATCATGTTCCCTAAGGACACATCTATGCATTTTCTGAACCCCTCCAGGGATGGCAACTCCACCCTCTCCTTGGGCAGCCTGTTCCCATCCCTGAGCACTTTGACAGGGTCGACATTTTTCCTGATGTCCAATCTAAACCTCCCCTGGCACAACTTGAGGCCATCTCTTCTTGTGCTATTGCTAGTGACTTGGGAGAAGAGACCAACCCCCACCTCTACACCCTCCTTTCAGGTAGTTGTAAAGAGCAACAAGGTCTCCCCTCAGCATTTTCTTCAGACTAAACAAGCCTAGTTCCCTCAGGTTCCCCTCATCAGACCTGTCCTCCAGGCTCTTCACTAGCTTTGTTGTCCTTCTTTGGACTCACTCCAGCATCTCAATGTCCTTGTTCTATTGGGTCAATAGCAAAAGACAGTCCAATCAGGGAAGTTGAAATTCCCTAAGCCCACCTAAGACATGACATGCCCTGATTCCTGATGGCTTCCAGACAACCTCTGCTAGGTAAATCTGTGCTCTTTTTCTGAGATAAATTATTTATCATGTCAATTATTTATGGTGGTGTCTGTTACTGCGTCTGGAATCTATAGCCCAGCAGGGAAGTCTTATGCCCCTATAATGCTGGTTATGTGTGGAATGTGCTTCATGGACTCAGCAAAATATGCAGTTAAGAGTGGAGGAAAGGAGCCAAGAGGAGATGCTTAAGCAGTCAAAGAAGGATGTGATTTATGAAAACTGCTTTTTAGGAGTTGTTTTGAATGAGGTATGCTCAGACACACTGGGGTAAGAAACCGAAAGGTCAGTTTATAGTCCCCATTCTTTAAAATCAAGGGTAAAAAAAGTGTTTCCTTGATTGCAATGAGAATGAGTTCAGAACCTGTAAATCTTGTTTTTATGGCAAAGAGGAACAGAGACAAAGAGCATGTAAATTGGCAAATAGATGCAGAATGTAGAGAAAGCAGGATTAATTCCACTTGACTTTAGAATTCTTGGATAGTTCAGCCAGACTTACTTAAGTGAAATTCTGGCTTGGATCTTCACCTACACAACTTTTACTTCAGGCTCCATCCATATCAAAGATCATGAACATAGGCCATTCACTCATTACAATATCCTTCAAAACATATCACCCTAAGGATGGATCAATGGGCAGAGGCAGAGTGCAAGGTTCTACACTTTGGCCTCTGCAGCTACAGAATGGGGGATGAGTGGCTGGAGAGTGGTCTGGCAGAGAGGGACCTGGCAGTAATGATCAACAACCAGCTGAATATGAGCCAGCAGTGTGCACAGATGGCATGAAATGCCAATGGCATCCCAGCTTGTATCAGGAATGGTGTAGTCAGCAGAACTAGGGATGTAATTCTCCCCCTGTACTGGGCACTGGTGAGGCCTCCCCTCTAGTACTGGGGGCAGTTCTGGGCCTCTTTCTTCAAGAAAGATATTGAGGTACTGGAGCTTGTCCAGAGGAGCTGTGAGGCTGGGGAAGGGACTAAGGTTCCTCTGATGAGGAGAGGCTGAGGGAGCTGGGGTTGTTTAACCTGGAGAAGAGGACTCTCAGGGTGGACCTTATCCCTCTCTAAAACTGCCTGAAAGAAGTGTAGTCGGGTGGAGGTCAGGTTCTTCTCCCAGGCAACTAGTGATAAGACAAGAGAGCGGGGTCTTAAGCTGCTTGAGAGAAGGGTTAGGTTGAATATTAGGAAGCCCTTCCTCAGGGACACTGGAATGGACTGCCCATGGGTAACATGCTTAATTTGCTAAGGCCATTTACCACTTCTGCCTTCTTAAAAGACAAGCCATGTGCCCCTCATTTTAGATAAAGTTATTTAAAGACAGATGTTTCCAATACTGAAACAGTTCTATTAACAGCACAGGTTTGCCATGACTCTGTCAAAATCTTACCCAGTAAACCCATCCATCACTTTGTTACATAGGGAAGCACACAGTGACAAGCTGAGTCTTGTCTCAGTATCTTCCTGGTGGGAGTAATAATCTAAGGATATGGATAGATATCACAATTTTCTGTTGTTGTCTAGTACCTGCTCAGTGAAAGCAGGGTCCTTCTACTGTCCAGGTCCTAGATAGCTTTGTGAAGGTTCCTTTGTCTGTGTTCAATCCATCTTTATAGGAAGTGCTAAAAGGAGCAAGTAGAATGAAAAGAACTCCCCAGTTAGAAACTTTGAAGGAAACAGCTGAGGTGCTGGAATGCTTCATCCTGGGAATAAAGCCTCTTCCTGCTGGGAATTGTCAGGAATAGACCCTGTAGCAATGCCTGCCAGCAAACCCATTTACCTGGCTCTATGCAGGTACAGGATAGGACTTGCTTTTCTCATTATAAAGGGAAGCAGGAAAGGCAATAAACAGAATGCCTCCTTTATTCTAAAGTCTTTTAAACATGTTATGTTTTATTAAATAAGTAGAAAGAAACAAATAAAAGTAAACAAACAAACAAAGGAGAATGTTTTACCTGGGAGGAGCTGCCTGTCTGTCACAGCTTCCTGAGGAGCAAAATGCAGAACTTGAGCCACCCACAGGCATGTTCAGGTATTCTGAGGAAATACTAGTGGACTGCAACCAACACCAATTTTAAGGGAGAGAGATGTTTTATCTGCAGTGCAGCACATGGCTCATCAAGATCTTAGACCTGAGGTCATGTTCAGGCAAGCCAGGCTGAGAACAAAGTCATTACCTATTTCTTCTACTTAGGACAAGGTCAGTTTTGTATGTAAATGTCCCAGCCTGTGCAAGAAAAGGTTTGTAGAGCCAACATCCGCAACCTTTTGTCAGACAAAAATAGCAATGAAATGTCTGTCACTTCAGTGTCAATAATGGACAGTTCTCTAGTCTCAAGTTTAGAAGCTGATTCCACCAACTAGAGACACAATCGCATGTGCTTGTCTATGCCACACTGTCAGTATTTAGTACCAGTAGCTGAAAGGTACTTACAGTAACATAGATTCACTTGAGGGAGATGATAATATTTTACTAGCACACCCCAGTGTGGTTTATATGTGGTGTATCTACTCCTTTCTCCCCAGCCCCTGAAGCCACAGTTGGTTCCCAGGTTGGCTGGAGCACCAAAGGCGAGGAAAGCACCTGCAGTGCAGGTTGGTCTGCGCTGAAGTAAGGCAAAGCTTCACAAAAAGGGTTACCAACAGGCACTTCTTTAAGGCTTTTTGAAGCTGACATGAAGAGACTAAGAGACTGCCTCTGCTCATCCCCTGGGCTGGCAGTTTGTGTGTGGGCAGCTGAGGCAGTGGAGACAGATCCAACACATTCCGTTTCTATAGAAGCTCCCTAGTGCAGTACTGTCCTCAAATGATCACTACTGATTGGGCACTTGGCAGTCATGAGGTGAGGATAAAACTCCAAAAGGGGTTTCTTATTTAGTGCACAATGGAAAGGAAATTTTCGTTAAAAAGCAAAGTGTAAATAATTTGTCAGTTCTGTACATCATGCATAGTTAAATACTTAATTCCTGAACATTCCAGACAGGCCAAATTGTGGAGCATGTAATGTGAAAAATATAATCCCTGTAGGTCCTATTCCCTGTGCAGCAAACTCATCCTTTTATGGTGTACAGGCTGGGGCCTGACCTGTCAGAAGCAGCACAGGAGAAAGGGACCTGGGGGTCCTGGTGGACATCAGGATGATCATGAGCCAGCAATGGGTCCTCATGGCCAAGAAGGCCAATGGCATCCTGGGGTGGATCAGAAGGTGTGGGGTTAATAGATTAGAGAGATTCTCCTCCCCCTCTACTCTACCCTGGTGAGACCACATCTGGAATATTGTGACCAGTTTTNGGGTCTCTTTAGCTTGGAAAAAAAGAGACTGGGGGGTGACCTCATTAACGTTTACAAATATGAAAAGGGTGGGTGTCAGAAGGAAGGAGCCAGGCTCTGCTCAGTATCATCCAATGATAGGACAAGGGGCAACAGTGTCTGCTGGAACGTAGAGGTTCCACATAAATATGAGAAGAAACTTCTTCATGATGAGGTTGACAGAGCAGTGGAGCTGGCTTCCCAGAGTGGTTGTGGAGTCTCCTCTGGAGACATTTAAACCCCACCTGGAGATGTTCCTGTGCAAGTAGATCTAGGTGATCCTGCTGCGTCAGGGAGATTGAACTGGACGGCCTTTCAAGGTCCCTCCCAATCCCTAACAGTCTGTGATTCAGTTTCTGTGTGGGTTTTTATTTCCCTACCTATGAGGAATTACCATTCTTTAATGTCTTCATCACATCCTTGTACTCCCTCAGAGAAAGTACCTGAGATGGCGTTTCTCTTACCAGGAGAATTATTTTATATCAGTCAGTACCTTTGCCCGTTTGGATTCCCCTAGCAGTGTCGCCTAGAACCCAGAAGATGGCAGCAGTTGCCAACAATTCCTTTGCCGAGTGCCCTTTGCCAAAAGCTGAAGGAAAACCGAACTACACTACAAAATGTGTCAAACATTTTCCCACACCAGACCACGAGTGTCATTTATCAGGTGTTAAGGCTAATAAAAGAGCTTGCAAACGCATAGTTAAAGGATTTCCCCTAACACTGAGTTTTGTTATTTTTAATCCAGCTATTAATATTACCCAACCGAGATTCAGTGGCACAGATGCTTTTGGCTACACCTCATTCCTAGCTTATTCTACAATCCCAAGTATCACCTCCTACTATGAATTCCACTTGAAATTTCATTTGGAAAACCACAACTCGGCTTTACAAGACAACCTGATATTTTTCACTGGACAGAAAGGCGAAGGTAAGCTTTCTTTTTATTAGCTACCCTTGCAGGCTTTAAAATAGTCATAAAACAGGCAGGACAAAAAGAGACGCAGATTTTTCCTGATTCTTTTGGGATATAATTTCATCAGGAGGAAAACAGACTCTTCAACCTCCTATTAATTTCTAAATACAGAGTAAGCAACCTGTTTGGGTAAATGTTTTCATTATGGTTAAGTGTTACTGCTTCCAGTGATTCCAGTCAACAGTTAACCAGCGCAGAGCCACAAAGATGATGAAGTGACTGGAGCATCTCCCTGATGAGCAAAGGCTGAGGGAGCTGGGTCTCTTTAGCTTGGAAAAAAAGAAACTGAGGGGTGACCTCATTAATGTTTATAAATATGTGAGGGGTGGGTGTCAGGAGGAAGGAGCTCTGTTCAGTATCATCCAATGATAGGACAAGGGGCAATGGGTATCAGCTGGAACAGAGGAGGTTCCACATACATATGAGAAGAAACTTCTTCACAGTGAGGGTAACAGAGCACTGGAACAGGTTGCATAGGAGGANTCTTCACAGTGAGGGTAATAGAGCTGCATAGGAGGATTGTAGAGTCTTTGTCTCTGGAGACATTTAAAACCTGCCTGGAGATGTTCCTGTGTGACTGGATCTAGGTGATCCTGCTCAGGCAGGGGGATTGTAAAGATTTTCAAAATTTAAAGCACTAAAAATACTAGTTTTAAAAAACTAAACAAACCCTTTCAAATGAGATTTTAGAGTTGAACACTGGAAAAGCAGATGAATGTGTTCTCATCTGAAAGTTTAAGAAGACTTTAGGGAATTAAAGTACGGGACTGCTTTGCCTAGAGAAAACTCAGTAAGAAGTACTCAACACCTGCTCTAATCAGGGGCAGCAGCAATAAAATCTCCAGGAACCCTTGGTCATGGGCAGCTGAATGAACTTTCTAGAGGGGTCTAGGGCTTCCTCAGCTCAGCATCCCTTTTGGTCCCATTACCTCACAGCAGCAGGTGTGCTCAGGTTTTGAGGTTATTAAAATCTCTACCATAAAATCTAGAAGCACATTGGAATAGAATGAAGTCTGAGCTGTTCTCATGTGCAGCTTGGAATTTCAGTTTGCTACTTTTAAGGTTTTGAAGAAAGGTGAGAGTTTATTCATGTGGTAGCAAGAGGGAACAGCAATGACTGCTAAATCCACAGGATTTTGTGGATGTCACTAATTAGTGTAAGTCTTTGAAAAGCCTGAGTTACCTTCACAGTCTCTACAGCTGTTTTTTTAAATCCACAGGGATACTGGAAATAGTATCACACATTAAACAGAGACTATTAAAAACCTATCTAGAACTTTATAGATGCAACTACATGATCCATGGGTTGGACTAGATGAGTCTTGAGGTCCCTTCCAATCTGATATTCTATGAATCTATGAAAAACTTACAATCTTCTTGGTTACAGCTTTCTTAAATTTATATATTTTTAGTGGATTTGGAAATATTTTACTCATCAGATTCACTAAATCCTGGAGCAAGCAGTTATGGCATTTTGTCTTTGCAGGTCTGAATGGAGATGATTTCTTGGAGTTAGGCCTCCGTAACGGCCGAGTAGTGTACAGCTACAATCTAGGTTCTGGCACAGCAACAATCGTTAGTAAACCGCTTGATCTGGCACTCCATATTCATGTCATCCATCTGGGCAGGTATCTCCAGCAAGGCTGGCTGAAGGTAAGAAATTCTTCTCTGTAGGACAGGTTTTAGCTAAAAATGTTCACATTTTATTTGAAATGTTTAAACAACCCTGTTGGTTTTGAAGGACTCTCTTCATCAGGAGGCCCTGAATAGGGTAAATTCCTTTGTAGTAACAAAAACATTTCATTGAAAGGTAGATGACCAGAAGAACAGAACTGTCACTTCTCCTGGGAGACTGGTTGGACTCAATGTCTTCAGTGAGTTTTATGTAGGAGGCTATCGTGAATATACTCCAGAACTCCTACCCAGGGGATCCAGATTTAAGAATGGCTTTCAAGGTAAAAGATTTTGCTGTTCTCAATTTCTTTTAGGATAAGTATTAGTTTGTCTCAGTTGCTTATGAAATAAAGATCTAAAATCTCCATCTTACCAGGAAACAAACTGGGATCACCTTGACTGAGATTCCAGTGTCTTTGAAAGCATTTCATTATGGTAACTAAAAAACATGATAAAAAGAAAGCTTTCACTAAATACTAGTGAGACCTCATCTGGAGTATTGTGTCCAGTTCTGGGCCCCTCAGTTCCAGAAGGACACAGAGCTGCTGGAGGGTGTCCAGTGTAGAGCAACAAAGATGATGAAGGAAGTAGAACAGCTCCCTTATGAGGAAAGGTTGAGGGAGCTGGGTCTCTTTAGCTTGGACAAGAGGAGACTGAGGGGTGACCTCATTAATGTCTATAAATCTGTGAGGGGTGGGTGTCAGGAGGATGGAGCCAGCCTCTTCTCAAGGTCATCTGGTGACAGGACAAGGGACAATGGATGGTAACTGGAGGTTCCACGTAGATATCAGAAGGAACTTCTTCCCAGTGAGGGTGACAGAGCATTGGAACAGGCTGCCCAGGGGGGTTATGGAGTCTCCTTCTCTGGAGATGTTCAAGACCCACCTGGATATGTTCCTGTGGAACTTGGCCTAGGTGATCCTGCTGTGGCAGGGGGATTGGACTAGATGATCTTTCAAGGTTCCCTCTGATCACTAATGATTTTATGATCTCTAATAAAAATAGAAATGTGCCATGATATATTTTTTTTCTTACCTACCACTTCAAAAGAACTTCTTTTCTCTTTAGCAAAGTGGTTTCAATTCTTCTCCTAGCTAACTCAGACTGTTGTCACTGGTAGTGCTGGTTTGAGTCATAGTTTTCATGTTAAAAACTTATTTGTCATCATGAAATCTGTTGAGATTTTGTTCCTGACATCGTGAACCAGGTCTGTAGACAGGGCCTAACAAATTCGTGTTAGGAATATTTTAGCTATCTAACAGATCATAATTCCTGCCTTGAAACTGATAGCTGAAGCTAATTCAGCTCCTGCCAACTCAGCAAAGAAACAAAGGATTTGCTCATAGCACTTCTTTATTTGCATTCTTTACTTCCAAAGAAACTATGCGCTCAACATTTGTGAGGGAAACTTCAAGTTTCAAACAGTGAAAAGACTTCAAATTGAAATAAAACACTGTTCTACAGCAAAGAGAAATGTGACATCTCTGTTTTAAAACTGGAGCGCTGTTTGATAGCCAGCACAGCAAGAAAATTCACTTTAATACGCTCTACAGTCTGCTTTCACAAAGGATATGTTACTGCCTCTTGTCCAGCCAACACCTTACTTCTCACTCTTAAGCAGAAACTTCCTCCAAATCAATTTCTTATCCTATAATTAACTTCTTCTGAAAGAAGGTGTAAGGATTAACATTTCACTTGTCTCCATCTTCTCAAGACGTATCGGTTGAGTAGTTATGATTTTAATAGCCTCTTAACAGACTGCCAAGTGGCATAAAGCATAGTGGTTTAATAAAAATAACTAACAATAAATTTGTTGAGTACTTCTGGCTTTCTTTATAAACATTTTAATGCTAAGGGTGACTAACTGCAATCTCTGGTGCTTCACTTCAACTGCAAATCTTCTGCCAGTTTTACCAGTTCCTCATGATGCAACTTATATTGCAGTGGCCATTTGCTAATTCATTTCATGCTCCAGTTGCCAGCAGCAGCTTGTCTCTGCTCTCCAGAGCATATTGACTTTCCAGGAAGCTACACTTTCCCATGACCCATTTCCTACAACATGTGCTTACACAAGTCAGCATCTTGTTTGTTCTTCTGGCTCAGAAATCTCCCATGTCAGCTCTCAGGATCCTTAGAATCAGAAGGAAATCTCTCCAGGATAGGATCTGCAACACCATAAAAAATTACGTGGAGCTATTATTATAGGGAGGCCACAGAAAAGCTTTACAAGTGGCAGTCAAGATTGATTTATCTAGCACAAAGTTGATAAATTAATCTAGCACAGAGTTGATTAAACTTTTGCAAAGCTGCTGTTGTCTGCTCCTAAAGGCATGATGTAATAAAACCATTCTAGTATCAGTGCACCTCTCCTTTTGTAAGCAATCAATAATCAATCAAGAAACAGTGATGTCAACCTTGGTGCTGCAGAATGCCTGTCCCCAGGGACAGTGTGGAAGTTCTACACTACTAGTTGTACAGCTACTGTTTCAGACCATTTCCTCCTGTACCTGCTGCCTTTATCAGCCCTTGTTCAAGTAATTCACTTGAGGGAGAGGAAAACTGACAATCAAAGTCTTTAGTAAACTATCATTTAGTTGTATAAACTAAAAGATAACACTAAAAGAGAAGACTGGCAATTTTAAGCTGGGAAACTTGAGGATCAGCCCCTACAGATTCTTCTGATAGCCTGAAGAATGTTTCATGGCACCTTGAGTGACAGAATGACCTTCAGGCCTTGTGAGAAGCTGAATTAACTGGGAAAGGTAGAGCTCAGATGAAGCATTTTTGTTGTCATTATTTCATTATTGTTATTTCCATAATAAACTTGAGTGCATTGCAAGCCTGCCAAGATATAAACTGCTTTTGTTTATATACAAATTCAGTGCTGCATTCAGATAGACCATAGTTGATCAGTGGGACTCTTTCTTTCCGTTTTCTTGCTGCATTTTCTGTACATTTTCTTGAAAAAGCCTCTTTAGTGAATTTGTTGAGTCAAACTAGTACTAAGTGCTTACCGGCAGGTAAGAAATCTTTGCCACAAATTATTTGCATGGGAAGAATTTATCTGAACAAAATAGTAAAGCTGGGTAATAAATTCATTATTTTTTATTATAATATGTGAAGTTTCCTTAAGCCATTGTGGGTGGCTGTTGGGTGGCTTATGAGCTCTTCTTTACTGGGGTGAAAGCTACAAATTTAGACAGAAAATAAAAATAAGCCTTTGTCAGAAAACCTTGTCTATCTGCTTGTGATTTAAGGAGTCACTGGACAAAAGACTGCAAACAAAAAACTCTGTGAGTCCACTGTCTTATTGTGTCTGATTTCAAAGTGTATGCATCAAACTGATCTTCAGAATCAAACTGAGGCCAAGTCTGAAACTTCTTTGAGTTCCTCTTGCAAACTTGGCTGTGCCTGAAAACCTTTCAGCTATTGGGATAGTTGGCAGCCTCTCATTAGAAGAGGCCCAGAACTGGCAGACCAAAGAGAATTCAGGTCAGAAAGTAGAAACATTAATCAGCTGATCCCTCTGCAGGAGGTTGTATAGTGCTAGCTACAAGCAGCTCACATTACTGCTCTGAGTCCTTCACCTGCATCCCAATAACTAAGGAGAAATAAAATAAAATGTAAAATTCCATTAAATTAATAAAGCTGAGGCAAAATACTGGTTTAGCTACTGTATGCTTATTTGCAAGTGCTCTGGAGAATTGCTTCTAACGTAGACATTCTCCAGTTGAACTAGTTGTCCACACAAATGCCAGTCTGTTTTCCATTATAACCTTATCAGGTCTTGGGTACTCAGTGTGCTTTCTGTTGTTTACACAGAGAGTGGCCTTCCTTTTCCTTAGTGCTGCAGTGAGGCTTGGGGGAACAAGGCATGCTTTAGCTACTCCTTCTAGATGGAACACTGGTTAGGATTTACTGAGTATAGGGCAGCTTGAAACCAACACTGTTAAAAGCAAAGAAGCAATAATGTGAGACTACAAATAGTTACCAAACTAGGTTATTTTTAAATAGATTAATGTGAGGTTTTAATTATTAGTTAATTGTTCATATAAACAAAACTACACCATGTGTATAACATAGAGAAAGCCTAAGCAAGCTGCATTTGCTAACATTGTTCTAACCTTACACCTACATCTCTTATATCTATACTACAAATTTTCCTTTATTTAGTTCAAAAGAAATCATGTGGTTATTTTTTTGAAATCACAATTGGACATCCCTTTCAGGTGCAAGACTTTTTCTTACATGATTTCATTATGCAAAAAACGCAGTGATTCTTTTAAAAAGCAGTGTGGTGATTACTTGTGATCTCCATATCAGATCCTTTCCCTGCTTTTAATATTAAACAGAGAGAGACTCTGGAATGCACTGCCTGTTCTTACAACTTAGAGCACAGTAAGAATTAATTCATTGTATCTCAGATAAAATCTATACAACAAGTTTAGAAAGGGATGAACATTTCCAAATGCATTACTCTAGTGGTTTAATTAAAATTAATACTGTACCAAATCCTGGGATCCCCAGTTCAAAAGGGACAGGGAGCTACTGGAGATAGTACAACACAATGCCACTAACATGATCAGGGGCTGGAGCATCTGCCTTATGAGGAGAGGCTGAGAGAGCTGGAGCTGTTTAGCCTGGAGAGGAGAATGAGAGAGGATCTCATAAAAGCTTATAACTGATTATTGGATCAGGTTCTTCTCAGTGGTGGCCAGTGATAGGCACAAGGGGCAATGGGCACAAACTGGAACACAGGTGGTTTCAGTTAAAATTAAGGAAAAGCCTTTTTTACACTGAGAGAAACCAGAGCCCTGGAACAGGCTGCCCCAGAGAGGTTCTGGAGTCTCCATCTCTGGAGACATCCCAAACTCACCTGGATGCAGCATTGTGTGACCTGCCTTACAGGATCCTGCTCTAGCAGGAAGGTTGGACTAGATGTAGCTGTAGCCGCATTGATTTCCTGCGTCTGTTTTACACTTATTTCTTTTTTCTTTCTACTTTTGAGGATGCATTTTTGATATTAAGGTTCGCACCGGCTGGAATCAAGAGTTTCGATCACCTGGGACTCCCGAAGGTCACCCTAATTCTGGTCGCAGTGTTGGACAGTGTAAAGATTCCCCATGCAGTTTAATAAATTGCAGAAACGGTGGGAAGTGCATAGAAAGTGGCTCTACTGTTTAGTAAGTATATATTTGATACCCAAGTATATATTTTCTTGGTACGCTGCAGTATTTAGTGGTGTGGTAACAAAGAAGAGGCAACTGGTGAAGGGTTCGTTTGGTAACACAGAGAATCTTAATCTTACATTAATAAAGTCAAAATTAAAATATTAAAATGATGTTGGGGCACTTCCTGGGCAATTATTTAAAGAAACTCCTTAGACTGGTTCTGCTCCATCAAAGTCATTGGCATCCATATTTACTATAACCAACCTAAACCATGGTATGATTCTATGATACCTCAATGCCTGGGCACAATGGGCCACAAGAGCCCATTGCTGGCTCATGGTTACAGGCTAAAGTCTGGAATTGTTAGCAGTTCCCATATTGTGATAGCTGGGTTTATTTTTGTGGCTGTTCTTTAGTGCTTTCCTTTCCTTTTTAATATCCTCTTGGACTCCTATGATGCCACTGGGGTTTTTTGATTCATTTTTAAAGCAAAACAGAAAAAAAACCCTACAAGCTCCTTTTTTTCAGTGTTTATTTTACAGAATGTAATATTGTAATGCTAGTGATGTTTCCTATTAAAGACATTTTTCTTTTACAATAAAATATATCCAAAACATTACATGAGAAATGATGTTACTACCCTTTTCTGTTAACTCCTTTGGATCAGATGACTAAATAGAGACATCCCAACTTGAAAATATTGATTACATTGCTACTGACATGGATTTTTTGTGTCATAATGTTGTATTCTCTCACTTACCCGCTGTAGCTGTGACTGCCTCCCTGGATGGAAAGGGACATTTTGCACGGAAACAGTGTCAGTATGTGAACCTGAGCACAATCCTCCACATTTGTGTAAGCAGGGCAGTACCTGTGTGCCACTGCCTACTGGATACGCGTGCCACTGTCCTCTTGGGAGAACAGGAACCTACTGTGAACAAGGTATGTTACAGNGGATGATGGAGAAAGGCTTGGTGAGCTCTCCTGTCAGCTCCCTAAGTACTAAGTTAAACCATACCTGAACATCCTAAATACCTTTTCTGATCTTCATAGGGAACCCAGAAGAGTCCAAGTCTTCTGCAGTTCTTTTGTCTCGCATGTTACTCTCACATAGGTATCTCAGATGCACCATGGCATTTCAGCTGGCATTAAATGTCTGTGTTGAGGCAGCTGAATGAAGCAGATCATTAGTCAGCCATGGATTGGTTTGTGAAATAGATAGTACTCCATTTCCCCTGATGGTTTCAGCTCTGTCACCATCTACCAGCGTATGAGCTCAGACACCCACCTGAGGATCCCATTGCCTCAACATGAGCATTCAGTTGTCTGTGTCAGGATTTAGACTCCCTGGTCTCAAGCTGCCTCTCCTTCCTACCTTGAGGGAGGCAACTGGAGGCTGTATGGGTCCCTACAAGAGCATAAACTTTGTGTCTTGATCTCCAAATGAATCTCACCCCTTCAAGGAGCATATGGATGATGCCTTTATTTATATGATTTAAGTAATTCTCTGATGAGCAGGGAGTTGGACTTGATGATATCTATTATTTCCTTTCAACTTAGATTTTCCATGTTTCTAACTAGATCTTTAAATCCCTGAGTGATNTGGTACGCTGCAGTATTTAGTGGTGTGGTAACAAAGAAGAGGCAACTGGTGAAGGGTTCGTTTGGTAACACAGAGAATCTTAATCTTACATTAATAAAGTCAGAATTAAAATATTAAAATGATGTTGGGGCACTTCCTGGGCAATTATGTAAAGAAACTCCTTAGACTGGTTCTGCTCCATCAAAGTCATTGGCATCCATATTTACTATAACCAACCTAAACCATGGTATGATTCTATGATACCTCAATGCCTGGGCACAATGGGCCACAAGAGCCCATTGCTGGCTCATGGTTACAGGCTAAAGTCTGGAATTGTTAGCAGTTCCCATATTGTGATAGCTGGGTTTATTTTTGTGGCTGTTCTTTAGTGCTTTCCTTTCCTTTTTAATATCCTCTTGGACTCCTATGATGCCACTGGGGTTTTTTGATTCATTTTTAAAGCAAAACAGAAAAAAAACCCTACAAGCTCCTTTTTTTCAGTGTTTATTTTACAGAATGTAATATTGTAATGCTAGTGATGTTTCCTATTAAAGATATTTTTCTTTTACAATAAAATATATCCAAAACATTACATGAGAAATGATGTTACTACCCTTTTCTGTTAACGCCTTTGGATCAGATGACTAAATAGAGACATCCCAACTTGAAAATATTGATTACGTTGCTACTGACATGGATTTTTTGTGTAATAATGTTGTATTCTCTCACTTACCCGCTGTAGCTGTGACTGCCTCCCTGGATGGAAAGGGACATTTTGCACGGAAACAGTGTCAGTATGTGAACCTGAGCACAATCCTCCACATTTGTGTAAGCAGGGCAGTACCTGTGTGCCACTGCCTACTGGATACGCGTGCCACTGTCCTCTTGGGAGAACAGGAACCTACTGTGAACA
The DNA here is from genome assembly GCA_013397515.1 of Upupa epops. NCBI lineage: Eukaryota > Metazoa > Chordata > Aves > Bucerotiformes > Upupidae > Upupa > Upupa epops. Next base: position 123,940 of record VZRI01005802.1, on the reverse strand, counting down.
AGGTATGTTACAGAATCTTAGAATCATAGAGTGGCTTAGGTTGCAAGGGACCTCAGAGATCATCTAATCCAACCTCACTGCCATGAGCATGCATGCTGTTTGACTAGGTTTTTAAAAGAGATGCCATCTGGGTTCAGGACTCTGATCCTAGGACACGTGCTGTAACTAGAGATGGTAATTACACTGGTATACGCTCTCCTGTTCTGGTTTCAGAACAGATCTTTATCTTCTTGCAATAGCTACTATTACCTGTAAAAACAGCCTTGTATTTGGGCAACGGAAAATTGTACTCCTTGTAGATTGTCATCCCTGTAGTAATTCCTGCGCCTGGTAACCGCATCAGACGGTTCCGCTCTGTTTCATCTAAAACCTTTCCCTTATGAGTAGGGACTGTGGGTCCTGACCAAAATCTTTGCCCTGCATTTCACCTCTCTCTGGCAGAAAAATGAGTTATTATGAGGTTTTTCAAAGCACAGTTTGCACTTTCAGGGGATGGCAAACTGCTAAAAACCAGCCAGTTATCAAGATTGCATCGCTCATCTCTGGATTGATGGTGGTTGCTGGAGCCAAAAGAAAACGAGACAGAGAGCAATGAATGGCCCAAGGGATCAGGAGAGGAAAAAGGGAGAATAAATTATGGAGACAAATGAATGTGCAAGAAACAAGGGGCTAAAAGTGTGAGGAAAATGCAGAAGAGATTTATGAGGCAAAAATGCAGAGGAAAAAACCAAAACAAAAAGACACACAGGACTTTAGCAAATAATNGAGCAGGGAGTTGGACTTGATGATATCTATTATTTCCTTTCAACTTAGATTTTCCATGTTTCTAACTAGATCTTTAAATCCCTGAGTGATATTGCAAGTCATTGGGTTCTTTTGGTCTGGGAAAACAACAAGTGACCACACCCAAGGAAAGACAGAGAAAAGTAGACCTGCATGGCAGGCCCTATACCAGAAAGGATTTGAAATGTTGCCTCTTACTTTATGTCTGCAAAGGTGAAGACATTTTTGATCCAAGTTCTCAACCGCAGTCCAAGTTGCCTAGAGAGTGTCAAGTACCAGGGTGGAGTAGAGGGGGTGGAGAACCTTTCTCGATCTCCTAACCACAGCCCTTTGAATCCACCCCAGGATGCCACTGGCCTTCTTGGCCACAAGAGCCCATTGCTGACTCATGGTTACAGGCTAAAGTCTGGAATTGTTAGCAGTTCCCATATTGTGATAGCTGGGTTTATTTTTGTGGCTGTTCTTTAGTGCTTTCCTTTCCTTTTTAATATCCTCTTGGACTCCTATGATGCCACTGGGGTTTTTTGATTCATTTTTAAAGCAAAACAGAAAAAAAACCCTACAAGCTCCTTTTTTTCAGTGTTTATTTTACAGAACGTAATATTGTAATGCTAGTGATGTTTCCTATTAAAGATATTNGCAGCAGCAACAGGGGAGACCCACCCCTAGGACACTTCAAACTCCAATTTCCTGACATTCTGCCAAAGGTTCAAGAGTTCCAATGCCTTCAGCTTCTTGAACTGACAGTTCTGCCAAGCTAAAACAGCAAACACCTTTCCAGGATCCATACTCCCTCTAACTTGAGCATCATCAGTATCTTTCTCAGCGGCAGGCTATGACCACTACTTCTCTACCTGCTGTTCCATAAATCAGCATGGTGGCAGCCATGTGGGCTGGCGAGAACACCACAGCAGCCATGGGAGCAAACCAGCAGGGACCTATGTTTCTCCTTCAGGGTCTTGGGCTTTCAGGGCTTTTGATTCTTTAAGGTTAGCTCACCACTCTGGTGTCTTCAGACTTGCAGTGATCAGTGTAATTCTGTTCCACTTGACATGGGGAGGAATTGGCACCAGTGGTTTCTTTCTGTGCCCACCTGCTTCGCTGTGTGTGTGGAGGAAAGGCTTTCTGCCAGTGCAGCACTGTCCAGAGCCACTAGATCTATCACAGCACAAAGCCAAAGCTGGCCAGTAGCAGACAAGGCACACTGCCACCATATCTTACTGCCACTGGAACCCTGCTCTGGGCATGTTTGTGGCATTTCAGCTCCAGCAAGTAGGGTGGGCTGGTGCCTGGACAGAGCTGCCTGGTTGCCATGCAGGGCTCCAGGGAAGGGGAAGAGAAAGAAGCCACTGCTCAACCCCATCAGTGTCTTTTATTGGGTTGTAGGATAAATAGGAACATTCCCTGCACCACCCTCTCTAAACTGGTCACAAACTCCCTCTCAAAACCTCACTCTGACCTCTGGGTGCCCCCATGGCTCCTGCCTGGAGACGTTACCCTTCCTCTACTCAAATGGGCCATTAGCTGCCAATGAGTGGCAGAGAAGCCTTCTGGGGTGGAGGTCTTTCCGACTCCACCACGGTCTAAAAGAAAATGGACACTATTTTGGGCAAGAAAAGGAAAGGTGATACCAAAACCTGTTTCTCCTAACCTAGAACACCAGCTCTCCAGTCTGTCCAGGTCTCTCTAGGTGACAGCACAGCCTTCTGGTATGGCAGTCACTCCTCCCAGCTTAGTGTCATCAGCAAACTTGCTGACAGTGCACTCTAATCCCTCATTCAAGTCGTTGATGAATGTATTGAATAGGACTGGTCCGAGTACTGATCCCTGGGGGACCCCCACTAGACTCTGTCCCACTGACCACTACTCTCTGGCTTCCATCCTGCCGCCAGTTCACACTCCACCTCACTGCCTGACTGTCCAGACCACACTTCCTCAGTTTGGCTGTGAGGATGGGATGCTAAGGGAGACTGTGTCCAGTACTTTACTGAAGTCAAGACAGACCACACCTACTGCTTTGCCATCATCTCTCTGCCTGGTTACGTCTTCACAAAAGGCTATCAGGTTGGTCTAGCATGGCCAAGCATGTCTTTAAATAGTAGCTGTAAGATTCACATGCTGTGAAGGTTTTCCTAAGAAGCAATCATATTTTTCAGATTGCTCAGTAATGGCCCAGTCCAGGAAATTTAATAGTCCTGGCCAGCACAAGAAAACCTGTGTCTGCAGTATTTATCTCAGTAAGATGCAATGTCAGGTAGAATAGGAGCTGCCTACTGAAATACAAGCCACGGGCAAATGGTGTGTAAACCCAAATGGAAGTCGCCCTCGACAGAATGAAGCAATTGATATGCAGTTACAGTAGTAATGACTTCAACACCAGGTCAGCCATGAGCAATGCCATGTCCCAGTAAAAACGCAGTCATGTACCTCTTATTCCCTCCAGGTACCCAAGTGAATAACAGCACAATGCAGTGAGCTAACTGCTACTTAGCAGGGTGGCTGTGGAATTGTGATCAGGCTTCCTCTGTGAGCACAGATGGTTTGCTGAAAGCATGCCAGACACTGTATGTTGTGAAGGTGATCAAAGGTAGAAACTGTGTCAAGGGTAGGAAGGGGTTTTAAAGGCAAAGCTTCTCGATTGAAGTGCCTGCACATGAGTTCAATATTTCAGTTCCTATTATTGTTAATGAACATCTAGTTAATAGAGTCAGTGAAGCTGTTTAGCCAATAAGAAGCTTTTCTAAATGTAGATGCTTAGATGCTTTGGCATTCAAACAGGTAGCTAAAAGCACCCAGACAGGGTCCATAGATTGGGCCTGTTAGCCTGTTGGACCTTTAGGAAATGTGGAAGAGGCTATTTCTGGGTAAGATGAACCCTGCCTTATAACAAAGCCAACTATAATGGGCATCTTTGGACATACCAATTATCTGGACAGCTAAATGTCACTGCCTTAATGTGGAAATGAATCCCTTCCATTTCATAGAAATCTGTTTCCCTGATTGAATTACACATAAGCACTGTGCAGAATACCAGCTTTCTTGAACCCCATCCTCCTCAAAGCATACTTGCACTCTTGTCAGACAGCATCTGTCCAAAATATAAGTGAAGATCTCAATTTGAATCTAGGTCAGCAAAATCTGAATACTTCATTATACCCCAGCTGCTTTATTAGGCTGGCCTGAGACACTCACAGTGAGGCGCAAAGCCACGCTCTTTAGATAACTGATGGATCCCAGTGAAGGAACCTCAGACTGGCTGTTTCTTCTTGCATGTTTCAGTGTGAAAGCAACTTCAGAACATTCCTGTTCCTTAAATGAGCTTACGGCCAAAGCCAGGAATGGATTAAACGTTTGCAGATTTAGTTTGTATCGCATCTCCTGATGCGTCGTTCTGACATGTCTGCTGGTTTGACTTCATCTAGTAATAGCTATTCCAGAGTCATAGAATCCTAGAATGTGGTGGGTTGGAAGGGACCTCCAAAGATCATCTAGCTCAACCTAGCCCATCTAGCAGGGACATCTCTAACTAGGACAGATCACCTAACAGCCCCATCAAGCCTGATCTTGAACCAGAGACCTCTTTAGGGATTTAGCCATATGCTCCGAGATGTTATTTCTTAGCTAATTCGGTCTCTAATTAGTTAACAGTAGAGATTACAACTCCACTGCAAGAAAATCAAACAGAACTGTAGACTTCTCTTACAAAGCCACAATGTTTTGCTCCAGTATTGCTCAGGATAATGACTGCCTCAGTCACTCCTCTTCAGGGACAGAAAGGATTAGTAATGGCTGTAGGTCAGGCAAAATTAGAGCTTACATGATGTAATGGTTTAGCAAGAGGGTCTAAATTGGTTTGGGTTGGTACCTGTATAAATGAATAGTACACTTTTCTAACCCTTACATTAGAGGTATGTAAGTGATTCTTGCAATACCTGAGGGGAACCTAAAGGAAGTCTGGAGAGGGACTTTTCCCAAGGGAATCCAGCTATAGGACAAGGAGAAATGGTTTGAAACTGAAGGAGAGTAGATTTAGACTAGATCTTAAGAAGTTCTCCAGTACAAGGGTAGAGCGACTCTAGACTCAGTTGCCTGGGAAGGCTGTGGCTGCTGGAGCATCTCCCCTGTGAGAACAGGCTGAGCAAGTTGGGATTGTTCAGCCTGGAGAAGAGGAGGTTCCCAGGTGACCTTCTAGCAGGTATCCCTGCCTCTGCAGGGGGTTTGGAACTGCACGACCTTTAAGGTCCCTTCCAACCCAGTCATTCTATGATTCTATGCATAAGGCCACAAGGGAGACAAAATGGCACTGATTTGCTGTTATCTACGTTTTACTCTGCATCGAGGTTGAGTCTTGGGAAAAGGAAGAGTTCGAAATATTACTTACAACATTTTGAAGTCTGCAAGATAGCTGTACACACTGGTGCCATAGTAATACAGTCCTCTCAAAATATATTTCAGAAGACTATTCTACTCCTGTGTTTTCCAGATATTTACATCAGCGATCCATCCTTCAGGAGCAATGAGTCATCATGGATGTCATTTGCACACTTCTATATCCGCCATCAGACCCATATCCAGCTACAGTTTCAGCCTCTGTCTCTAGATGGGATCCTGTTTTACACCGCACAGCGTCTGGGCACTCATTCAGGTAAGGATATTCTAGTTTGCTGGGATCACACTGCCACGTAGTGCTTTGAAGAAGAAAGGTAGTAACAAGTTGAAGGGGTTCAAACAGGGGTTTGCTGTGCATGGTGACTGAGATTTGAACTAAGAACAGTCACAGAATCACAGAACGTTAGGGATTGGAAGGGACCTTGGAAGATCACCCAGTCCAATCCCTCTGCCAGAGCAGGATCAGCTAGATCAAGTTGCACAGGAGCATGACCAGACAGGTTTTAAACATCTCCAGAGAAGGAGATGTCACAGTCAGCCTCACCATGAGAAGTTTCTTCTCAAATTTGTATGGAATCTCCTTTGTTCCAGCTGATACTGGTTGCCCCATGACACTGAGAAGACCCTCACACGCATAACAAATTGTTGGATTAGTCCAAAGCCAGCCCAGCAAATACTTAATGAAGAGGTTCAGGAATCCATTTTCCCTTGAAAAGTAACTGCAGCCAGCTTTTCAACAGACTTTTACTGAGACTACCCCCAGTCTCAGTACAGTGACACAAGTATCACAGAACCAGACAATTGTTTATGTCAGAAAAGATCTTTAAGATCACAGGGCACAACCATTAACCCAACTGTGCCAAGCCCAGTGCCAATCCACATCCCTAAGCTCCAGACCTACATGTCCTTTAAATACCCCCAGTGATGCCACTCCATCACCTCCCTGGGCAGCCTGTTCAAAGACCTGATGACCCTCTCAGGGAGGAAGTTGTGGAACCTAACTCCCCTTGGTGCAACTTGAGACCATTCCATCTTGTCCTGTCATCTGTGACTTTTGAGAAGAGACCAACACTCACAGTCTGTCCCGTGTTTTAAAGTGACCAAATATCTAGCAATATTAAAACCAGATCTCAATGAAATATTTCTGCTGTTCATAGAAGTATCTTAAACATTCCTAAACCTTCATGGCAAGAAAACACTTAAAATATATTGTAACATTCAGTCTTCAAGGGATGAATTTTAAAGTACAAACTAACATCCTTTGTGTTGCTTTTTTATGTTGTCTTGCACAGTTTAAACGGAAGCATCACATACCACATACCACCCAGAACGTTCTCCCTCGTGTGAAATCATTATGCAAAACTGGGCATCTTTTGTATCACAAAAAAGCCCCTTTTAACTCTTTATCCTGGAGTTTGCATTACTTTGTTCAAAGCCTAAAGCTTTGAGAGCACTTCTGTGGAGAGGGATCTTGGAGTTCTTGTTCTCCATGGAACAGCACTGTGTTCTTGTGGCCACGAAGGCCAGTGGAATCCTGGGATGCATCCATAAGAGTGTGTGCAGATCAAGAGAGATTCTTCTCCCTCTCTGCTCTGCCCTAGTGAGGCCACAGCTGGAGTACTGTGCCCAGGTCTGAGCTACCATGTTCAACAAAGATAGAGTCTTTGTTGAGAGAGTTCACTGGAGGGCCACAAGGATGATTAGCGGACTGGAGCACTTGCCTTATGAGGAGAGATTGAGAGACCTGGGTCTTTTCAGCTTGGGGAGAGGATTACGGTATTTAATCACTGTCTATAAATACACGAGGGCTGGGTGTCAAGAAGAAAGAGACGGTCTCTTTTCACTTGCACCCTGTGATAGGACAAGGGGCAATGGGTGTCAGTTGGAGCATGGGAAGTTCCATCATAACATGAGAAAACTTCTTACTGTAAGGGTTACAGAGCGCTGGAATGGGCTGCCCAGGGAGGCTGTGGATTGTCATTTTCTGGAACCTTTTAAGACCCTCCCATCTGGATGTGTTTCTATGTGACCTATCTCAGGTTCTATGATCATGCTCAGGCAGGGGGTTTGGACTCTATGACCCCTGGAGGTACTTTCCAACCCCTAATGGTCTGTGTATCTGTATTTCAGAGGCTGCTATTCAGTAAGGATGATCATAACACACTGTTTGCACCTCCTATTTGCCTTGTTCTAATGGCAGCCACACACAGAGAAGCAGTATCAAAGAAAGATCTATGGAACATCTGGAACACAGATTCATTTATTTGCAAAGAACGCTGTTTCCCGCAATGAATCTGCCACAATTCTATCACTTACAGCCAAATCCTGAGATTCTCGGTGAATAGTTCTCTCTTGGATAAATTAAAGTATCACCTGGGCCATAGGAGAGAAAAAAGGCTCTCTCTCACAGAACAGATCATGGAAGCAGCCAGCAGATGAGTAATTAAATGCCTCTTCAAAAGCATCAAAAAGAGCACTGTCTGTTGAACCTGGGCCAGGAGCACATTAGCCTGGATGTGTCCTCCTTCTATTGCCATTCATGAATATTTAGTTGCCACAGGAAGGAATCTTTCCCTTAGTCACTTTTTAGCATTATCCATTTCATTTCAAAATAAGAAAAGCACTGCTAGAGTCATTCAATTTGTTTACAGTTTCCTACTTCCATTTCCACTGCCCTGAAGTTTTGAAACACAAGCAAAAGGTAATCACCTGGCTCTTTAGGCTCGCCTTCACATAATCCTGTCAAATCCAGACAGAATTAGACTCAGAAGTATTCTTAGCAGCCAGCAGATGTGAGAAAGCTTTCTGCTGGGGATTAGCTTAGAAAACATTTAATATACAAAGCCTTTTCTTCTACACAGTTATGTAAGATTTACTGAACTGATTGCCAAACTCCCAAACATGCTTATTTCTCATACTCCTTTCCAGTAGGGAATACTTGGAACATTTTATCCCCTCCCTAGGTGATGCTGGTTTTGTAAAAGAAAGAGCTCTGACTCTGCCATAGTGTAACCATATCCCAGGCCAGCAGAGCAAGAGAGGGGGTTCTCCCCCTTTACTCTGCTCTTGTGAGACCCCACCTTGAATACTGCATCTGGTGTCGCCAACATGAGAAGGACATAGAACTGTTGGAGCAAGTCCAGAGGAAGCCACAAGGATGATCCAAGGGCTGGAGCACCTTTGCTATGAGGATAGTTTTGAGGGAGCTGACATTGTTCAGCCTAGGGAAAACTCTGGGGGGACCTTACAGCTGCCTTCCAGTACCTGAAGGGAACCTACAGGAAGGCTGGAGAGGGACTTTTCCCAAGGGGATGTAGTGATAGAATAAGAGGAAATAGTTCTAAACTGAAGGAGAGGAAGAAGCTCTTCAGTCCAAGAGTGGAGAGACTTTAGAATTTCCCAGAGAGGTTGTGGCTGTCCCCTCGCAGGAGGTGTTCAAGGCCAGGTTGGATGAGGCCTTGAGAGCCAAGTCCAGTTGAGAGGTGTCACTGCCCATAGCAAGGGGATGGAGTAGACGATCTCTGAGATCCTTTCCAACCTCAGCCAGCCTGCAATTCTCTGCAGCTAATTCAGCAACAACACAGAGTGGCACTGTTACACATTGGCTTGAATTGTCACCCACATAAATGGAATTGGAACTTTGCCCTCAGGGGCATGGCCCTGCCTAAAGTCATTAAAAAAAGACAAATCTTTAGTAGGTGAAGAAATAAACATGATATTTCCATTGAAACACTTAATTCTCACTCTGTTCTTTTCAAAGAACATCACAAGCATGTCTGGAAAGGGTGAGTAGGTGGTCAGACTCCCTTCTTGAAAGCTGAAATGCTGGTTTCAGCCTCCACTCCTCTACTAGTATCAGTGAAGACAGTTAAACACCTGGAAAATGGGCAGAATGGACTCTTATTCTCTCAGCCATTGGTTTCCTTGCTTTGCCAGCAGTTTCTGCATGTGTGCCACTACTTGAAGTCAGATAGAACAGGTTTCTGCAGGCCCCAAGAAAATTCCCTCCAAAATTTGGCAAAACATATGTGGCTAGTTGTGCTAAAAATAAACTGGGAGACAAACACACACCCCACGAGTGAGCTGGGTATGCAGGGTTTGGAAACCTGCAGATAGAGCAACAAGGGAACTTTTTTATCCCCTCTGATTACTTGTTTTATGCCAATGAGGTAAAACTATGGGAGATGCAGACTGCTTCTGAGTGAGGCAGCTGCAAACAGAGCACCCTTGAATTGAGCAGTGTCAACAGACCAGCCCACTTCCCTTTTCCCTAGTGCAGGGTATCCTCTTTCTAGCATGGAAGAGCGAGAGCCCCATTGAATAAACAGCCTTGAATCCATGTAGGGTTTGCTGGGAGCCCACAGACTGCTTGAACAATATGTAATCCAGTCCATTTACACAGTGACCACAGCCACTCCATATACTTGGAGGTCTCGTCCCTCTGGGCAAAAGGCAGAAAGTAGTGTTACTTTTCCATGGAGTCAGAGTTCTGCATTTGTTTGTGAAGGTGCAGTGTGCTGTTGTGTGTATGCACTGCTCTGGAGCTCAGGCCAGGGTGATGGAAAGGTTTGCTGCCTGATGAAACAAGAGAAAAACAGTTATGCAGGGTGACTAAGAAGGCAGTCAGTGTGACAAACAGAATGGGATGACTCATGCTAATGTAATACTCCACATTTGCAACTCCGGGGTGCTCTGTCTTTCTTTAACTGGATTATGTTACCTACCAGGTCTGAAAAACTTCCACATCATTAACTCCTGGTATTCAGGCATTTCTCTTTAAAAACCTAAAGCCTGCAAGTAAGAAATAGCTGGGACCTAACAGCTGTTGTGTTCAAAATGCTTTTCACTTACAGTGAAAAACAAATCATGACACTGGGCTAAAATCACAGAAGCACAGACTTGCAAGGTGATCTAGTCCAACCCCCCTTACAATAAGCAGGGACAGCCCTAACTAGAACAGATTGCCTAGAGCCCCATCCAGACTGACCCTGATTGGCTCTAGGGATAGGGCCTCTGCTTCCACCACAATCCTCCAGGGATCCCCCCACCTTCAGATCAACTTTTTACAACAGAAACTCAGAGTGGTTTTCAATTTTGGCAGCTGTGTTTGCTTCCCCAACAGCAACATAACTTCTGCCTTGTGAGTTTGAGATCATTTGTATGGACTAAATCAGCAGTGCAGGAAGAACTGGTTATCTGTGTGACAGAACAGACATTGCCCTCAAATCTACTGCATGTGAAAAGTTGTTGCTACCCATTTGCCACTGGCAAGCAAGCCAAAACTGAGTCTGGCAAATTGAGGCTGCTCAAGAAAAGCGGCTCCTAGCTGCTGACACATGCCAGGGTGACAGCGGTGACTAAAGGAAGCAGAAAAAGTTCCTTCAGCAAGGAAAGCACTGTTGAAAGGTGAAGCTGAATGGTCTAACCTACAAAGAGATAATCACCCACCCCTTCTAGATGCATGAGCATCACTCTGTCTGCAGGGTTGCTCTTCTGCTCTGGGATCAAGTTCCAAGAGGAAGCTGGGATCTGTTACTGCCACAGTGACTCTTCTACATGGCTGGAGCAATTTACAGGCTTCGCTTGATTCCTGGTCTCAGTCTCGCCTTGGCTGTGATATGCAGCTCCAGGCATGGAGTAGAATCATTTTGTAATAACCCATGAAAGCAAAGCCATGGATTACTCCTGTAACTGTGCACTAAAGGCACGGGCTGTGGTCATAAGAAGACTAGAAGGAAAGGCTGAGAGAGCTGGATTGTTCAGCCTTGAGAAGAGAAGGCTTAGGGAGCACCCCATATCTCCATGTCCAAGAAGGGCCAGCCTCCCTTTTCACAAGGAATCTTCTAGAAAAGACAAGGGCTATGGATACCAGATACTCCTAGGGAGATTCCAGTTAAATTTCAGAGGATAGTTTTCACCATGAGAGCAATTAGACACTGGAATGGTCTTCCCAGGGAAGTGGATTCCTCAACTTTAGGCAGTTTTAAGGCTCAGTCTGACAGGGGGCTGGGCCAGCTCATTTAAACTGGATTTCTTCAGCATAAAGGGTTGGACTGGATGATCCTCGATGTCCTTTCCAACCTGGTCTACTGTGATACTGTGTAAAACATCAAGCTCTAACATGCCACTGGAATGGGCTGCCCAGGGGGCTTGTGGAGTCTCCTTCTCTGGAGACGTTTAAAACCCACCGGGACATGTTCCTGTGTGATTTGATCTAGGGGATCCTGCTCTGGTAGGGGGATTGGACTGAGTGATCTTTCAAGACCCTTTCCAATCCCTAACATTCTCTGGTTCTGTGAAACCATGCAGGTAAAGATGCAGTAAGCTTAAAGGTTCATCACTGAGCAAGAGAAACCACACATGAAGAAAATCATACACATTTTCACAGAATCACAGAATTATTGCAGTTGAAAAAGACCTCTGAGCTCATCCACCCCACCCTGTAAACCAACATCACCACATCAGCTAGACCAGGGCACTAAGGACCACAGCCAGTCTGTCCTCAAACACCTCCAGGGATGGGGAGTCCACCACTGCCCTGGGCAGTCCACTCCAGTGTCTGATCCCTCTTTCTGTGAGGAAGGGCTTCCGAACATCCAACCTAACCTTCTCCTGGGGCAGCTTCAGGCCCTGCCCTCTCATCCTGTCACTAGTTGCCTCGAAGAAGAGGCTGACTCCCACCTGACTACAACCTACTGTCAGGTAGTTGTACAGAGGGAGAAGGTCTCCCCGAGTCTCCTCCAGGTTTAGCAACCCCCAGCTTCCTCAACCTCTTCTCATCAGCCTTCCCCTCCAGTCCATTCCCAGCCTTGTTGCTCCTCTGGAGTCACTCTAGCCCCTCAATCTTTCTTAAAGTGAGGGGCCCAGAACTGCCTCCAGTATTCGAGGTGAGGCCTCGCCAGTGCCCAGCATATAGGAAGAATTACACCCCTAGTCCTGCTTACCATGAAAGAAGCAAATAAGGTAGACATAAAGAACAGTAAACCAAGTCAGAACTAAATGTGCACAAAAGCAGAGCTGTTGAGAAGGGATAACCTTTTACTTTGAAGCAAACATGAGCTTAATTTCCAATCATGAAGAAATAAAAGCCCTGAGCAGCTCATCAGGGAAGATTTCCCTTATGTGATTCACAGATCATCATGATACAAGGCTACTGAAAATAAGCTCCTGATTGGAGAAGCACAGGCATAAAAGGATCAGGATTATGAATACTGAACCATGGAATGAATCGCAGAACCTCCAGAGGTTATCCAGTCAAATCCCCCTAGGACAAGCAGGGAATATGCTGTTCTTCAGGGTGCTGCCTCTGAATAGGACCTTTGTACAGTGGTTGTGCACACACACATGTAACACACTGCTTTTTACAGGTGATTTCCTATCTATATCCTTGGCAAGGGGATTCGTACAGCTGCGTTACAATCTCGGAGACAGGACGGTCATCCTACAAACCCTTCAGAAGGTCAGTGCCAATGGGAGCACATGGCATTCACTCAAAGCAGGAAGAGTTGGTAACGAAGGCTACCTCAACCTGGACGGCATCAGCATTGCCCGAAGAGCTAGCCCCGGAATGAATGCGCTGGACACGCACACCGACTTTTTTGTTGGAGGAGTGTCCTCTTTGAATCTGGTTAACTCAATGGCAGTAGAAAATGATCCCACAGGTTTCACCGGCTGTATCCGAGAAATTGTCATAAACAACAGGGTGCTGCCGCTTACTGTGAACGACGCCAAAGGTGGAGCCAACGTTGGTGACTGTGACGGAACAGCCTGTGGCTATGCAGTTTGCAAACACAATGGAACATGCAAGGTGGAAAACACCGGCTTTTCCTGTTCTTGCCCACAGGAGTGGACAGGGAGCACCTGTGAACAATCCGTTCTCTGCTCACAGAGCAGGTGTGGGCCACAGGCTCTCTGCGTTCCTCAGCCCGCTTCGTTCTCGTACACCTGTCTGTGTGCTCTGGGGTGGGCAGGCAGGTACTGCAACAGCAAAATCACGTTTTTTATAGCAGAGTTTGTTGGCAACTCCTACATAAAGTACACAGATCCTTACTACGCAGCAAGAGACCTCCAGCACAGCCGCATCTCTTTAAATTTCACTACCAATCAAACCGAGGGCTTAGTACTATGGATGGGAAAAGGTGAAGACGAAGATAATGATTTCCTTGCCATTGGTCTCACCAATGGGACACTGAAAGTTGTGATTAATCTTGGAGAAAGAATCTCCGTTCCTCTAATTCACAGCGAATACCTCTCCTGCTCCTGTGGAAGATGGCATTTTGTTACTGTGGTTCAAAACCAGACTTGCATTAAGGTGTATCTTGATGAGGAGCTCATTCTTTTTGAAGACATTGATCCACACAGAAAATACACTGCTCTGAACTATGGTGGCATCTGCTACTTTGGTGGGTTTGAAACTGGCAGGAAAGTCCATATAGTCACTGCAGGTCTTTTTCAGAAGGAATTCATAGGTAAAATTAAAGATGTTGTGCTCTTCCAAGATTCTAAGAAGGTTCAGCTAATGAAAGGGGAAGGGTATAATGTTTACAGTGGAAATTAATTGATAAGATGACTGATAAATTCCCTCTTCCTCCTGTTTCTCGTGCTAGCTGGTAGTGTAAGAGTCAGGACCTAAGGCACGGAAAGCACTTGGTAAAATTGTCCTGAATTCCTTTTATTTTTTAAGGTTGAGTATAAATAGGATTATCTAGAAAATGTGATCTAATGTTTTAATCCAAATTACTTAGTCATACTCATTAGTATTTCAAGTGGGTAGTAATCACCTCATTAAAATCCCTAGCTGTCACTCCAGTATTAATTGTTCGCTGCTTTCTGAGGACAACTATCCTGTTTCTCCTGAACTTTTAAAATCTATTAGAATGTGGAGTTTCTCTTGTAATTTTATAATGTCCAGTCCAAGTGTAAAAGTTGAAATAGCTGATGTGGGGGAGAAGGGGAGAAGACAAGGGATACTGGGGCAAAAAGCCCAAGCCTATTGCAATGAATATTGTTTGCATTGTAACATCGGTGATTACTTGTGAGTCCTTGTGGGGACCCTTACTCAGTAGAGTGCACTCCCATCCCTGGGGTGTGGGGGTCACACAGCAATCCACTGGAAAAGTCAAACACAGAGGCAGTGGACCAGAGCATTAAGGCACCCTCTCAATGCTCCTGGCTCCCCTGTTCTCCAGGTTCAGTGACAATTACGTCCTGCAGAAGCCCAGGATGAAGGGCTCCCTCAGTGCACCTGAGGGCTCCAATTCCCCTCCTTATCACCTTCAATCGTCTCACAATCTGCTGTGCTTGCACTTGGTCACGGTCCCTAGCAGGGATGTTCTGGGATAGTACCCTGCTATCCCACAGGCACCGAGCACACACAAATAACGCAAAAATACCACAACCTTTAAGTCTCTCAGGTTCTTCTGGACCTGTGCAAACCCCCACACTTAACCAACCAAGCTGGGCTAAAATGGAAAAGCACTGACAAAAGCCAATTGTCTTGATCCTACAGTGATCCAGACAGAGCCTTAGCTTTCTTGGATTGCAGAGGGCTGCATCCAACATCTCCCCCTGTTGGGATGCCTCTTGGGATCATCTGCAAGCAATGCCAACACAAGGCCTGGGCAAAGACACAGAATCTACCTCCCTCCCTCCTTGGGTGTTTGGCTTCACGCATTCATTCTGATGAGAGTGAGCATGTTTCACTGGATCCCAGCTCTCTGCCTGTTTCTACATTGTGTTTACACATTCTCACCTCTGGTACATTGTGGGAAGTCTTTGTAGGAGCAACAAAAGCAAAATAAAGNCAAGCAATGCCAACACAAGGCCTGGGCAAAGACACAGAATTTAGCTGTAGACTATGCTAGAATCTACTTCCCTCCTTGGGTGTTTGGCTTCACGCATTCATTCTGATGAGAGTGAGCATGTTTCACTGGATCCCAGCTCTCTGCCTGTTTCTACATTGTGTTTACACATTCTCACCTCTGGTACATTGTGGGAAGTCTTTGTAGGAGCAACAAAAGCAAAATAAAGCAGTGACAGTCAGTTGAGGGAGGTGATTCTCCCCTTATATCTGCACTGGTGAGACCTCACCAGAGGAGAGCAACTCAAATGATCAAGAGGGCTGGAGCACCTCCCCTATGAGGACAGGCTGAGCGAGTTGGAGTTGCTCAGCTTGGAAGAGGCTCCCAGGTGACCTTCTCACAGCTTTTCAATAGCTGAAGGTGGTTACAAAAAAGCTGGGGTAGGGCTTTTGACACAGGTGGATAATGAGAGGACAGGAAAGGGTTGCAGACTCGAAAAGGGGAGAATGAGGTTGGGATTAGGAAACAATTCTTTCCTGAGAGGGTGCTGAGATGCTGGAACAGGTTGCCCAAGGAAGTTGTTGCTGTCCCATCCCTGGAAGTATTGAAGGCCAGGCTGGATGAGGCCCTAAATAACCTGATCTATTGAAGGTGTCCCTGCCTCTGCAGGGGAGTTGGAACTAAATGGATCTTTAAGGTCCAACCAACTCTTGCCATTCTATGATTCTAAGTTCTACTTCAACGTCCTTAATCAAATGATTCATGGTGGTATCTACATTTCTCATGTGACTGCTATCTATATAAAAGGAAAATTCTTAAATAAAAATAATAGTGTTTCATATTTCTTCTTTTTTTTGTGATTGTTTTAATGTTTATTGTGTGCTCCACCTCCTTACAGGGACATTTTCTAAATTCAGTAGGTACATTTCAGAAGCAAATCGTATTAGGTGTGGGGTGTTTTTATCTCCAGGAAGCAGGTAAGCAGCAGAGCAGAACTACACTATCATTAGCTTCTAGATAAGCATAATGAGCATGTGGCAGTGAATACACTGCAAGGTCACTTACAGACAATGAAGGTATGATGGAACTAACCCCAGATGTTTTAACAAGCAGCTGCAAACATCTTTATGAGGCTCTTTCTATCCTCTTTAGCTGCTCTAAGTCCTCAAGCAAAACAGTCTGATGCTACAGAGCTGCTTCTCTTCCCAAGAGGTACCTTGAGAAGCCCTTCTGGCATTTGAGTTGGCCCCAGATTACTCTCCTTTTCTAGTTTCTTTTGGGAGGGCCTTTTATGGTCAAGTAATGCTGGGGAAAGAAGCGTATTAAGGGTTGACCCTTTTCTCTCGGGGACTCCTGGTTTACTGCCAGTTCCTCCTCAGCATGTGCTGCTTCTTGTGGTCTGAGTAGCGATTAAGTGTAAAACGAGTAATCAGAGCACTTACCTAAGAGAAGTGTTGGAAGGAAAGTGACTGAAAGCAATGAAGACAAAATCGGTTGTAGTAGTGGGATTTATTCCTGTTACACCAACTCGGGTTCTAGGACCAAATCCTGGAACCTGGTGCTGCCTGCTAATTTAAACTCCTAAAACCACTCACCCTCAAGAGCTGTTTGAGTGTGGCTCCCTTCGGTATCTATAGACATGAGGTAAGTAACAAACGTCTCTGTGACCCTAGACAAAGCTGACATTCATTTTCCAGGCAAATTATTTCTCACAGTGTTGGCAGAAAGCACTGCCACCCTTTCCATCTGCAGCTGCCACCTGCACTGCTCCTGGTTTAATTTTAGAGAAGAAATGGGTGTGAATGTGGGCTGGGAACAGACTACTTTGAACAGGTCAAAAGATCATCTTTGTAAGAAGCTCTGCCAGCTCAGAACTTAAGAACAATACTTGGGCGCACTTGTTTGTCTGAAGAACCTGATGCAAGTAGTTCAACCCAACACATGCAAACATCCACTACTAGCACTACACTCAATGGCACCACTGCTGTACAACCACAGAGTTAATCTGGGAAAGACTAATCATGTCATGGTGCCTTGCAATCAGAAGGTTTAAGTGTTGCTTCTAGTTACTAACAAACTGAGCAATTTTTGTTTATAAATGATGTAAATCAGATCTGCTAGTAAAAGTCTACCACCCTCCTTATTTGGTGTCAGATTTGTAGTCAATTTAACCCTGAAGCTGCCTGCAAGTTATCCAATCGACATTTAAAGTTTCTAATGGTAACTAGTGATCAGTGTCGGTTTAAACTGGAAAGATCTTTCTGGGAAGAAGAGGTTTCTCGACAGCAAAATGCAAAAGGGCTACACCAGCAGGTAAGACCACGTTCTCAGAGGAGAAAACAAAACACTGAAAAACAGAACCATAAATGCTCAGGTTTTCTTTATAGGGTTGGATATCGCTGTCATTTCTGACAGACTCACCAGAACAACCAGTGCATTTTGAGAGGTGTAAGAGCAGGAGACTGCAGTTTGTTTCTCAAGCTTGCTTTGTTTTTGTCTGACTTTTTGTTTTGTTTCATTAGCTAGCAGTCACTACAAGATAGCAATGCGATAGTAGTCCCAATGGAACTGAAACACCCTCTTCACCCCCCACAAACTCAAAACGACTGAGCCCTGAAGCGTACAGCAAACGTTCTGTAACTCAGCCTCCTCTACTCACCAAGCCCACAGTTTCACTATGAAATCAAGCACACACGGTATGTGAGAAAGTTTTATCGTTTTAGAATCAAAATATCCCTTAAAATATTTACATTTTACAATAAAAAGGATAGCAAAACACAAAGTAATGTACAGGCTCAGGTATTCAAGTTTTGAAGCAGGAAAACGGTGGGGGGAGAAATGAATTCACTACTATAAATCATATTTTCCAGAACTTAGGTTTAAAAATGCTCTTATTAAAACAACAAGTGCAGTTTAAAGCAGTAACATTCGAGCAGCTCAGCCTTCCAATTTCTGGTCACAGACTGCTTCAGATGCTTAGGAATTACTTGGAATAAAAGCTAGTTAAACACACTCGAATTATTTTATTGTACGACTGAATAATTTAAAAAAACCTCTTCACACCACTGAGTCTGTGTGTGGATTCGGAGGGTTTTTTTACAGTCTTTAAAAACAGTGCAATTTAAAAAGAAGGTTATTGTATGAAATTCACCTTTAAAATTATCAGAGCATCTTAAAACAGAGGAGAGCACAAATTACCAAAGGCAGCAACTATATTGCAGACTTGACTAAAGCCAACTAAGAAAATTTCTAAGCCTTTATTGCATATTAATAAAAGAAATCTGTAAAACTTTGAATACACAGCAATGGAAAATCTTTCAAAATATGAAACTCCTAATTTCTAGCGATAGTTGGTATCGTGAACAAAAGGATGAGTAGTGGTACGTCGAGTGGTACCAAAACACAGACTTGTTTCTGCAAAACATCAACACGGGATAAAAAAGATGGCACAATCCAAGCAGGCTCTGTTGCTGTTTTTGTATCTATAATACAAAGTTGTAGAACATCGCTCTAACAGTTTACTTAAATAGGTTTTGAAAAGACTTGCCTGCGGAGTGGGTTTTTTACCTTTTGCTTTTAGTTCTGTCACTGTGGTCCCTAGGTCTGTCTTTGTTCTTCTCACTTTCTCGTTCTCTATGCTTCTCTTTATTTTTCTCCCTCTCTTTATCTTTTTCATGAGCCTGTTCCTCACTTTTAGGTTTTTCTGTCTTTTTTTCTGCATTTCTAGTCGAGTTGGGGCTTTTTTCATCAGCAGCCCTATCGCTCTGTGGAGACTGCAATCTTTCTTTGTCTCTCTGTCCTTCCTCTCTACTCTTCCTCTCTCTGTCTTTTTCCTGGTTTCTGTCTCTGTGCCTATTTCTTTCAGAATCTTGTTCCCAGTATTTTTCATTGTTTGACTCTTTTTCATGTCTATCTTTTTTTTGGTGTTGGGATTCACTGTAAAATCTTTGTCTATTTTGATCACTTTTTCCTCTACTGAACCCTCCTCTCTCCAAGTGCTGCTGTTCTTGCCTGCCCCATGGATCGCTGTGACGTCTTTCTGGTCTCCGGTTGTCATTACCTGGAAAAAAATTGTCTGGCCCCAAAAATCTTGATCGTTTGTGAGCTACTGGTAGCCCTTGTGTGATGGGTCCACCATAGTGTGGCGGCTGACCTGATAAATGAGCTACTGGTGGCCATGGCATCATTGGATTTTGAGGAAAGCCAAAGCCAGGAGGAGGGAGAAGTGGAGGCGGTAAATGAGGAGGAAATCCAAACATAGGGTTGTTTTGTGGAGAGAAGTTGTGAGGTGCAGGACCCTGAAACTGAAATCCAAGTGGATTAGGTTTAGGATGCTGAAAATTGTGCTGTGGAGGTCTAACAGATGGGAAGTTGCTACTTCCAATAGGATTTTGGACTTTGGAAATAAATTCAGAACGAGAAGTGTTTTCTGTTTCAAAATGAGATGAAGTTGCTGCTGGTCCCCTTCTAAACGAGTTCACTGTTTCAATGTTCTGCAACCGTGCATCTTCCTGCAAGTGTTTGCTGTCTTCCACTTGAGATGCAGTTGCACTATCCGCTTTCACTGCAGCTGAACTGTACTGTGTCTCACTGGTTTTTGCATCGTTTTGATACGGGTTTAAGCCCGTTTCTCCAGAAGACTGCTTAGTCTCTGGTTCCATCTGATTGTTCCCTGAAGCATTCTGTCGATCTTCATTTCTGCTAACGTCTGCTTCCTTGTTTTCTGAAGCGCTGGTCTGCTGGCTTCGCCCAGCTGCCTGTCGTGGGTCTCTTTTAAGATTAATAAATGGTGGTGATTTAGAGGTATTTGTAGAGGTACCCTCAGCAGAGCCCACGTTTATGCTGTTCTCACTGGGTTTTTTCCCTGTACTGGACGATGCAGAAGAAAAGCTGAAGTTTGTGGTCCTTCTAACTTCCTGGGCACCATTGTCCTTGTCAGGTAGCTGCCGCTTTGCCTCACTTTCTTTACTTTCTTCAGTTTCTTTATTCTGTGACTGAGCAGATAAGTTTGCTAAAAACGCCTCTGTGGAGACATCTGGAGGCTTTCCCTTAACACTCAGCCCCATCAAAGACCCAGCACTTCTGGCAGAACTTGAGGTCCCTACAGCTGCTGCATCCACAGTCACAGCGGTGCTAGCAGATTCTTGTAGATCATCTGAACCAGTCTTTGCTTCGCGAACTTCAGTAGTTACATCAGCCACATCCATGCTTTCTTCTTTTGGGGTCACCTGCTCATTCACTAACGGTGTATCTTCAGCAGGACTTGTTTCTGACTTCTGCTCATATGCCTGCCCTGTCGTACCCAGGAGGCTTTGAAGAATATCATCTACTGGCAACGGTTTATTCGCTAGTTCCAGAGTAGAAGGTTGATTTTCCCATCCCACCAGCACTCCAGGAAGAAATCTGAGGGGTTTCGGTGGCTCGTGTTTGGTACTTTCCACCAAGGGCTCAGAAACTGCTGGAACATCTTCTATACTGGACTGCTGAGATTTATTTCTCTGCTTGTGCAGCACAGTAGTGAAGGAATTAAAAAAATCATTTTCCTCCTCTTCTTCCAGTGCCAGCTCATGATGAGAGACTTCAGGTTTGTTTGGCTTGCTTTTCTTCTCTGGGGGTAAGTTACTCGAGGTACTTTCTGAAGATTCATCCACAAAACTACTAGTAACACTTGTAACAGCAGAGATCTGCCTTTTCATTTTCTGGCGAATTATCAATCCCAGCAACAAATTGGGTCGATGAATTTCAATCCCTGTGCAAAATTATAACAGCAATTGATCATCTCCTTATGTTTTTGTTAAAGCAGTAATTTTAACTAAAGCGAACTCTATACTCTCACAATAACTATTATAAGTAGTCTAATTTTACAATATTTTGAGTATTTCCAACATAGAAATGACTTCAGACACCACAATTTCAAATGGGTTTAAGTGTAACCACTATAGCACATTGAATTTTCTCTTCTATTCCTGCTTTAAATGCCTTTAAGTAGCGCTACAGTCACAAAGTTCCTGCACTTACCAGGCCCATCAAAAGGCACCAGATGATGTGGGACTTTATCTGAGGAACCTAAAGGGATGAGGTACAAATCTTTCACTTGCTTCATGTTATTGGCTGCCACACCATAACGTTTTCTGCTGCTGAAGTAGGCAAACAACAACGCGTAGGATATCTGGTCCTCTTCAGTTACTGGGGTAAAGCGAACTACACAGATCTCCTGTTGACAAAAAGAGAGAGGAAACGATGATCAGATACGTTTTTCTGTGATTTAAATTGCTTTTTATTTAAAAATACAGATCAAAGGAGGAGAAAAAGCCTGCCAAGATAGCAGAGAACAGCAGAGACAGGAGCAGAAACAAGGTCAAAACTAATTAAGGAGGATTGGAGACAGCATTTAGTATAAAAACTTATAAACAAACACTTCCAGTGCATGATGACAAAGAAAATATTTTATGAGTCAGCTAAATACCAGGTTTTAGAGAACCATGAAAGCCTCAAGTAATTATTCCCTTCCCTATGCTTAACATTACTAGAAAGCTTTGTTTTGCAGTCTACTGTGTCCAATATATTCAGTGTATTAGGGGAAGACCAGTACTCAGGTGCCACAAATATGACTAAAGCCCAGCTCAGGAGTTGATGCTGGGGCTGATGCACTTGTAATGACTTAATGACCAGGAGGATGGGACAGGAGACCCCCAGCAGAACTGAGACAGCACCAAAGCAAGGACAGCGGCTGATAATGCTAGCTGCCATTCTGAGGGACTTCAGGCTGACCCCTGTGAAGGGCAACAAAGGGAAAGCACTTAATGGAGATGGTGCTTTATCATCAGGACAGGGTAGGGGCTGACCTGGCTGGAAAGCAGCTATGCCAAGGACATGGGGGTCCCAGTGGACAACCGGAACACAAACCAGCTATGCACCAATGCGAAGGCCAACTGCATGCTGGACTGTCAGGAGCAACACAGCCAGCAAGCCAAGGAAAATGCATATTCCTTTCTATACAGCACTCATGCGACAGCATCTGGAGAAAACCACTTAGTTTTGGGCTCCCTAGCACAAGAACAACCTGCACACAGCAGCAAAAGTTCAGCAGAGGATCACCAAGATGGTCTGCAGTACAGAAACAAAAAGGTAATACCTATCCCGACACTCGTGATGAGTTACTGTTTCAAAGGAAAGCAAGTACTCTCCAACAGCAAGGAACAGGTGAAGGTTAGACAGTAAGAGAACAAAACACCACCAGCTGCCATTCCTACCACTCAATATAACCTTTCAAATGTCATGTATTTTACAAGTGTTCCAGTGAATAAAAAAGACCTTTACAGTTAGCAGGATGTATGGTAAACAGCAATCCTTCCATATGGTAAATTCTTACCTTGGTCCCTGAAGCTTTGATTTTTTCTACGTAATCCCAGACTGTGTGTGGAGATATCCTGCCGCCTACTTGAATACTATCAGGTAAATCCTATAAGGAAAGACAACAGAAAGCTGAATCCAATGTAAACATTGTGGGGAAATCCCTCACTGAGTGCCTGTTTCAGATATTAACTTGAGTCTTTAATACCTTAAATTATAATTTAAAACATCAGTGTAAGTTACAACAGAAGAAACAATTTTCAATATTTCAAATAAAAATGAATTTTGTAAAACTTCATTTGGTATTTAAATTAACATTTTCAGTGCCAAATCAATGGTCTGCACTAAATTAGTTATAATTCAGTACTGTTCACCTATACCGCCTCAAATTACTTATTTCAGTAACGTGAACTGCAGACATAGTTGTGCTGTAAGATCAAACAGCAATAAGAGGCCCAAACCTATGTATTTAACAGATTTTCAAAATGTTAAGGATGAGGGAAAGCATAACCTACACACAAGCATAAATCTGTTCTTGTATTCTATTGAGTTCAGCGTACAAGCAACAAAACCAGACTTGCAGAATCGTTTAGGAACATATAAGGGAATCTTTTTTGGAAATAAAGCCAGAGTTTTGAAAAGATATTTTGTGTTTGTGAAATACTCTGTGTTAGAGGGTATGGCATGCCCTGCACTTCACTTAAGATCTACAGCTATGTAAAGACAATTCACACACTGTAAATCACATTTTACACAATCACATTTTTTAATTAGAAAGCTGATGCATTCTGTGTCACTAGCAAAAAGTAACACTGAGTCTTATGAGCTCTCTCATCTGTCTTTCAACACAACTACTATAAGCAGTTGCATCCTTTTGCTGTCTCTTAGACACCAAAGAGGACACTAAATGGTCTTTTTTTCTTTTAAGGGTCAATTTAGTCTTAAATCACAGAATCACACAATGTTAAGGATTGGAAGGGACCTCAGAAGATCATCCAGCCCAATCCTCCTGCCAGAGCAGGTCCCCCTTCCACAAAAGCCTTACTTAGTACAATGACTAGCTTTCAATGCCTTTTTGCATTACACTATTACCAGCTTACAAGGGAAACAAGCCATGTAAACTGCTCATTCACTTCAGTAAATATAAATACCTCCATCAAATACTCAAAAGAGCCAGACACAGGGTAAGCCTTAATAACAAACTTTGCCACTGAAGGCATGTTGATAAAACCCTTCCAGATGAAATTCAAGCGTGCCAAAAACAGACTTTCACATTCCACTGTACCAGGTGTTTCTGACCTGAAGAACAGCAAAAAGAACACACTGTTTAGAACACAGCAAGCAAGATGACAACAACTTTTTGTTATAATATAAAACAAACTGTGTATCACTAAGACCTTTTTCAGTTAAAAAGTCAATGAAAAAGGGAAGGCAAACAACCATGTTTCTCATCTTCCAGTAGAGTACACAGATGCTATAGGAAGGACAGACAGGTAAGTAGCACATGATGTACTACTTCTTTTGACATATATCCTAAATAACTAGGCGTTAATGTTTTACTAGAAAACCTGAGAAAAAACAGCCTCATAAATTGCAATTCCTTCTTTTGTGAGTTCCAGTGTGGAAGGAAGAGCTGACAGCAAACAAAGCAAAACATCAAGCAAGCTGTTAACTGTCATTTCTAGAAAAGTGCTGCTTTGAGATTTGAAACCAGCCTGATTTCTATCAGTGTAAATGCTCTGTGTGGAGCAATTTAAATTTCCCTAGCTCTATACATACATAATGCACACACCCCTTGTAACTTCATAACTCTACATACTACATTCCTTAACAGCAGAATACAGTACAAAATCTATTATCCTGACATTTTTAACATGAATTCATGTGCTGTGTTAATTAATCACTCAATCACAATGTGTTAGGTGTTACAAGGAATCTCTGGAGATCATGTAGTCCACCCTTCCCTGCAGAACTATCTAGAGAAAATAATACAGGAACACATCCAGCAAGCCTTTGAAAGATTGTACAACCACTCTGGATCTGGACAGCCTGTTCCACAGCTTTCATTAAAGATTTTAGGTGGAAATTCCAGTGTTCTAGTTTGCACCCATAGTTTCAATATGATTAAACCTTGTTTTGATGTTTAAACCATGTTCCACCCAAAACTCAAGCTAGTTCACTTTTCCCCCAAAGAAAATGTAGTTATGAGGAATCTGTGATCACAACATATGCAGCATATTATTTTTATAAATGTGTGGCACATAATTACTGAATTGTTTAGGTTGGAAAAGACCTAACTCAAACCTAACTCTACCAAGTCCACTGCTAAACCCTGCCCTTAAACACTATTCTTACATGAGGCTTACTCCAGCATTGAGCCTCACTCCTAAGGTGCACAACTTCAAGTGTACAAATAGATTAACAAAATGACATTTAAAAACTTAATCCCTAATATCTTAACATTAACAATGTCTTTCATTTTAAAATGCTGTTTTCACAGTTTAGATTACTTTGGGAGAGGTGTGAGCGATGACTTGGAGTCTTGCTTTTCATCTTCCAATAATTCTGAAGCTAAAATGCTTGATGTTGAAGAAAGTGCATCTGCAATACTCTCTGCTTCATTGTCTGACTGCTTCCTTGCAACTCCAACAGACACTTTGACTTTTTTTGCCGAAAGATCATCGGTAGGTGGTGCCATCCGGCCTGCAGAGAATGAATTGCAGTGCTGTTTATTTTTTACTACATTAACAAAAGATTAAAAGAAACCCACTATGTGGAAGACAGGCTGAAAATACTACATGGTGCCAACAAAGTGGGATAGGACGAATAAAGCATGATTGTGCAATGTATCATTTAGGTTATATTTATATTATTTACATTCACTTCCCTTTTGTACATTATTAAGTAAAACACTGCTTCCACAGCTTTATTACCAAACTAGGGAAAAATCCCCAATTATTGACATTGAGGGATGCTGAGACTTATGACTAAAAAGCATTATACAAGCACAAGATAATTATTTTTGACATGTTTTTCAAATTACCTATGCAGATTTTGCAGTTAAGATCAAAGAGATGATTTTTATGTTGGCTTGTGGTGTCTGGAGATGCAGATTCATTAACTTCTTTATCTTTTTCAGCTTCTTCTGACTTCTCAAATAACTTCGTATTAGATTCCTAAGCAAAGTCAAGCACAGTTAGGAATATTAACAGTAGAAGAAAAGCCTAACATTGGCATTCACAGTGCTCCAGTAATTTTACCCCTTCAGATATAAAACTCTATACCCTAAAATGCTCTCACAAAAATCTACAAAGACATTCAAATAATAAATCTTTTTATATATGATTTAAAATATTTTCTACTATTGCCAGAATTCATCATACAATAAAGAACAAGTAAAACAAACAAAACCACCAAGCCTAGATGCAGAAGTCTGTAAGGATGAAAGAACAGACCTAACGTACATTTACAGATGTGAAGAACATAATAACAACCAAATCATCTTACAGCTATATTCTCTATGAATGAAATACACTGTACTGGCATGTTCTTCTACCTGAATTCCCATGACTTCCTCTTGTTCTTTTATTGGTGTTTCACTTTCAATTTCTATTTCTCCTTTGTGAGTAATTTTTGTGATAGGTCTTCTTTCAACTTCCCGCTGTTCTTTCTCAATCATTTCAATTGTCTGTAAAACACACAGAGTTCTATATCTTTACTTCCATTCAGTACAATTTGGAAATCGATAAATGTAACAACAGATTTGCGAACAAGAAATACCCTGGGTGAATGAAAGAATTTTGATTTTGCAAGTATCATGAAGCTTCATAAAACAAATGCACAAGCAACTGGTCTAACTTCCCCTCCAGTGAAGGAAGTACTCACTGGGCATGTATTTAAACAAATCATAAAAGAGACCTTCAACACTTAAAAGTCATTCAGAATTTCTAAAAGGTAATTCTGAATTTTCAAAAGCTAACCAAATCTAATAATAGGGACAATGTAAAACATAAATATACTTGTCAAGAGCTTGCTTTTTAGTACACAAACCTAACAATCTACCTCAACAAAACCTTTGAAAACATTCTTCAAGTAATGGATATGTCTGTTCTGATCAGCACTGCTGCACTGCTCTGTTGTAACAAACAACACAAAATTTTACTTATGAAATTGCTTCTTAAAGCACATTTCTACTTCTAAAACAAAAAAGATTTGTGTTGACTATCCCAAATATTTTAAGTGTGTTTTCATACGGAAACAAGGATTCTGTAAATGCTTGATCTTTTTGCCAAATGCCTACAGTTACTTTTGAATCAAAGTTAGCAAGCAGTAGTGTCAAAGTCTTAATAGGAAAATGAAAGGTCTAGTAAAATGATCCACTGCTTTTCATTTTAAATGTTGTGGCCCGTTCTAATTTCTATAAATTTTGAAGAGTCTCTCTAAAATATTTAGGACACCTCAGTGGTTTTTGAACAGCAATCACTGTTGTTTTGAAGCTGTTCCTCACTTGAAGTAACAGAATGTTGTCACAATTCATAAACTGGTATATCCACCACAACCAAGGAAAAGGTAAAACAATCAGGAATGCTGCAATGCAAACGGTAGCCTCTAAAACAGCAGAGCCTTGTGGTGTTTCAGTTATCACTGAACACTCCAGATCACACAGAATTCAAGGGGATGAATTTACAACTACTAGTAGTTGTAGAGCTAGTGTACTCTGCAGTACACTACCTACTCGTGAAGTTTTTACAGAAGTGATGTGCTGTAACCTGTACTTTCTGGCACCATAAAACCCTAACATAAAACACATACCAGTTAACAGTGCAAACATTTTGTGCCTTTCAGGTCTAGGGAGTGTCATATCAGTATCAAAGTTTCTCCTAGCATAGATCCAGGCTTTGAAAAACTAGAGAACTTGATGCTGTGATCAGGTAAGTGGTTGCCATTAACAATCACTGGACGAACTGCCAAATAACCAGGGTAATACTGAAGGAAAATGTGTTTTCTGTACAAATAGTACAGCTCCTCATATTCCTGCTCTCATTGTCAGCACAGCTATAATTACAGAGTGACTTTCTGCCCAAACTAATTTAATACAATTTCTACACTTTGTTGGGATGTTTTTTCTCCTCTTTAATCCTTTCCTTTAATCTGTTTTTCATACTGGAAGATCTTTAGGTTTACTTTCAGGCTCCTGATTATCACTTTGTGCCACAAACATTCAGTTCTTTCTATGCACAATTAACCCGCAAACATTGTTTAAAAAAGCTTAGGCAACCAACTAAACAATGTAAGCTGACAAGTCTCACATGTCTGTTTTCTCTCTGTCTCCAAGCAGCCAGTTCTTTGGAAGCCAGTTCTTCTGGGCTCATTTTTATTAGATGATCTGGAGTAACCTCTCCTTTCAGTACTTTCTTGAATAATATCTAGAAGCAAGAAGAAAAGTTAGCTATTGTTATTAAGAAACAGCTCACAGCAGGAAATGAGTAGAAACATACAACGTACTCTGCATAGCTATATGCACCATGTGCTTTTATAATCAATTGCCAATCATCACCACTACTAAACTTTAGATGATACAAAACTTGATTCCAAAACTCCATTTATCTTACTAGACATTTGAATGCATCTACTTATAATCTTAACTATCAGATGTATCTGACGTTACTGTTTATTTCAAAGAAAAAACGGACTAATTTTTTTTCTTAACGGTGCAAATCCCAGCAGAAAAGTATTAAAAGAGGATGTCTGTATTTGTTGATATACTTGACTGACTAAACTGATTTTCTAGAGTAAATAACCACCACATAATTTAGGAGTAAAAGCCAAGAGAAGTCAGTGACAAAAGTTAGCTTGTTCACATTAGTTGTCTAATTTCAATAGTAAAATACTATAGGGAAGCAACTTGATCCGGCGGATCATAACAGAACAAAAGGCAGAAGTTGAGGAGGCCAGTGTGATGTTAAATAATGGACTCCCAAATAGAAAAGAGAGAGAAAATAAAGCCTGCAACATCTGGGTATGAAGAAGCAGTGAGAGGAGCTACTGGACAGAAACCAAAGTGTATGCAGTAAGCAGCAAAGTGCTGGGGGAAAACTGAGAAACCCAAACAACAGATCAACGGTAAAGGGAAATGCTTAAACTAGACAAGTTAAGTCCACTACACTTTGAAACCCCATTATAAAAATTACAGACAGCAAGGAGTTAAGGAATTAACGATGGGGAAGAACAGAGGCAGAAATGAACAAAGAGAACACTGATGGTGCAAGAAGACAACATCAAGAGATGAGGAAACCTATGAAAAAAGCACAAACATTAAATCGTGAAAGGATTAATAAAGTATCTTCACAGAAGACTGTTCCTTTAATCTACAGCACATAAAAGGTTTCTGTAAATCACAACAAATAATGCATACGTTATTTTTAGGATCTTTTAGGTTGAACATTAAACTCCTGTACTTGTTCTTGTACTTCGAATCAGTGTCCCGAAAAAAAGAAAAAAGCTCTCTTTCAATTCTTGTGGCAACTTTTGCTGCTCTCTTCTCAGGAATCTTTAAACTGGAGTCTGTCAGTCTATTGAGAGAACACAAGGGTAAAAATTACCAAATGCTTCCAAATAATAAGTATTTCCTCTCTGCCTTTGCAAAGAGTGTAATTACGAATGCGCTAATAATAAGTATTTACCTTTTCATGAGAATTTCCTTAAGAGACTGCTTGACACTTTGCCGTATCTGGTCAGCAGAAGGTTTGGAAGCTGGCACTGCTGACTGGTGCATTGCACTAATGGAGCCTTTCTCATTTTTCTTTTTCTTAATGTCTTGTTTCTCATGAGCACCTGTCAAAACACAGGGAGTTAACAACTGTAAGCTACTCGAGCCACTGCTACATACTTTTACAGATTCTGGCTATCATGAAATTGTATTTTTAAAATTCTAAGAATCCATCTTCAAGGCAAAGGAATGGAGCTAGGGTGGGTGGTGTTTTGAGCTGTTTTGGTTTAATTTGGTTCGGATTTTGTAACTTCATTAGTAGAAAGTAAGAGAGCTTCTGAACTTTAAGTTATTTTCTTCTACACTGAACTACACTAGCACTTCTAATTGTGTGATCTTACGTAGGATGTTTCCAGTAGCATATTTCAGTGAGTAAATAATATACTTGGAAGCACATGTAAGCATATTCAACTTTGCTTTAATATAGTGGTTTTCATTAAACCTAGCATTTCTGTTATCTGTTAACCATCAAAATTATTTCAATAATAATAATCTTCTGGTTCAGGCAGCAGACACATTTAAACAAGCCCATTATAAGGTTTGTGTTATAAATACTACAAATAACGTAACTGCTAATGAAATGAGCAAAATGTCCTTCAAACTGTAATTTTCAGCGTGTTAATCAAAAGCTCATTTGTCTCAGCACAGAGGTGCTGGGTTGACCACTGGGTTTGATGACCTTGGAGGTCTCTACCAACCTTTATGTTTCTATGTGCATTTCACTAATTTACAGCAGTATCCTTTAATTTATGAAAGCCATGGGAAATAATTTATTGATTGCCTACTCTGAAAAAAGTAACAAACTGAAAGGTGATAAAGATCTCATTTTTTTGTTTGATGGTACAAAGCAGCATTTTGTCATTGTTAGTTTCACCTATTACATGAACTTAAAATATTTGAATATGAGGAGCAAACTACCTGTACTTGTAAGTAGCTGTAGAAAGACAGATTTTCTTTTCCACTGGGGAGACTGAGTGTTTGAAACATCAACTCTCTTATTAACAAGACTATAATCCCCATCAAAGTTACTGATTTTCTCTTCCTCCTAAGTGCAGGGTACAGACCTGAGACAGCTGTTCACTGTTCCATGCTGTGATCAAAAATATTCTCATGCAAGGCTAGTTAAGGAAAGTGACTGCAATAATGCTTTTATTTGTTCAGTGCATTTTTTTGCTCATCTGTTCCTCACAAGGAGGATGAAGAATTGGACTAAAGCCTTTCAAAAAATGTAGCTTGAGGGGGGTGAGGGGAAATGGAAAACCTCCACATGCCAGCAATATATAAGCAAAGTTTTCACCCTCTGAAAACACAAGCCTGTGACAGGGAAGTGATGAGCAAGATGCACAATGAAAGCAATTCAAAGCATTTCGGATGTTCTGTTAGGAATTCCATGTTGATTGTCCTGATTGAGACAGCCATGTCTCCCTTCTGCTTAAAAATTATTTTATATTAACTTCTAGTCTGAAATCACCACTATATACATCTTTTTGCTATCCCCTAGTTCAATTAATGCATTTTAGAATATTTTTATTATTTGATGGATTCCAAAACTCACTGCACTCTCTACCATTTTCTGTTAGAAAGGATATACATTATTTTCTGACTCTACATTTCAAAAGTTGAATGACGTATCTGAAGTCTAAGGGACACCACTTATTATTAAAATGCTTACGTTTAGATTTACATTTAAGCCTGACCATTTTCCATTTATCCCCCAGCAGAAAGACTTTCTAGAACAAATCAGTATTGGCAAAAGACCCAAAGAATAACCTTTTTTAAGGTAAGAATTCAAAGCTTGAATTTAGGAGTTCATGACAGTTCTCATATATTTGTAACATTGGCTTTGTTGCTGAGATTTCAGTCCCAAATTACATCAATTTCATGTTACCGTGATCTTAGACGAATACTGCTTCCTAGAAGGGAGCTGAGAAGGGAAGGGAGGCTGTTTGAGAGGGGAAATAGATCCACCTTCAAAGAACTGAAAATGTGATGGGTCAGTGTGCAGTTATAATGATCCCCTTTGAAATGAGCTGGTGCCATTGTGCAAAAGACATCAGTAAATCCAAGTCTGCTGTATAGAGCAATTAAAACCATTTCATTTACATTATTTTCTAGTATGTTTTTACATTATTTCAAAGTTCTCTGCAATATGAAATACAATTTAATATAGAGATATCTTTGTGTAGCTTTTCTCTCATTCGTCATTATTTGTGCATTCTCTACTATTCACAAAGGAAACGCATCTACACGGGAAATATCGACCTAAATACATATATATATACACACACACAGAGAATTTATAAAAAAATGAAAAGTGTCAATAGTAAGTATCACAGGAGCATGATGATCATCACCATCACTTGCACTACAGAATGTACTGCCACACTAGAGTCATACATAATCCTTCCCTGTACATATGTGAGTTACAGCATGAAATACTTCTAACTTCACTAGCTGATTTTGTGGACCTCTCAACCTCAGTAAGAAATTCCTTACTTAGTTTTTCATTTTTATCTTCAGGGGACCGCTTAGGGATTACAGTAGTTTGTGATCCTTTCCGAGGAGGAACATGTTGCCCTTTTTTAGTATGTGGCTCTCTGGACTCAGACAAGTTCTTCCCTTCACCAGATTCCTGCAATAAACATTTACATGTTAACATTACCGGACCATTATGTACTTAGAATGCATTTTTCTCTGTGCACACATCACAAAATACTTTCTTAAAAGTAACTGTAACACACTGATTACTGCCAAGTAATTCTGAAATATTGGTGAAGACACATCACAGGCAGTTTGCAGTTAGGCTTTGTATGGACAACAGCTTTGTAGTCGTTTCAAAAGGTCTGGGGGATTCCAGTCAATATCTCTTAGTCATACAAAGCATGTCACTTCTTTTTAGAAAGCACATACAGAACAATTGACATGTCAGAACTACAATACTATTACTTACAAATAAGACACAGAATCACTGATGATTAAGTTATGATATGATTCTATATACTAAGAGACTGGAAAGAATTGTAATAAAATCATCTCACTGCTCTTGCAAATTATCCTTTGTTTAGTAAAATGAGATGCAAAAGAAGTGTAAAGGCCCTAATTATAATGTTAGGAATTCTCTTCTATGTATAATCTGAAGTTAAACCAATCAAAAAAAAAATACTGGGTTGATACTGTTTTACAAATAACTTAAAAGTTATGTAATTTATATCATACAGACATCTCAGCGAAGTGTTTCAAGGTCCAAAAGGAAAAAAACTGCACTAAGCTGTTCATCAT
This sequence comes from Upupa epops, assembly GCA_013397515.1. NCBI lineage: Eukaryota > Metazoa > Chordata > Aves > Bucerotiformes > Upupidae > Upupa > Upupa epops. Next base: position 91,567 of record VZRI01005802.1, on the reverse strand, counting down.
TTCTCCATGCACCTATACGTACAGACGTACATACACATACAAATATGAGATGAACACAACCCCACTGACTATGCCTTACAATCACAGAACAATCAAGGTTGGAAATTACCTCCAAGGTCATCAAGTCCAACCACCTACCCCACAGACCCTAACTACTAAAACATCTCCTGAAACACCATGTCTACCCTTTTTCTGAATCCCTAACTGAACCTAAGTTCAGTAATATCATCTCAAAGAGACAAGCCAGTCTGGAAATAAAGTATCTCTAAAAATAATAAAGGAAAAGTTTTAAATCATATTCACAAGAACGTTTGAAACACATTTAAATGGCAGAGGGTTAGTGGAAACGCCTCCTACTGCCAGTAATAAACAGCAACTTTATGCATTAGGACTCACGCGTCTGAAGATTTTCACTTTGTGCTTCCCAGTGTCCTCCGTTTGCTTTGTTTTCTCAGTTGTTACATTTAGATTACAGGCAGGTGTTTGTTTTGACATCCCCAGTCTGTCACACTCAGCTGTTTTTTCTTCTCTGTGGATTTCAAGTTTTGCTTGAGTTTCTGGTCCGCTTTGATCCAAACACTCCAATTTTTTGTCTTCTTCCACACAGCATTTCATGCACACATATTCTTTATCTTCTTCACCCATCTGCTGTGCTTGAGAAAGACTCAGTCCAACACAGTCACCATGAAACCAATCATCACATCTACCACAGCCTACCATAAACCTGGAATAAAGCAAGACAAAAAAAGATACAGAGGTTCAGAGCAGAGTATACTACTTGTTTGGATTTGTACCTCTCAACTGTTCATTCTCACCTGGCAAGTGATTTTCTTTGTAGCTTTACATCCATCTCCAGCCTTACAACATGGTATGATACTCCTGAGTACTTTCTGGCCTTTCTGCCTTTTGCGGTAGTCCAAGACACCATCATAACCTTATAATAATTTTGTAAGCTGACACAAAACCCTACTAGTAGGGCTTTTTTCAGATTCCTATTACAATTAATGGATATGAATGCAAGAAAAAAATGCTTTACAAAATTTAAACACTCTCAAAAGCAGTAAACCTGAGTTTGAAAAGATCACACCCTCTTGTCCTTCAAATATTTCCATCCTCTTCCATGGAATTAAGAGATGTTTATGAATTTGGAAATGAGTACAGAAATATCAAGCTATTCTATATTGGTCAGTATTTTACATTATGTTTCCAGAAAGATGCTTTTTGGTCCCTTTACTGGTGAGTTTGCCTTTCAGATACACCAGTCTAGTTCACATTGACTGGCTGGCTTGAAACACAGCATACACCACTTTCGTCTTGCTCAGCAATTTTATTCAGAGCTAACAGTTAAAGAATGTTTGCAACACTAAAACTGAATGTCATTCCCTAGGGAACTACTTAGGAAGGGCGTGGAATTTCACAGTTACTTTGAACAGACACCTTATGTGTTTCAGGACACTCATGGCAATCCTTTCTTACAATAATGAAATACCAACTCTGCTTTCTCATGTAAAAAGAGCTCTTGCACTATCCACTTATGTTCTCCTTCCCACTTTCACAGGATAACCCAACAGAGACATCATCAAATCCAGTCCTTCAACCAAGCACTGCCAGGTCACCATTAAATATCTTCTAACTTTCACCTTTGTTCTCGCTTTTTAATCACACAAAGTATATTAAATATAAGTTAGTACTACATAGTCTGGATGAGGAAAATCCAGGAAGACTGCAAGATTATGAAAAGTGCGACTTGTTAATATTGGAAAATCATTTAATCAATCATTAGGTTTTAAATTCCATAGCAGACCTGATGTTAAGAGTCATTCATCAAGCATTGAATGTTTTAACAACATATTCAGCAAGTGGCAAACCTTGTTTGCTTAGTGTACTAGCCTACAGAATCATCTTACAAGAGATTTAAGGAAAATTATTCTTAACTTATGTATGTTCCTAGGATCTGCCATGTGCTGACTTATCTACTCAGAAAAATCATATAAAAAGAGGAACTCTCATTCTCCAGACCTGCAAACACTCCAGCTGGCTTGATACAAGTATTGTATTAAATGACTGGTACATCAAGAGACTAAAATTCTTATTCAACAGAAGATGCTTGAAACAAAAGAGCAGGTGACAATATTGTGGCTGTATTATCTGTCCTTGCTTACCCAAAATAAATCAGGATTTCATTCTGCTGAAGTAAATATTTTAAGGCAAGGTGAGCCTGAGAACTTTTAAAGCTCCTGCACTTTGACAAAAAGGCCATTTCCAGTTTTATGGTTCTTAAGGACACGGAGAATCAGTGGGTAGAGTCAGGGTAATGGTTGGACATGATGACCTTAAAGTCTTCTCCAATCTAAATGGTTCTGTGATTCTATAAGATTATGATTTACTAGCCTGTGATGCTGATTGCTAGATCTGAAGACACGAGTTTTTAATGTGATTTGTGAAAACTCTTTTCTCCTTTATTTCTGAGCTGCACGTACTTTTACCTTATCACTGGCAAACAATATCTGCCCATGTACTGAGTAGTTTCAATTAAGAAGGCAAAGGTTCACTTTTTGTCGGTATCTCATTCTTTCCAGATGCATGTTCCAGCCAAGTAAAGTTACAAGAAATTTAACGGTAGGTAACAAATGCTTCTGACGATTATACCAGAGTAATACCACAGCATTCAGAAACACAACCACAAAACACAGAGAAGCAATGGGACTTGAATACAAAGCTAACGGTTCCTTTCTGAGAATCTAGAGCCAAACACGATGACAAGGAAATAGTGTGAGCACCTATTTCACAACTGCAAGGAACCACAAGGGGGTGCTTTGCATAGGATGTGTCTTGCACCATTGCAAGACAGTACTAGCAACGCTTTTAGAACACTGAAACCAGTTACAGACACTCCAAACATATGATTTTCTGCAGAGTTGAAATACAAACAAAACATAGTCAAGTGCTGGTGGCTTAAAGGGTATCTTGGCTAAAAATAGAAGGAAACATCTTGAAGACACAAATGCTACTACTTGAGCTTTTATTAAAAAAAAATCTTGTAGGTATATATTAAAAATATACGAGCTTTTTCTCCCAGGTTGTAAATTCAGGCATTGGAGACTGATTTGTTCCATAAACAAGACAACCTTGTTGCTGCAACCTTCAGCAACTAAAACATTTTTTTTTTTTACTAAATTTGCAGAAAAGTAGAATAAAATAGAGAAGATGCTGCACATCTTCAACTTTGAATTCACAACGTGTAATTTTTCAGCCTATCTCACAAGAGGGCAATAGAGACGGTAAGTAAAGCAGCAAGGTAGACATCACATCTTGTATCTTTGTTTTCAGATCTGTAAAATAAACTATTTCAAAGGTCATTCTTCACTATGAGTACACACCAAGATGGACAAGTGTCGATAAACCATCTTAAGCAGACAATTAAAGATGGAATACCCATTTGGCTTGGTCCCAGCCTTCACAGTAAGGTTTCAAGTACACGATAATTAAACACACACAAAACTTCAGAATGCTGGACTTAGAAACTAAACTACAACATAAAGCTGAAAAGGTCTGTCATGCAATAAAACAAAATGTAGTGTTTAAAATTGTCTTGCTTAAAGCTACTTGTACAAATGGTAATAAAAATTCTGGTATGACTGATCTCAACATTCAATTCTACTAGTATTTTTAAACTACTCAACTGTATGACCACAAGTTCTGAGGCTGGGAGAGAACACACTGATTTGTATACCAGTAATTTAAATAATCCATTTTACCATAGGGCCGCTTTACATCTTTATCTGCTTCACTCATCTGCACACAAGGCACAAGTATGACTTTGAACAGCAGTTATAATTGTGTGACAGGAGTGTTCAAAGACTAAAAATGGGAGCCAAGGGAAAATGAAGCCTGGCTTGAAAGATCAAGGATGTCTCTTCTTGTACAGCTGTCAGATGGGACTGAAGAGGTTCTGATGTCTTGGACTATCAGAGCACCAAGGTTTCTGAATACATATTGCTTCAAGTTAGAAGTGCAGGAGTTTTACCCATGTTGTAAGACTGGATTGGAAGATGTAAAGCTGAAAGAGAAAAGAAAAATGTGTTTTAAAATATTAACCCATGCCATACTCAATAGCAGAGTTGCTTTCACTGGATAATAGGAGTAATACTTTAATATAAAACAAATAACATCTTTAAGAAGAACCTAAAAAGAGATGACAGCAGCGAGCACCACAGTTCACAGGAACCCTTGGCATAGAACATGTTATTACTTCAGTCCTTTAAAGAATCATCTTCGTTGTCCACCATCAGTACAAAAAGATGCACCTTAAAATGAGAACGTAATAGATGGATGATGGTTTCTTTCTTTCAGAGACTTCCTTTGGTGTGTTATTTGTGGTAAATTAACCATGTTAGATGAAAAACTCCAGCTTGGGACAATTTCAAAATCTAGAGGCATTGGTTTAAAATCCATTTACTTACTTTCATAGTAAATAACAAAAGCAAATTACCGGATAAATCAGTTACTGTGAAATTAGATTTTACAAGTTAAATGGACAGAAACCATTTTGCTCATACAAGAGATGTTTGTTGTAAAGCTATACCCAACAGTGCAAACTGATAACATCTTGCTCCGTCTGCAGTTTAATACACTTGTACTGTTCAATGAACACAAACTACAACTAAGTTATCATCATAATCTAATTACTGTTTTCATGAAGAATGTTGTCACCACAATGACTCCCTTGTTGCTTCCTCCACCCTTAAAAAATATCCAGACTTAACTTAAAGATGGATATAAACTTGTTGCTTTAATCTCCTTCCTCAGTGATTCTGTGCAAATTATACAGTTGTCTGGTTCCAAATTACTATACAACAAATTCCCTAGCAATAACCTCTACAGCAGGAGAACAGTCTTTGCAGATTTATTTTAAACTTAATCCAGCAAAGTAATTTTCTGTATTAGTTGTGCAAAAACCTTTTAGTGATTGTACATGCAAGAGATCTGGAATACTGTATCTCTGCTAAATCAACTTTCCAATTAACTGCATTTTACAGCACTACTTAACTTTTCCTCTATGCTGAAACAGAGTTGAAATGTTGCTAAAAAGAAGCCCCTAAGGAAAACTCCAGTCTCACCTCACTTAATTTTCCTGTGAGCTCTGAGAAGGCCAGTTTGTGCCTGACCACACAAACTGCAAGGTCAAATCCCAGGCAACGAAGAAACAAAGCCACACAAAAAAGCCACCACAAAAGAACAAAAGAGAATGCACAAACACCTGCAGCCTCTCATGCAATCTAACAAAAAAAAACCTTGCTAGAATAACAGAGCTCAAAAGTCACCAGTGATAAATTAAAGCTACAAAACTACCCTCATGATAGAATGCTTTCTAGAAAGTCTGCTCAGAGTATCTGCAGTTATGTACCATGTGAAACTTCTTCCATTAAAAGAAAGACAAGGCAGACAATCTGAACATCAGTTTTGTCTACCTGAAAGGAGTGAGCTTAGCCTTCCAGTCAGCTTAAAACTTGAACATCCAATGAAAACTGGATAAATTTATTCTATGAGCCTGCACATCGGAAGGAAGCATAGATGCATACAAAAAAGAAATCTTACATTAGCAGATGTCTCAATTTCTGCAGAGCTACCATCTAACTCTATGCCGAGAAATACTATTTTCTTAACTATATTTAAAGATCTTTGACCTATCTTCTGGAACAAGAACTACTGTTTGTGTCAAGTCTTAGCATTTTGAACCACTTGAGCTCATTTAGAAGTTGAAGTAGTAACTTCAGTGAAATGCCTTCCTATGTGATAATTTATACCCAGCACATGTCAAGAAAACTCATTGACATGATTCATGTTATTAGCTGATAAGAAAATATTTAACAGCAAATTGGAAAAGGTTGGCAAAATCAAGCTCTTCTATAAGGAACACCGAATCCAACTTTGTTTTAAAAAAAGCATTTGGGATGTGCTGGAAATTACTAAGTACAAAAAATTAAATTCTAATTATCTACCTTGCCCAAAAACATAAGGTCTAGTTTCCCTCCAAAAGAACAATTAGTTTTTTACTTCTGCTGCAAAAATAACTCTCTGAATGGAAACTACTACGTTAAACAGGCTGAAACAGTCCCAAAACGAGCTACCAGTGTGTGTGTGTTTGTGTGTGTTTGTGTGTGTGTGTGTGCGCGTGTGGATCTACAGAACAGCTATGTTGGTTCCAGCTTGCACAAACCAAGACAAGTGAAAACAGTAACAAACAGTCATTGCTGAAAGCTCAGAGAATGGTGATCTATGAGGAGCTAAAAAAAAACCAGGCATGCCTCTTAGGAAGCACTTACAAAACACTTTGTAATGTGTTTTGATCATGCAAGTCACACCTTTGTCAAGGAGGATTCCTCCCTTCCCAGCCAAAGCTACAATATCTGCAGGGCACAGGAAGCTTGCTTTGACTTTGTATGTGGTGCTGCATGTGTTTAGAAAGGTAGAAATTTTTCCACTGCTGATTCTAAAACAAAACAACGTACAAGTACCATCCTTTTACTATTCTTCTTGCAGGCACGTTAACGTTACTCTAGGGCATTCTGTACACAAACAAAGCTGATGACACAATCCCCCACGAATTATTTCCAACCTGAATCTGTTTTCCAAGTTCAGTGGTTAGTGGATTTGCACTTATTGTACGGAATACAAAAAGGTTTCAGTGACTACTAATCTCTAGATTAATTTCTAAATGTGTTTCATTAACACGACATACCGCAGAGATCTCACACACACTACTTCCCAAATCAGGTCTGCAGGGGCATTTCAGCTTCTTTTTCTACACAGTACCACGACATTGCTAAATGTTTCTGAAGTTTAAGTAACCACAGAGCAGGATATCAACACAAATGTTTTGGTTCTTAGCTCTGCTTCTTACATTAGCTTTTATGTTTTACTGAGTGATAGAAGTGAAAATTATCATGTTAAGCTTTCTTTTTTTCATGTTACACTGAAAATGCTTTCTGGGTTTTGCACTAATAAATAAAGACATATGAAATCACAGAATCATACAATAATCATTGTTGGTAAGGATGTCCTAGACTACTGAGTCCAGCCGTACCCACACCAACAAAAACCCGAATACATGATTGATTGAAAAAACACAAAACAACCCCCTCCGTGCTTGCCACTATCGCAGGTTGTGAAGCAACATGGCTACTTGGTTCTTAAACACCTACAGGGAAGGGGACTCCACTACCTCCCTGGGAAGGCCACTTCAGTGCCTCACTGCTCTTTCTGTAAAGAATTTCTTCCCAATATCTAATCTAAACCTCCCCTGCTTCAACTACAGACCATTGCCCCTGGTTCTGCCATTAATTACTAAGGAGAAGAGGCCAACACCCACCTCTCTACACCCTCCCTTCAGATAGTTGTAGAGAGCAATAAAGTCTTCCCTCAGCCTCCTCTTCTCCAAGCTAAACATGCTCAACTCCCTCAGCCTCTTCCCATATGACTTGATCTCTAAACCCCTCACAAGCTTGATAGCTCTCCTGCAGACACATTCCAAAACCTCTATGTCCTTCTTATAGTGAGGGGCCTAAAACTGAATGCAGTTCTTCAGATGAGACCTCATAATGGCCAAGTACAAGGGCATGGTAACTTCCCTTCTCCTGCTGACCACACTATTCCTGACCCAGGCCAGGATTCTGTTGGCCTTCTTGGTCACCTGGGCACACTCATATGAAACCAGCTGCCTACCAGGATCCCCAGGTCCTGTAGGCTGGAGAGCTTTCGAGCCACGCATCCCCAAGCCTGTAGCTTGGGTTGTTGTGACAGAAATGCAGGACCCACCACTTGACACCAGTTCTTCTGGAGAGCCTTCCTGACAAACTCAACAGTTGTGCTTCCTCCAGTGCCTTAATGACATCAAGTGCATCTGAAAGGTTTGAGTTTTTATTCGTAGCTTATAACTACATAATTAAAGTAATTTAAACACATTAAATCTTCATATTTTTTAAACTAGTGAAGATAAGAATTGATGGACTCAATGGAGCTCAATATCACAAGCTTCATCAATCCACTAATGTGCCTCAGTCACACCATACACTGAATGTTTGTATCTAGATATACTTAAATATCTTACTAAATTTAACAAACTTAATCTTTTCCTGTGGAAACTGCTCGTTGTGACAATAATTTTGTAAGAGAGATATTAACATTGTGATTTTTTTAGTATAAGACTGTCACTACAAAATTGAATATACTAGCAATCACCATCTGTGGCAACTCACAGGCTCTCCATCTGATCTAGCTGCTCTCGAGCAGGTCAGTCCCTAACCTGATGCATGGACTTGTTCTTCCCCAGAAGAAGCACTCTACACTTGCCCTTGTTGATCATCATCAAGTTTCTCTCTGCCCAGCTCTCGCAGCCTGTCCAGGTCACACTGGATGGCAGCAGGAACCTCAGGATCCAAAAGGTAATCGTTCTATACTTCACTCTGATATATGGAGTTTGAAAGCCCAGCCACTGGAAATAAATATTCAGAGTTTATCTCATGTAAGTAAAGGACTAATCAGGCACTTCTACAATGTGAAAGAAAAAGAAACACTGGCAGGCAGAACTGAAATGATGAAAAAATACTTCACTACTACATTCAGAGAATAAGTGGCAATAAAGGAGCTATTAACTCTTGTATTGAAAGGTTATGAGCAGAACCTAGTGGCCTTTTTCAGTTGACTTACAGTGTAGGAGAACAACTTTTGTTGTGGAGGGACATCAGTTCAGATGTAACCTCCTCATTAGATTCAGTTAAAGGCAATTCAGATATACCCACATGGAAGTTTTATAGGGGGTTTTTGAGATTGACATTATTTTTGCACCCCCACAATACAGAATTAATCCCGTTAATCACAGCAGCAATTACACAAAAAGTCCTCTGAACCTCTAGATATTAGCATCACACATTCTCTACCAGGTGAAAGTCACATGTAGAACAACTAGGTTTTTGGTTGATGATAATCCTTCACCTTCAGGGATCACTGTAAAGAAGAAAATTACCATGGGGAACACAGACGTTTCTATTAAAACAGTCAAGTTTCAAGTATGTATTTCAACAGTGCAGCAGAATTACACCTCCATTTTAAAAAATTCATATATTGTAGCATTTCTAGTAAAAACATTTAGTCAGAGTAGGTTCAAATGCGCTATTTAAAGCCCAAAACAATAGTACATGAGTGCAAAGGACATTAACTGACAGTGTAACAGACAGGTTCCCACTGCAGTACTGTATGCCTTTGTTTCAGCACCAGCAGTATGAAACATTTAATAACAGAGGAAAAAAATTATCAATTCCTCAGACACAAAGCAACACACACCTGTTGCCATGCGGCTTTTTGCAAAAGCCACACTGCTTGTTGGGTGCCCAAACAGATTTGCTTTCACTAGCAGAGGTCTGTTCCAAGCCTTCCCGTTTAACAGTTGAAATGTTATCTGGAATGAACAATGGAGGTTCATCAAGGGAAAGACTTTTGCTACTTCTTCTCTGGCGAGGTTGGAGGTTCTTATCAATTCTTTTTGATTTTTTTTCTTTATCATCCTCTTTCGAGTGTTCGACAGCAAGGAGATCTTTTGTCTCTGTGTCTTCCTTTGCAGAACTATTTGCTCTTAGCCCAGCTGCAAGTTGGTGTTTCTGACCCAGGGCTTGCTTCTGACCAAGATTTGAAACGTACCCTGATGATGAGTGCATGGAGTGGTGGGCATCTTTAGAACAACTTTGTTGAGAAGGGGATTTCTCACTTGCTCTTTGAATTGATGACTTCTGTACCTGCCCAGAAGCCTGGAGTCGGGGTATTTTCTTCAGCATTGTATTGGACTGCTTTTTTACAGTCACCCCTACAGCACAGCTCTTTGCTTTCACACCCAGATCAGATTCTTTCTTTCTAATTTTAACTGGGTTACCTGGATGCTGATTACTCTCTTGCTCATCTGCATTCCTCTTCAGACTTGCTGAAGACGGATTGTAAAGACCTGAAACAGCAAGACTAGCTCTTGTTCTAGAACGCACTATGTCTTGTTGCACTGTACCTGATTTCTGTCGAGTATCGGCAGTCAGATTTTGCTTATTTTGCATTACAGGTTTACTATGTCGGGACTTAATGTTCTTTTCACATTTTGATGAAATGCTAGTTTGTTTGTCATCATCCTGACATTTTGATGCCTCAGCATCTTCTGTTTTTGTGCTGCTGCTGTGGTGCTGTACATTTTGGTTTGTTTGGTCAGGAACAGTGCTTTCTGAAATGCTACTTCCAGGGTCAGCAGAAGTAAACTCCTTGCTTTCCAAGTCTTTATTATCAAGCTCTGTACTGTGCAATAGTTTCTCTGATGAAGTTACAGTTTTCTCCACTCCTTTATCACCTACAGGTTCTGTGGTGAATTCCTTTACTGACAGAGTGTTTTCATCAGGAACTTCCACATTGTGGAAACCTAAACTACAATCAGCTCCTTCTACAGAGCTGAGCAAATTTGAAAAGGTCTTGGGTATTTCACTTGCGTTCATGCACACACTAGATGGATCATTAGCTTTTCCAGTTACACTGCTTTTATCAAGCCCTTCAGTTTTCTTCTCCAATTCTTCTGTTTTATTATCAGTCTTTTCTTCTGAAGAAGTTCCAGAGTCCACTGAATCAATCACATCATTTGCTTCATTTTTACCTGCAGTAATTTCAGTATCTGCAGAGACAACATTCCCAGACTCAGTCTTCCTTGCAATTTCCTTTGTTTCTCCAGAAGGAGAACAGGCTCCTTCTAAATTAGCACACCTTAACTCTTGCCATGCTTCCTCAACATCTGCCTGCTCACAGGTTTCAGACTTTGCTTCATTGTCCTCTCCAGGACCAGGAAGACACTTTGTATTACTTTGGGATGCTGTTACTGCTGCTGCCAATCCTTCTGTCTGTCCTGAGAGCCTTGTACTTCGCCTAACTTCTTTAGGTTGCTCTGTTTTCAAGGTTGCAGCAACATCCGTCTCTTTAGCTGGACTTCTCTCTTGCTTCTGCCCAGCTTTGGGAGAAGATCCACTTTTTGCAGATGATTTCTTGGTATTAACCAAAGGTGCAACATTCGAACGTTTGGCTAGCGTGCTCTGTCGTAAACTCCGTACTGGTTCTAGAAAAGGAAAAACAAGTATCTTAGCTATACTGCTCCCTCCTCTTTGCAAATAAAAGACGTACCTATAATAAAGCTGATTTAGCCCAATTTAGCTTACTGAACACAAAGAGAACAGCCAAACTAAAACAAAAAAAAAAGCCACGCTACTCCTGCACCACCACCCCACTAAAAGCAAACAATTCAGCCATCTACTTTAAAAAGTTCTAAGTTAACTGTGTTTCAGTTTTACACTGCCACTGTCTAGATGTAAAATGTCATCATTCTAATGGTTGAGACATCTGAGTAGAACATTCTAAAAAAGAAGTGATGATAAACTCATAATCAGAACCCACTCTATTTTTCCACTGCTCGACTTCTTCTACCTCAAATAAAAATTGCAACACTAAGTGATATCTTGATCAGAAGTATAGCTGTGAAGCTTACCAAGCTTCTCGAAAGCACAGTATATGAATCAGAGCTCTCAACCTTAAGATATCTTTTGCATTTTCTAAGCAAGAACTCATTCCAATGTCTCTCTTAGAATACATATTCTCCAGGTATTACCTAATTACCTATTAAGTAATTTTAACTTTACTTACCCTATAGGGAGAAAAAAATCAAAGCTGTCGATACTCCCAATAGCTCAACAAGCGAGAAGAACCTTAGCCATAATTAGCTCTTGAGCAAAATTCAGGTATTTTATTAAGATACTGTAGCGTATAAAAAAAATGGGTGTCTGTACTTGAATTCACACAACCAAGTAGCAAATCTTTAGGGTTACAAATGTTGGAGAGTGGAATTATAAAGATTTAACTGATTTCAAATGTTCAAACACACAATCATCACCTTGTGCCATTAAACGCGGCGATTTTCTTGGGGATGCGAGTGATGTTTCTTCACAACGACTCCTCAAATTCCTGTTAGGTAAAGCAAGTTCATAGTCATCGACGGTGTCGTTACCACTGTCTTTAACTCCTCCTTCATCCATAATATCATCAAGACCAATAACTGGAAAAAATAAACAAACAAGAAAGAGCCTAACACTTAAAACTGTCAAAAAATGTTGCAGCTGTAACGCTGAGAAAGTCAAAGAGAGAGATGGAAAAATAAACTGGCCATACAGAAACAAAAAGGAGATAAAATGAAGAAAGGCAAGGCAAAAACTTCCCATGTGAGGCACTTTGAACTTAGAACAACCTATCACCCACAGCTTAACATTTCTGTAGATAATCTTTACAGCTTTTCCATGGAATCACATTTTTTTATACTTTTTTTGCTACAGGAAGGTCCCCACTCTTAGAGGATCAGCTGTTCCTAACTGTCCCTTCCCACCGAAGAAAAAGTGAAGAAAGGTAAACAGCAGAAAGAGCTGATCCAGAAGTGCAAGAGTTTATAATCACAATTTTCTCATGGGATATAAATTTCAAACTCTAAGTCCCACCCAAATCACATGTCTGTATCTCCCAGGAGAGTCAGAAGAACACTGTCAAATTCTTCTCCTCCACTAACCTGAGAAGGATCCCAGAGGTTGCTCCTTAAAATAGGTTTCCTAATGGGCAGTCAAGCCACTGTACCAGCCACTCTCCTCACCTTCTCTAAGGTTCTGCAATGGTAGCCTCTCCTATCCCAAGATCCTATGTGTGATTAATGAATCCTGGTCCCTGTGGGATGTGAAATTTGTCAGATCAAGCCAAACACCCAAGAGATTTTACAAAACATGTAGGAGGGTCTGAAATACAACACAGGCCCCAAGGACCAAGTGTGCTTATTTTTCATTAGTCAGACACCTGTCTGGCAGCACTTTTAAGACAAACTAACTCACATGACAGACATATGTTCAAATATAACAACCGCTTGCTTAAAAATTATTTAAATTAGGGAATTTATCTTACAAATCAAAACAAGCAAGGAGAGAATAGAAATAAAAACCTGACAATTCCTACTGTCTCAGAAATTTCGTCAATTGCTGCTCAAGTCTGATGTTAGACAGCTCAAAGAAATACCCGTGTCATGAAGGCACTACAATTAGCACAGATTTAAAATAACAAAAATTGCAAGTTGTAAACCACTACTAAAGCCAAACACTGATGAATAATCAAGTCTCTAATTCAATCCACAATCATTTCTCATGAAGAATTAAAAAAACAACCCAACTAACCCAAAAATTCACTTCAAAGTTCAAATAATAGAAGTCATTTAAACAGCCTCTTAAGGGAGGCTGACCTTGGCACCAAGTAACTGGCACCCTGGACCTCTAATTAGGTATTGCATTGAATGTATTAGTTTGCAGGCAAAGTGTTTGGCCACAAATTACCAGCAGATTTAGTTTTCCAATCCACAGAGCCACCTTCATGCCTGTGAGCACATACAAATATAGAGATATCACATACAAGCTGCAGAGGCCTAATAATGCTCCACTCCTCCAAATGCTCCTTAGTCACTTCATTGCTATAGCTACATACTGCAAAAAAAGAGATGACATTACAACTGTCCTATTAGATTTTATTTTTCCTCTAAATACCCAATAATGGTCCAAGATGGAGAAACTGAATGAGATGAACCCTCACCCTAATTCCCACATGCCCATTCTTATGATCTCAAAGACTGTGTCCTCCTAACATCTCTGTGATTTGGCATTAGCTTTCTCATAAAAAAAGTGTTCCTGGAACACACTGAACTGGTATTCAGGGACTGATTGTGACAAAGGAGAGTCACTAAGCTACTAAGGTACTGATGACAGCATGACAAAAACTACTCAGACAACTGCTGAAACAGCAAGTTTCAGAACTGCTGTTAGAGCCTTGGGTTTTACAATATTCTTGCTCAAGTCACTAAATTTACACATCCTCCTTTTTTAATAACAAAAGAGACACTTTGCCTACTACAGACACACTCTCAAACTGTTTTTATACTTACAAGACTCTATGCTGCAGTTTAAATTTTACAGAAGAATATGAAGCACAGAATCCTGCTAATTTCAAACCACCTGAGTTGTAACTCAGCTGGTGCAGGACCATGAGGCCCCTAAACACAGACCCTGCTGGAAAGAAAAAAAAGTGATGGAGAATAGAAATAGAGATGGAGAAGAACAGGAAATGAAATAATCAAAGAGAAGTGGAGGTAAAGAAACAGCACTGGGAAAAGTAAATCAACAAATGCCAAACCAGCCTGAACTAAAAAGAAAGAGGCAGAGGTGATCTTAGTCATAAATATCTGAAGATTATCTCTGTAATAAATATATAAAAAGATAGAGGGATAAGGTTTAGAAGGAAAAAAAATAAAGAACAACCCCCTCATATCTCAAAGACAAAGGTGTACACCAGTGTACAACTGAACAAACTGCAAACAAGGAAAGTATGAGTCACCTTCAACATATTCATACTGGAAAAGGCGCCACTGGCCTTCAACTTTTTAGTTTTTCCATTACTTCTAAAGTATTTTAATTTCTAAAGTACTGTGCTGTGGCACTGACTAATTTTTAGATATGTTACACAGTAACAGAATAACATACAGTAAAATCTGTTTCATACTGGATTTTCAGTAAAATGTTCCATGTGTTAAAACAAAAGCATGAGGATTTTGAATTCTTCAGCAATACACAAATGAGGAAAACAAGCCTTACTTGCTGGGATGGGAGTGGGGAGTTGGGAAGAAGAAAACACCCCTACAAACATCAGCAAAGTCTTCGCTGTTTTTAAGTCTTTATTTTTATTAACTTAAGTCTTCCCCTGATCTCTTCAGCCAAAATTAGACAGAAAAATTCAGGTTTTTAGCACAGACGTCAAGGACAATCTCAAGTGTAGAAGTAAGCATCTGTTCTGTAGATGTTAACTCTGATTTTCTTTTGCTTAGCTCACCACACAGAATAAAATTCCACTGTTACTGCTGAGGCTGCTTCCCCATAAATCATGCTAACAGCAGGACTGAGAAAGTCCAGTGAGGATTCAATATTATAGTTCTAGAAATATCACATTATATGGAAATGAGGATTTTAAAATTTTTACTCTGCTATCTGCAGATGGTAACATAAAATTCTACCACTGCACTTCAATTAGAAGAACAGGAAGTCTAAAGCAGTAACTAACACATGTCTAGGTAAGCCTTACGAAGAGCTAAAACCCTAGTAAAATGAATATATATATAGATACTGAAAAAAATCTCATTAGATCTCAAGACTGTAAGTTAAGATGGCACATTTTATATGACAGCTTCTTTCCTATTCGTATGTGGAATGCACATTTTCAAGAAACAGACTTAAAAATATTCTTTGTTTAAAAGGATTGCATTTTCAAGAAAAATCAGGTCATTGACAAGATGCCTTACATAATAAAACATCCCATTCCATAAAAGCTTGCCTCTAAGCCTCTAACCTGTTGTCAAGTATTGAGGTTGGCCAGGAGACTAAAGACAGACGCTCTCTATCAGCTTCTCTACATTCCCAAACAGGTATAAGGGAGAGAGACTTAAAGATCGGAAAACTGCAACAACTTTAATGAAAACAATAAAATACACGCAAAACCAATACTCCCCAACGGCAATTATATCACTGTCACCACTGACAGAGATGCTGGGGCAGTCCCACACTGGACTCAGCAGCAGACAGGAACTGAATGCAAGAGCCAGATTCAGGACTGCACAGACTGAGATCAAAGGCAGAAGAAAGAGAGTCCTACTCACACACCAGCCACTGGAGAAGTGAGCCAAGAGGCACAAGGGCAGCGAGGGATAAAGGCGGCTGCCCCCCTCAGCTTTACCACCTAGTATGTCATACACGGGATGGAATATCCTGTTGATCAGTGTAGAGCCTCCCTGCAGATATAGTGTCTCACTGCATTCAAAACATGGCACATGAGACTTAGCAGTGCCCTTGGTTTTCAAAGGAGCAAGTCTAAGCAAGAGCCTTTCTCCACACCAACCCCTAGTAGTGAGTGTAAACATCAAGAGTAATCCTACTTGTAGGAGCAGCCACTGACTGCACAAACAAGATATTAACTTCTAAAGGTGCAGTTAGTGAGGGCTGAGTTGAAAAGCAAAATCATCAGGACACATGTTTAAGCGACAACTTGCCTGCAAGTATCTTGTTCTGATGGCCCAATGCAAGAAAAAACACAGTAAATATCATGTACAACACTAACTAAACATATACCTACTAAATATTCTCCATTCATGACTAAGTTGTAAATTCATGTCTTTAGAATAAAAACGTAAGAAAATCAACTAGAATTTATAAACTTAATACTGCAAGTAACTTGACAGAGGACTAATTCTCCATTTTAAATAAAGATGGAATTGTATCACAGGGCTACTGTCTTATGGTTCTGTGGCCACAGCAGCCTGTTACTTTGGAAACAAAGAGCAGTAAAGCACAAATTTCAACAAAGTAAAAATACAGTAGCAAACCAGGCACTTTAAATGAAACTTAACTGCTTTATTAAAGGAAGAACCTTTAGGTAAGCTGTCATCTGCCTTGCACATTCTATTACAGATCCAAACTTTCTCCATCCATAAAACAGATCCAGAAGAACAAATAACTACAGTCTTCAGTAGGTGTGAAAATGGGGAGAAGTGGTTGTTTGTTACCTCCAAACATGCAAAATGAACATTCTCGAGGTTCTACACATAACAGTATACAATAAAGTTTTATACAGGAAAGTTACTAACTTGGACAAGAGACACTGTGCAATCTTTCACATAGACAGCTTGGAGGAAGGAACACAAAGAGGTAAGAAAACAAGAAGAAAACACTGTAGACCCAGTTCTAGGTTACAATCTGAAGGCTCCATTCAAATTAATTCATACACAGGTGTTAAAATACACATACATCTGGTTTTAATGTAAGGAGCCTGGAGTGGCTAACAGCCAGACAGGACACTAACTAAAGACATGTATTTGTAGTCAGGTAAATCAGTTTGGCTCTCAGCAAGCCGTGACTGGAAAACAAACTTCAACTCACAAAAACTTGTGCTTCTGTCTTCCAAAGCACTTGAGTTGCTTAAAGGACATACAATCAACTGCTAGCAGTGCCCATCACTTACAGTCAGGTAACTGGCACTATAAAGAGAGTTCATTATTAACTAAAAGCTTAGTTTGTGATGAATGATGTGCAACATAAACACTAAAGCTGAGCAACAGCTGCAGTGTTGATGACTAGTAACTTTGAATTAGGCCTGTAACACCCCACAACAGCTAATAGCAGTGCAGCAGGTAAGAAATAGAGCAGAAACAAACCCATACTCAAACCATACTTAAGGGCAAGAGAGAAGATATTTTTCTGTCCCCAAAGTAAAGCAGAGAAACTGCCACAATCCTGAGAAACTGGGTAGGTGGGTAAGCACCTGACAGCAGCCTTTCTCAAAGCGGCTGCCACTTGCTCCTGTTTGTGTACAAAGTTTATATTTATAAGACAGTATACAGCACATATTTTGAACACAGCTCTTTTGACTGTAAGCATATAAAGTTAGTATCTTAATTTGTGCATTGCTTTACCTCTGCTCAAACCAGGCTTTTAAAGTACAAGTAAGCCAAGCCTTCTGCTCCTCCACTTCATCTATGAGACCAAATACCAATTTACCCAAACCACCTCCTTCAGTCTGTTTTTACCTTTAACTCTTCTCATCCTGGTGAAAAGGTAAAAAAAAAAGAGCCAATAACTAATTATTCTGCTACCATACTGCTTCATGCGCTACAGAATAAATTCACAGCGAAAGCCTACACAGAGCATAGGAAAAAAGAATGGTAAGGATAGAATAAACCATTCTGCATGAAACACCACTGGTGTCGAAGCTCTAAGGATCTAGGCAAGTTTGGTGGGGAGAGTTATGCTTTTTGTCTTTCAGACAAACTGATGTTAGTGTAGGGATGAGCTTTCACCCACACTTTCTAAAACAACATGGAATAGCAGCCCCCAACTAAATGAGTTCTCTCATTTTAATGACCTCAAAAATTAACTGTGATTATTTAAGTATCAACAGTATTAATTATTGCAACACTGATCACTTTCAGGAGAAAAAGCCCCCAAAAAGTAACTTCCAAAATATCCAGCTGTTCACTATGAATAATTAAAACATGATCAGTGCAGCATACTTTTATTCAGTGTAAAAAAACAATCTGCACCACCGTTTTACTTGAAAGAAATAAAAAGGATGCATCTGGTTTAGTTGTGTACACTGTATATTCTTATGCATATGAAAAATGCCATTTTTGTTGGGCTAAAGAAAAGAACATCTAAGGACACTGACTACAATACAACCACATAAAACCATTAAGGACAGCCTCAAATAATACTCTACTAAAGTAGTAAAAAGACCAAATATCTTGTTTTGATTTTGTAGTTAAATATTTTATTGCCTCAGTCAACAGCATCTTTAATTTACAGGTTTCCATATGGGAATATTAATTAATTTGGTGATGGTGAGAATTCAGCCCTTTAGTAGAAAAAAAAATATATATACTACCAGGAATTTATTAATATTTTCAGAAGTAGACATTTTCAGTCCATAGACATGACTAGAAAAAATGTTAAATGTTGATATAATCCAAGTTATCTGCACTGATGCAGTAATGAGCCTAAAATATTATATTTATTTTTCATTCCAGTCAAATAAGAAACCTACTAAGTACAGAGTATTCTCTTGTCTTTACACCAAATTCAGTGTAATTACTTCAGCTATTCACCAATACAGGTGCTTTCAGGGGCTGGAGCACTTGTTCTTTTAATCTTTCAAAACTACTTCACAATTCCTAATGACTTTATTCAAAACTTGCCCTGTATTTACAACAAATCAAGTGCTTCTAAACAGTAAAAGGAATCCTATTACCGTTCCAGGGTTCTGTTTGAATTCAACCAAAACAAGACAGGCAGAATATGGGTATCAGATCAGTACTAGAAGGCCTATTACTAAGAGAATAACCCTGAGGTCAGAGCAGTAATTTGTACAACTCTTGTGATTCTACTGCTAATCCTGAATTACTACTTTTTTGAAGACAACTAGCAACTTCACTGATGAAGCTAGTGTGTACACTAAACTAATCATTATTTTAATTTGGAATAATTCACATATACTCCAGACAAAGCCTAAATGACTTGTGATACAAATCAGGAGCCTTCCTCTATTGTTGCATGATGAAGTTAAAAAGAAGTGCACATAGTTTACATGCCAAGCATGTAGGCAGCACAACAAAAAGGGCAGGAAGGAGACAGAAATCCCAAGTTATTTCTACAGTATAAAAATGGGTTGGTACTAGAGTATGACTGTATCGTAAATTGTAATCTTAAAAAATTGTAAGATTTACCTGTTGAACAAGGCATCTGGAAATTGGGATCATTGCTATCCAAAACAGGCAAACAGAACTGGGCACTTGCAGATCCTAGCATAGGATCCTTATCGCTGAGCATGTTCTTCAGCGAATCCTCTAAGACATTTTGACTTGTACTAAAATCCTCACAGACTTCATTCTCCAGGTTGGATCCTAGAAATAGGGCATCATCTAAGTGTTCAGTAGGAATTAAATGCTTAAATGTATCAACTATATCCATGAAGACTCCTGTGTGTCTTTCAGCCCTATAGAAAGACAAGAAAAATACCATAAGAAAATAAGCTACAAATTGTAAAACACCTAAGAAAACAGCATATTGTTTTGGCTGCTGTGCTTTATAAAGAGTGCTTCAGGTATTTTAGAATTGTAACCAAAAAAAATCTGCTTATGGCTTAGCAGAGCCCACTGCATGTCTGAAAGTTAGATTTTATTATTTTTAAAATAAATCCCATGCTAAGTTTGTATTAACTTTACTGTCAGCAGGGTGCTGACATTTCTTCAGGGTGTGTGTAAAGAGGGTAACTCAAACACCTCCTCTCTAAAATTTGTTTAAACCTCAATGAGCCCAAAGGGTTGGGACACCAATGAGAAGGAAAAATCAAGAACAAGCAAGCCTGGTTTGCAGCACTATGAGCTCACATCCTTCTTCACCTTTAAACACAAAAATGTGAAGCTGCCAGAATTTTCTAATACAGCAGATTGTTCAACAGAGCAAAGAAAGCTTGAGAGTTTATCACGCTATGCCCAAAATTGAGAGTCTCTATTTGTGTTCACAGAGGAACTACCAAGTACTTCATAGCAAGTAATTTCTTTTCAACAGCAAGGCCTTATATCTGATTTTTCATCTATCATCACATTCAATAAAAAGTTACATAAATTCTGTATAGAAATCTGACCTCATTCAAGTTTATGAGCTGGCTTCAAAAGGGCCAGGAATCTTTCAGAAATTTCCATTTTGAAGAAGTAAATTTTAAGTAAATCTCAAGTAACTGCATTCAAAGATGGCACCTCTATTTTACAAGAAGAGATTCTCTATTTCCTAGGTTATTTAGAATCACAGAATCGTAGAACAGTTTTGGCTTGAAGAGACTGTCAAGATCATCAAATCCAACCTTTTCCTAACCCTACTATCGCCACTAAACCCTGTCCCCCAACACAACACAACACAACATCCACCCTTCTCTTAAACACCTCCAGGAATGGTGACTCAACCCCCTTTATGGGCAGGCTGTTCCAATGCCTGACAACGTTTTCAGGAAAGAAATTCCTCCCAACATCCAACCTGAACCTCCCCTGGTCCAGCTTAAGGCCATTTCCCCTTGTCCTGTCACTGGCCCAGACCAACCTCCACCTCTCTGCAACGTCCTTTCAAGTATTTCTAGAGAGCAATAGTCTCCCCTTAATCTCCTTTTCTCCAGGCTAAACAGTCCCACATCCCTTAGCTTTTCCTCATACGACTCCTATTCCACCTACTTACTAGCCTGGTAGTCTCCGGTGTCACCTCTCCAGCGCTTTAACGTCCCTCTTGTAGTGAGGGGCCCAAAACCTGACACAGTACTCAAGATGTGGCCTCACCAAAGCAGAGTAGCAGAAATGTAACTACTGCAGAAGAGATTCAACTAATAACATGTAACAACACAAGAGAAGATAAATAAACAGCCAGCAAAAGGTTTCTTCAGAAGTTGAGCAGGACCAGTAACTCAGAGAAGAGAGAGAGATTTACAACACTTACAGTTATGGAGGCAAGGAAAATTGAATAGTGCAGTAGTGCCAGCTCTAACCTAGCATACAGATAAAGCCCAGTTTTGGCATGTACAAGGTTGTTCAAGCTTTTGGAAACGTGAAAAGGACAAATATTTTCCGCCACTCCTTCCCTCACCATCCTCTTCCCGCACACCAGATGGTTTGTTTTTGTTTAAGGATGTGTTTATTTTTATGAATACATTGATTAAAGGACAAAGAGGAGTGCAGTTTAGAGTTTGTAGTGCATGAATTACTGTCTAGACCCCTGTTCCAGCAACCTGCCACTAAATAAATCCAGCAACTCATGCCTCCCAAAACACTACCTATGCTTCCTTACACACAATAATGGGACTTTTCTGTTTCAGCAAGCAATAGGGCAAATCCTAGCCATAAATACATAAAGAATTCTGCTACAATTTAAACCCTATGCATGCTATTTATTTCCTCTCACTAATTAACAAAAACTACTGACAAGTGTGCAAAATATTTCATTTTTTTTTTTCAAAATGTGAGTCTTCTCCCACAGGGCAGCTCAAAAGCTAACAGAGGTCAGGTATGACACCATGCCTTTGCAGAACATCACAGAATGACAGAATGTTAGGGATTGGAAGGGACCTTGAAAGACCATCTAGTTCAATCCCCCTGCCAGAGCAGGATCAGCCAGATCATGTCGCGTAGAAACATGTCCAGGTGGGTTTTAAATGTCTCTAGAGAAGGAGACTCTACAACCTCCATGAGCAGCCTTCTCCAGTGCTCTGTCACTCTCACTGTGAAGGAGTTTCTTCTTGTATTTATGTGGAACCTCTCCTGTTCCAGTTTATACCCATTTCCTCTTGTCCTATCAGTGGATGTTGCTGAGCAGAGCCTGACTCCTTTCTCCTGTCACCCACTCTTTCCATATTTATAAACATTAATGAGGTCACCCCTCAGTCTCCTTTTTTCCAAGCTAAAGAGACCTAGCTCCCTCACCCTTTCCTCATCAGGGAGATGCTCTACTCCTTTCATCGTCTTTGTGGCTCTTCACTGGACTCTCACAAGCAGTTCTGTGGCCTTCCTGAACTGACGGGCCAGAAACTGGACACAATATTCGAGGCATTGTCTCACTAGGGCAGAGTAGAGAGGGAAGAGAACTTAACTAAGTACTAATCAACTAAGTACAGCCCTTCTAATCCACCCCAGGATGCCACTGGCCTTCTTGGCCACAAGTGCCCATTGTTGGCTCATGGTCATCCTGCTGTCCACCAGGACCCCAAGGTCCCTTTCTGCAATGCTGATCTCCTTCCTGCAGGTCAGTCTCCAACCTACACTGGTACCTGAGGCTGTTCTTGCCAAGGTAGTGTCTTCACAGTATCTATACACTAACCATGACAAAACAGGTTAACATATTATGTCCTACTGACCAAACAGCCATCAAGAAGAAAAATCAAGGCAGATCAGGTACATTTAGTAAATATCTCTTACATCAGTATGTACATTATTATTTGAAGGCTATCCTGCTGTCCAAGGACAATGTTTATCAAGCAATGCAGTGATTCTACATGCATGCCATGCCACTTACCATCTACAGTAGTCTACACTCTTTGCATTTGCCCATATTTCCAGATCTGACAACAAATAAAGCTGCAAAGGCAGGAAGAGCTGCACTGCACTGTACTGTATGATCTATTTTTTCATTACACCATGTAGCTGCAGAAATCTAACACTGTAGGAGGTAAATTACAAGAGCTGCAGTACCTCAAAGACAATCATTATTAATGCTGCAACCCGGTACTTTAAAAAATCTTCCTGTAACGAATAATTTTTTTCCATATAAGCATCACAGGAGTCATGGACACAGGATGAAACAGTGGTAACAAGTACCAATAACACTGCAACAGAACACCCATGAATTAATGTTAGAAACCTTTCATACCCAAGATTTAAGATTGGCAGGGGCTTTGAACTCTTCGATAATAATGTGGCTTCAGTTTTGTTTCTGGATAGGACAGGAAAGTTTGTGTAAGTGTTACTCAAACACTGATGTAACCAACGCAATGCCAGACATTTCATTAAGAACACTGCTAAGTCAAGCAGAACAGCAGCTCTTGTTATAACAATCATTGCTGGCAGAAATAACCTGTGTTATTTCTTTCGGTACGTGACAAAAACACTTAAAAAAAAGTGTTGTTTTCCAAGATGCAAGCTAATCAGAACATTAAAAGCAGGACACAAGAACTGCCAAAGCAACTACTCATGCAACGGCCACAGCCACTTTCAACGCCATCTACGTACCTACAACAGAAAATTCAAGAGGAATTTTATTGGAAGCTTTAAGCATGAGTGTATGATCAAGAAATTCTATTCAAATTTTGCATCAAGAAGCCCTAAAACAAAGATTTATAGAGAACAGATTCTTTAATTACTGTTAAAATTAATGTAGGGATAGATGGGCATATGCTCTTTCGGAAGGATAGGCAGGGAAGGAGAGGAGGAGGTGCTGCCTCTGTATCAGTGACCATCTGGAATTGGTGGAGCTCCACCTGGGGAAGGCTGATGAACAGATGGTTGAGAGTATATGGGTCAAAATCAAGGGGAAGACAGGGGAGGATGATGTTACTGCAAGAGGCTGCTACAGGCCATCTGACCAGAAGAATCAAACAGATGAGGCCCTTCATAGGCAAATAGCAGCAGCTTCCAGATCACAGGCTCTGGTCCTCATGAGGGATTTCAACCACCCTGACATCTGCTGGAGGAACAACACAGCAAGGCACCAGCAACCCAGGTTGCTCTTGGATTGCATAGATGACAACTTCCT
>VZRI01005802.1:53477-66773 GCA_013397515.1 Upupa epops | reverse complement strand
GACCTTATTGTGGCCTTCCAGTATCTGAAGGAGGCCTATAAAAAAGCTGGGGAAGGGCTTTTTAGGATCTCAGTGATGGGACTAGGGGGAATGAAGCAAAGCTGGAGATGGGGAGATTTAGATCTGATGTGAAGACAAAAGTTCTTCACTGTGTGAGTGGCAAGAGCCTGGAATGGGTTGCCCAGGGAGGTGGTTGAGGCCCTGTCCCTGGAGGCGTTTAAGGCCGGGCTAATCTAGGGTGGGGTGTCGCTGCCCAAGGCAGGGGGGTTGGAACTGGATCATCCTGTGGTCCCTTCCAACCCTGACTGATTCCGTAACTTCTTCCCTGGGATGGAGATGGGGCACTGCAGAGCACTGCCTGGGGGGTGCTGTGGAGTCTCCTTTTCTGGAGATGTTTTAAACCCACCTGAACCTCGTCATGGTGTCCTGCTGTGGCAGGAGGACTGGACTAGATGATCTTTCAAGGTCCCTTCCAATCCACGATGATTCTGATTCTATAAAATAGTTAAAACCCAGCAAAGTACCTAATATGAAAACTTTACTCTATGTGGATCAAGAAATTACTGTTTAATACTTGTGTAACTTGTACAGTGGCAAGGTTAAAACATCATTTCCAGCATTACTAGATTAATTATGTGGTAGATTAAGTACGTGTCAGTGCAGGACTGACCAAAAAATTCTACCCTTACACAATACGCAGAAGTGCATTTGTTTTATTTTTTTAAACTCTTTGGCCACCAGGAAAAATAGTCAGTTATAGGTAAAAATACACTAAAGTTTTTCATAGTCACTTATTTTCAAAGACAACAGCTTGGGGGAAGAATGTATTGTTCCCATAGAACACAGCCATGTCCTCCCTCTGAACCTGAAAGACCAGTGCCTTGGCATCTCTCTCAGCAAAACACATGTATCAAGAATACTTCCATCGAGCACTCTAAAGTGCTTTCCCACTGTGTGGGTAATCAGAAGCAACAGAGTATGAAAAGTCTCCCGTATGCAGAACCAGCAAGGAGTGCTCACCAATGAGACAAAGGAGCAAACGAGAGGTCAGGTTCCACCTGGACACACGTGAAACTGTTCCCACCTGGTGAATGCTTGAGCACCAGTCTCATACCAAGATCACTACAGCTTGCAGCAAAGCAAGATACAGGAATGTGAGTGCAGTGAGACCTGAGCTTCCCTTTCTAAGAGCATAGAGAGAATTCTCCTCAATTCTTTAAAATATATTCTTCTTACATTTTTGAGACTTGTTTTAATCAGTGCCTTCCCCACACACCCCAACAATAGGTATTCATGGAAGTAATCCACCAAACAAAATCTTTCATCACTAAGAGATCCATGTCAGTTAAGCATAACTTCCAGAATGTCTCCCACATGATGTTTACCACTAAATCTGTTTATGCTCTTAATATAATTCTCCTTTTCAGCCTACCATGTTAGGGAATGTCTTGACTGTTCCCCACAGGACAATGACAGTGATGACAGGGTTGAACGCTTCTGGGTAAGGACTGGGGGGAAGACCAGCAAGGCAGACAACATTGGTGCGGGTCTGTGTGTGTTACAGACCACCCAACGAAGACCAAGAGGTAGATGAAATATTTTATTAACCGCAAGTTAAAGTCTCAGAATTGCTACCCTTGTTTTTGTAGAGGACTTCAACTTACCAGATGCTTGCTGGAAGTACAATACAGCAGAGAGGAAACAGTCCTGGAGGTTCTCAGACTGTGTGGAAGATAACTTCCTAACACAGCTGGTAAGTGAATCAACTAGGGAAGACTCCTTGCTAGATCAGAGGAGGACTACTGACAGATGTAAATATTGGTGGTCATCTTGGGCATAGTGACCATGAGGTGGAAGAGTATTCAATTCTTGGGGAAGTAAGGAGAGGGATCAGTAGAACTGCCTTCATGGACTTCCAGAGGGCAGACTCTGACTTGTTTAGGACACTGGCTAACAGAGCCCCTCGAGACACAGTCCTGAAGGACAAACGAGTACAGGAAGGCTGGAGGTTCCTTAAGAGGGAAATCTCCAAAGCACAGGAACAAATCATCCTTATGTGCCGTAAAATGAGACTGGAGGGTAAAAGACAGGCATGGCTAAAGAGAGCTCAGACTGGAACTCAGGAAGAAAATGGTTGCCTGTTGTCTCTGGAAGAAGGGGTATGCAACTCATAAAGAGTACAAGGTTGTTGCAAGGACATGTAGAAAGTCAGTTAGAAAGAGAAAAGCTCAACTAGAACTTAATCTGGTCAACACTATTAAAGGCAATAAAAGTATTTCTATCTATATATATGTCAACAGTAAAACTAGAGCTAATGGCAACTTCCACCCCCTCCTAGATGCAAAAAGAAGCCTGGTGACCAAGGACAAGGAAAAGGCTGAGCTACTAACTGCCTACTCTGCATCAGTGTCCTTGAGCAATGTCAGTTGCTCCCTGAGCACCCAGCCCCCTCAACTGGAAGACAGGAATGGGGAGCAGAACACAGCTTCCAGTATCCAACAAGAAATGGACAGTGACCTATTGTACGCCTTCGATACATGCCAGTCTATGGAGCCACACAGGATCCACCCAAATGTATTAAGGGAGCTGGCAGAAGTGCTCACCAAGCCACTCTCCATTTACCAAAACTCCTGGCCAACTGAGGAGGTTACACTAGATTGGAGATTAGCAATTCTGACATCTACCTACAAGGGTTGGAAGGAGGATCTAGGGAACTACAGGCCTGTCAGTTTGACATCAGTGCCAGAAAAGGTTATGGAGCAGGTGATTCTGAATCACAGAATCACCAAGGTTGGAAAAGACCTTCATGATCATTGGGTCCAAACATTCTCCCTACAACCACAGAGCACTAAANACATTCACCCTACAACCACAGAGCACTAAACCATCTCCTGAAACACCATGTCTACCCAGTTTCTGAAAAACTCCAGGAACTGTGCCTCTACACCCTCCCTGGGCAGCCTGTTCCAAGGCCTCCCCACTCTTTCTGGGAAGATGTTTTTCTTAAGATCCAATCAGAACCTCCCCTGGCACAACCTGACCCCATTTCCTCTTGTCCCACTGCTAGTTACTAGAGAGAAGAAGCCAACCCCCACCTCACTCCAACCTCCTTTCAGGCAGTTGTAGACAGCAGTGAGGTCTCCCCTCAGCCTCCTCTTCTCCAGGCTGAACAGCCCCACTTCCCTCAGCCTCTCCTCATCACACCTGTTCTCCAGATTCCTAATCAGCCCAGCTGCCCTTCTCTGCCCCCTCTCTAGCATCTCAATGTCCTTCTTATGCAGTGATGCCCAAAACTACACCCAGTACTTGAAGTGTCCCTCACCAGGGCCAAGTACAGAGGCAGGATCACCATCTTGGTGCTGCTGGCCATGCTACTTCTGATGCAGGCCAGGATACTGTTGGCCAGCTTGGCCACTTGGGCGTACTACTGGCTAATGTTCAGGTGCTGTCAGTCAACACCTTCAAGTCCCTCTCTGCTGGCAGCTCTCCAGCCACTCTTCCCCAAGACTGTAGCACTGCTGCAGACTGTTGTAGCCAAAGTACAGGACCTGGCATCTGGCCTTATTGAAACTTACAAGAGTTGGCCTTGGCCCATCAATGCAACCTGTTCAGACCTCTGTGCAGAGCCTCCCTACTCTTACATGATAACCAGGTGATCAGGCCCAGTCCGCAGGGCTCCATGAAAGACAGGTCCTGCCTGACTAACCTGATCTCCTTCTACTGCAAGGTGACCCACCTTAATGGATGATGGAAGGGCTGTGGACATTGTCTATATAGACTTTAGTACAGCCTCTGACACTGTTTGCCATATCCCCCTTCAGAAGCTTATGGAACAAGGCTGGGATAAGAACAGGCTGCACTGTCAGGCCTAAAAAGCAATAGTGAATGGAGTTACATCTGGCTGATGTCTGGTCACAAGTGGTGTTGCCAGATTGCTCTGTTGTCTTTAATATCCTTGTTAATAGTTCAGATAATGGGATTGAGTGCAGCTTCAGTAATTTTGCAGATGACACCAAGTTCTGGGGTGTGTCAATCTTTTGGAAGGTAGGCAGCTCTGCAGAGGGATTGATGGGCCAAGGTTAATTGTATGAGGTTCGACAAGGCCACATGCCTAAACGTTCACATGGGTCATAACAAACCCATAGGAGGCTACAGTCTTGGGGATGTGTGGTTGGAAAGCTGCAGGTCAGAAAAAGATCCAGAGATACCAAATGACAGTCACCTGAACATGAGGCAGCAGAATGCCCAGGCGGCCAAGAAGGCCAACAGCATACTGGATTGTATTAGAAATGGTGTGGCCTACAGGAGCAGGAAGGCAACTGTCCCCCTATAGAGTAGTGAGGCTGTATCTCAAATACTGCATTGAGTTCCAGGCTCCTGTTTTGCTAGTTATGTAGCCCAGCCAAATGAATGCAGCCATCAGCAGAAAACAAATGCACATTTTATTATCTACTTTTATGGAAAGCAAAATGAAATAGTGTAGGCATTGGCCAAGGAAACCAATGAAAAAAACTCTGGCCAGAAACATCCCAGCAAGAAACCCAGAGGCAGAGAAAATGTCCATAGGACCAGAAAGACCCACGCAAATGTATCACAGAGAATATCCAGTAGATTCACAATCCATTACTCCAGTTCAATTTGTTCTGTCTTGCTGTCACTGAAGGCTCCGTCCACCAGAAAAACCATGATGGCCTGTCCACAGATCGAGAGACTTAAACAGAAAGACAACACATACACACTTTCTCTGCCTCTTTGCAAGTGAGTTTGCTTTTATATTTTTCAGCTGCATGAGATATATCCTTTTTGATACACACCTACTGTTATCCTGTTAGCGGTTTTTGTCCAAGGTTGGCCAAGTTCCTGGGTAAAAAGCCCAGAGCGATGTTTCTCTCTGCACCTCCCACAAGGTGAGTATCTGCAGTTTCTCAGCAGAAAAAAGTCAAACTCAGTTCTCAGCACTTCAGCCCCTCAGTACAAGAAGGACACAGAAGTGTCCTTCCAGAGAAAGGCAAGGGGTCTGGAGCACAAGCACTTTGAGGAGCAGCTGAGTGAACTGGGGTGTATAGCCAGGAACAAAGGAGGCTGAGAGGAGACCTTACAAGTCTACAACTACCAGAGGAGATAGCCTCTTCTCCATGGTGGCAAGTGATAGGACCAGAGGAAATGGTTGCAAGCTGTGACATGGGAGGGTTAGAATGGACATTAGAAAGCATTTCTTCACTAAAAAGGTTATCAAACATTGGAATAGGCTGCCCAGGGCAGTGGTGGAGTCACCATCCCTCAAGGTATTTAAAAGGCAGACAGACACAGTGCTAAGGGACATGGTTTAGTGGTGACCTGGCAGTGGAGATTCAGATGTTGAATCTGATGATCTTAAAGGTCTCCTCCAACCACAGACATTCTGTGATTTCAGCCTAAAAAACAATTTTTCAGTTACTGAATACATTTAATCACATTACATATGTCATAATATTGCGTTGAATCTCAATAAATACTGATATGAAACAAAAATGCTATAGAATCTGATATGGTAGATTTTTATCTTGGCCTCATTTCCTACTTTTTCATTACACCTCTAGTAGCTCTAAATTACTCCCAAAATTGAAATCTCAATAGCCAGAATTATCACTTTCTAAAGAAAGATCATCTCATCTGTGATGTCTCCAGCATACTTCTAGTTCCTGTCGGTTCAGGGGCTCTTCTTTGAGGCTATAAGAGCATCAAATGTAGAGGATAAAACAGAATGCCAAACTCTCTCTCTGTTTGCCAAAGGCTTAGGAGATCAGTATTTCTGGTCTATCTTTCTCTCTCTTATTAGAGGTTTCTCTCAGTGGCAGAGTATACAGGATCTTTGCCAGCCTAGTGAGAGAAAAGCCAGCATGGCGCTGGTTGCCAGTTAATGGCAGATAGAGCTTTTGGGGTCTTGTCCAAGGGCTTTCTACAGGCCTTATGCAGAGCCTTTCTTTCTTCTCCCCTGTGGTCAGGCACTAAGGGAAGTAGAGGGTTACGAGCTCACCTCTGTCTGGCATCTTCAAAGGCATTTAAACTGTAGCAGGGCCTTGGAGGAGTTGCCCTTACTCCAGCCCACTGCCAAGGACAGGAACAAGCTGGCTTTTCTGCATCTCAGCCCTCACTGAAAGAGATGAGGGCTACACTCCCACAGAAGGGGGTTTGCAGGTATGGAGAACAGCTTGCCTCTTTGGCCTCTCTGCATTCAAGCTCCCGTGCAAAAGAGGGCTGTGCCTACCCCCACAGCAGAGCTGTAGCCAGGCTGAGAGTTCTTTTGGCTTCCACTTTTCAATGTTAGGGTGTTGAGACACATTGCTCACCCCTCCCACCCTTGGGGAGGTGGGGGGAGCTCTCCTTCTCCTAGAGGAGCTCCCTGTCTCTCAAGACATCTTGCAGCCAAAGCAGGAGAAAGATGGCAAAAGATGAAGAGAAGGAGGGGAAGAAGCAGGAAGTACCTTCCCTTTATGGACTCTGTCCACCAATCACCTGTAGAGTCCAGAGACTGACACAGGAGGTCTGCTTCTGCTAGGAAAGATACCTCCAGCTTCGAAATAAAAAGACTTTTTCAGCATAAAAGCACCACAACTAATATTTGAATATTTGGTAATTTTCAAACCAGAATATATCTCAAACAAGCACATAATTTCAAACTAATCTCAGGGGGGAAGGAAAACTAGTATCTAGTATCTGGACAAGAGATACTGTACATCTTTAAGGTCTCTTTTTTTTTGGTTCATCTGTGAAATAGGCAAAAAATTACTTGAGTTCCTGTTGCATTATTTCTTCTCAGAACAGAGCAAACCAATGGGGGGTGGGGGGGAGGGATTACAGCTCACACTGCTTATTTAGGATCAAATTCCTACATGTCCAAGATCCTATCTAATTATTTTTGAACCTGATAAAGACAGCACAGTTAATATTATAATTCATGCCATTTCACTGATGTACCTTTCTGAATAGTGTCTCTGGCTTCCAATTCACTGAAACTGTCTGGTGCTTTTAAACCCTTTTATAAATCCAGTTGTTGACTGTACTATGTTGGAAACATTGCGACTCTCAACATGTAAAGACTGAGTCTCCTGTCCTATAAACACCTTCCTTCAGCTTATGCATGCCAAGTGACTGGGAGCAAGAACTAGTCATAAAACTAGTTACAGACTCCATAAAAAAGTCATATTGTATTTATTTCTGTGACTAGTAGTAAAAAAATGCTGACCAGAACAGCATACAAAAGAACAGAGCTTTCCAGTGAACAGCACCTCAGATGTCAAAGCCAATGTGAAAAGCTGACTTTGCACTGTCACAGAGAAATCAAATAAGTAACAGTAATGGACTAACTTTTCAGCAAAAGAAGGAAACTTCATCTTAATGACATGAGACAGCTAAAAAAAAAAATTCCTCCCCTCAGCCTTTTGACTACTGTGCCTTAAAAAAACATTCATGGTTTCAAATGTGTAACTTTGTTCTCTAGAGCTGTGAAGGACCACCCTGATGAGCTCACTGCTATCTTGACACAGGCCACCTACCAATCAATGTTGCTTCAAAATGCTGATGCTGAGCACAGACAAATTTTACTAACATCCTTCTATACCCTGTATACAAACTTAAACACGGAAGACAAGCACCAAACTTAAAATGAATGCCAGGTTGCCACACATCCAAGGTTGAAGCACTAGAAGCTGCATTTGTTCTTACAATGTTTATGGATATCACAGCACAAAAAGCCAAAACTAAGACCCTGCGCCAATGCAGTAACANTAGAGTCCAGAGACTGACACAGGAGGTCTGCTTCTGCTAGGAAAGATGCCTCCAGCTTCGAAATAAAAAGACTTTTTCAGCATAAAAGCACCACAACTAATATTTGAATATTTGGTAATTTTCAAACCAGAATATATCTCAAACAAGCACATAATTTCAAACTAATCTCAGGGGGGAAGGAAAACTAGTATCTAGTATCTGGACAAGAGATACTGTACATCTTTAAGGTCTCTTTTTTTTTGGTTCATCTGTGAAATAGGCAAAAAATTACTTGAGTTCCTGTTGCATTATTTCTTCTCAGAACAGAGCAAACCAATGGGGGGTGGGGGGGAGGGATTACAGCTCACACTGCTTATTTAGGATCAAATTCCTACATGTCCAAGATCCTATCTAATTATTTTTGAACCTGATAAAGACAGCACAGTTAATATTATAATTCATGCCATTTCACTGATGTACCTTTCTGAATAGTGTCTCTGGCTTCCAATTCACTGAAACTGTCTGGTGCTTTTAAACCCTTTTATAAATCCAGTTGTTGACTGTACTATGTTGGAAACATTGCGACTCTCAACATGTAAAGACTGAGTCTCCTGTCCTATAAACACCTTCCTTCAGCTTATGCATGCCAAGTGACTGGGAGCAAGAACTAGTCATAAAACTAGTTACAGACTCCATAAAAAAGTCATATTGTATTTATTTCTGTGACTAGTAGTAAAAAAATGCTGACCAGAACAGCATACAAAAGAACAGAGCTTTCCAGTGAACAGCACCTCAGATGTCAAAGCCAATGTGAAAAGCTGACTTTGCACTGTCACAGAGAAATCAAATAAGTAACAGTAATGGACTAACTTTTCAGCAAAATAAGGAAACTTCATCTTAATGACATGAGACAGCTAAAAAAAAAAATTCCTCCCCTCAGCCTTTTGACTACTGTGCCTTAAAAAAACATTCATGGTTTCAAATGTGTAACTTTGTTCTCTAGAGCTGTGAAGGACCACCCTGATGAGCTCACTGCTATCTTGACACAGGCCACCTACCAATCAATGTTGCTTCAAAATGCTGATGCTGAGCACAGACAAATTTTACTAACATCCTTCTATACCCTGTATACAAACTTAAACACGGAAGACAAGCACCAAACTTAAAATGAATGCCAGGTTGCCACACATCCAAGGTTGAAGCACTAGAAGCTGCATTTGTTCTTACAATGTTTATGGATATCACAGCACAAAAAGCCAAAACTAAGACCCTGCGCCAATGCAGTAACAGATTTCGGCAGAGCTCACAGTCTAAACACATTGATAGGATAAAAAAGGAAGTCAATATCAGACAGGGCATCAGTGGTAGAGTCGGTAAAAGAACCTCAACTTTACAAATCACGTCAATGCGCTTTCTACTCTGCTTCACAGTGGCTCAAATACCACCATCGAGGTCAGTCTCCAAGAATTAAATTAACTGACAAAGTATTTTTGACAGGACAAACAGTTTGATTTATGAGCACATGAATTGTGTTGAAAGAAAATTACAGTGTCCTTTCCAAAAAACAGGATAGAACACTTAGACAGAATATGGTTTGTGAGCTTAACCAAGCATAACCAAGTTGAATCTTCCTCATTCACGCATCTCTCACCAAACAGGACACTGTCAAAGATCTGCCTAATAGCAACACAGGTCTATTTGAAACACCAATACTGCTGTAGAGGTGGCCCAGGTACACTAATAAAGCTGTATTCCAGAAATATCAACCTCTAAGTATCCATAGGCCATCTATTCACTCATTTAAATCCCCTATTGTTTATTATTTTAACCCCTCATTTAAAGATCTAGGTTTTAATTGCACCAAAACCAAAGTCCTGCAAAGAACAAAAAATGTAGATCTGAGCATTCAATTAATTCTTAACCAAATCAGTTCTTCTAGAGTACATTTGTGTTTCAATTATCCTAAAGTCTAGACATATCAACTGACCCAAATTTTATCATGCTGCTAGTTGTCTAACATATAAACTAATTGCAAAACTCCAAAACCTATCTGTAAGCCAAAGGTATATAGAAACACAGAAACATGGAAACATTTATTGTGAAAAAGACCATCAAGATCAAGTTCAACCATTAACCTAACTCTACCAAGCCCACCACTAAGCCACACACTTTAACTCTATCCACACAACTTGGGCTCACTTCACAGACACAGCAGAGCCCTTGCTACTTGTTGTCCTGGTAACTGAAAGAAGGCCAAACAGATCAAGGTGTTTTCTTTATTAAACCATGAATGAATTACACTCACGAGCCAGAACTGTACCTTCCCCTTTGGTGAGCCAGAATGAAAAATAAATTTCAAGCAAAAGTTTTAATTCAAAGGCAAAGAAAGGCAGAAAGAGAAACTTTTTCTTCAACGTACAAGATCTAATTATTTTATCAAAGAAAATAAACTCAACCATTATTTTTTGAACAGAGCAGCCACTCATCAAAGACATATATTCCTCACTCTCATTTTACAGATAGAGCCGCACTAGAAATTGTGTTCTATCACAAAAATGTCTTTACATTGTGAAATCTTTCAAATTTATTTTGTTGAGTACACTACTTTTCTTTGCTGGATTGCCCCATCAATTAATACTTTTGAATTCCATAAAATTTACATATAATTGCACATCATTTTATAAACGTCTCCACTACTGTCTGTACCTCTGTTATTTGTACTCACTACCAAGAGACACTTCCCTGAAAAGAAACAAGATGAGGATTAGCTTTCCATTGCTATTGCTATGTTCTTCAGCTCCTTTCTACCCTCAAGTTCCAGTTACTGTAAGCTTGAACATTGTATAAAGGTTAAGCTGCATAACAGGTTACATTGGTCATTTGTCAGTCAGCTCAGGTAGAATAACTTCATCCATAAATCCTTAACACCTTCTGAATGTGTCAGTGCCTCTCTGATGATGAGCAATTAGAAGCTTAATGGCTAAGCCTGTGTTCCACATGTATGTATCATCCATAATGGAGCACTATTGACACCACTGAAGTGGGATGTCACAAGCTGTCTGTGTAGTGACATCCCACCTCAGTGGGAAACTACATAATGAACACTCATATTCCAATTTAGGAGACTTAGCCATTGCTGCTTCATAATATTACCTTTCAAAAATACTCCCTTGTCAAAGTTTCTGACATATTCCTCAATAAATAAATAAATACGAAAAATCATAATGAACCAAAGCTAATAATATGCTACAAATAATTTATCTTCCCTTAGTATTTTTAAAACTGGGATTTAATATTATGTAAAATGACTGAGTTAAAAAGACAAAGTTCCATTAAAATAACAGCCATCAACATCTCATACATCAGCTCTGCAACTTTCTTCACAATGTAAGTAGTATTTACTCCGTGAGGTAGAGCTAAGTCTTCTAAAAACAGGAGATCACAGAAGGAGGGCAGACGAGAGCTTTTGATTTCTTAGAAACACCTTAAAACTTTGTTGAATTACTCCAGTGAAGTATACTGAATATCTAGCCAACATGAGCTGTACTTAGGTGCCTTTTCAGCTGCTTGACATTTCTGAGAGTTGCAGATGTAGAAAGCACATAAAAATTCAATGACTCAGTAACAGGTAATGACAGCTCAAACAAACCTAGGTGTTCAGAACTCCATACCTGTATATATAATCTTTAAAGCTAACAACATAATTAAAAGCAGATGCTACAAGGAAATGGAAAAAAAAAGAGTTAAGTATCAGTTTTACTCACTAAGGTAAAGACCTCTTAAAGCTATGTGCAATGGGTTGAGGCTGAGCAGGCCACAGGACAAATGACAGATGCTGTCTATCAGTTCCTCTGCATCACCAAAAGGGGAAGAAAAGGGGAACAAGAGAGACAGCCTTTAGGACAGGAAAGCTAAAACAGCTTTAATTGAAATAGTGATAATATGAAATATATGTATAAGACCAAACACCACTGATGGCACCTACATCACTGCCACCACAGGGGCAGTCCCAGACTGGTCTCCGCAGCAGAGAGGAACTGAATGCAGGAGCATTCAGGACTGCATAGACTGAGATCAAGGGCAGTATGGACAGAGTCCTACTCAGACATCAGCCACTGAAGAGGAGAGCAAAGAGACATAAGGGCAGAGAAGGCCCAAGAGGGCTGATCTCTATGGTCTCTCAGCTTTTACACCCAATATCATGGATATGGGATTGAACAGCTATAGAGCCAGCTATCTTGTCCACTCCTCCCGGCAGGTGCAGCTTCTTACTTACTGAACCCAAAACATGGCACATGATACTTAACAGTGACCTTGGTTCTCATAAGAACCACTCCTGGCAGTGACTGTAAACACCAAGTGCTATCACTTGTCAGAGCAGCCACTACCTGCACACATAGGCTGTTGACTTCAGAAGGCACAGTTATTGAGAAGAGATTGAGCTGAAAAGCAGAATCACTGAACAGAATTAGTCCTAACTTAAACCATGACATTATCCTAAGAAATATAAAATGAAGATTTTTCAGATCTCCCTTACAGTGTGTCCTGAGCCTTAACAGACTAATGTATTAAGCAAAACAAACCATGAATTTTTTGTGGTATTAAAAAGACACCATATGTTTACCATCCTCAAATGTACTCCTATTTTTACTGAACCTAGCACCCTGTTTTATCAAAGCAAATGTACAGGCAGACATTACAGTGGATAACAGCTACATAAAAACCAACAGCACAACTATGATCTGCATGGTACAGCTCTTGCCATCCCATGTTCCTGTCTTCAATTACTTTTATGTTTTTTTTCTGTGGGCTATTTCTGCAAACTGAACCTATCCTGTAGAATGACCTTCTTCCAAACTCACTCCATAGCTATAACAAGTCTCCACTGTACAGACCACCCAGTGAGCAAACCTGCAATCACAGGAGATACGGCTCTTCTAAAGCCTTATGTATATTAATTATTTGCATTACAGCAGCAAGGCAAAAAAAACACACACTGCCTCGGAGAGAGCACCGCATCCAAGAACAGGATCTGGAAATACCACCAGGCCGCCGAATCCCCCTGATACTGCCAACAGCCACATTTTCTCCTGCACCTCCTGCGGTAGGTACTGTACACAAGAGTTAAAGTAAGAAATTGTTGATGATGCTAAGTTTGCGAGATGGGAGGAGGAGCTCGCTACATGTCAGACCAATAGCAGCAAGAACAGCGGGGCCTAAACTGGTATTTATTGCTCGGGTTATCAAGGGACTAGAAGGCACCAGAGGCTCAGGAGGTGGGAAGGGACAAGAACTAGTAAGGGACAAGGCCTAGTGAGGGGGGGTTACGGAAGTCGGCACGAGCTCGGCTCCGGACAGGGACCCTGCGGCGAGCGAGGCCGAGCCCAGAGCGCCATGTCAGGAGAGCAGACGAAGAGCCGGGCCACAGCCGGCGCAGGACTCGCAGGGTCCGCAGAGTCATCGCCAGCCCCACGGGGCCGTGCTCAAGCGGAGGGGCGCGGCCGCGCCTGGGCCGGGTAGCGCTACCGGAGCCAGCGGCGGAAGCAACCG
>VZRI01005802.1:28905-53035 GCA_013397515.1 Upupa epops | reverse complement strand
GGTCTGCAGCTCCACGTTACACAACGCTGCCGCTTGCCCTGCCCAGGCCCCCGCGGCGTAGGCCAGGTTCTTTAACCCTCCGGGTTTCGGATTCATTGGGTACTGCGGATGGAACAGTAACCGTTTCCAGAGCCGAGCAGTCCCAGGGGAGCGGAAGAGCCTCACAGGGCCGTGAGGGGCAGTAGGCCTCGGCCTTCAATTCACAGAGAAGATGAAGTTAAATTGCGTTATTTTTCCTTATTGTTTTTTTCCTGTTCTGAGTCTCGGTGATGTGTGTTATTTAGAGCCTGCCGAAATAAAAGACTTACCCTGTTGCCTCTACAGCAAGAAGAGAAGCTTTGAATGGAAAGCATGGCAATGTGGTGACATTGTCAGCCCCTATACAGGGTACTCCAGCAAGGCAGTAACACCCACAGAGCACAACTTGCAACCCACTTTGACACTTTTCTCTCTGGCTGTCTTGCAACACCTTTATGCAAATCACCACAGGTTGTGGGAGGGCTCAACTTTTCTTCCTGTACTTACCCAGTTTTAGAAACACCTTCCCAAGGAAAGCATCTTTAAAAAGTGTTGCCACCTTATACAGTGGCACAAAACTGAGCTACTGGCCTGTGCATCCTAAAAAGGGCACAGCCTTTTAACAAGGTCCTCAAACTCTGATCCACTGCTGAGATTATACTAAGAAATTAAATTGCTGTTTGAAGGGAAATCCAGCTGAACACATTTGCATCACATAGCATTTCCAGCATCCAATCCTTTTGATTTCATTAGTTCTGGCACAAGCAAGCAGGCAAAGCACTGTTAGTAATCTGATCATTGTTTGCAGCCTATTCACATCTTTCTTTGGACAGCCATGTAACTCCAGTAGGCCATCTCAGCTTAATAGAGATGGTAAACTTCTGCTGTGACCCATGCCGTGCCAGTCCATTTACAGTCACTTCTTAATTATTTGTTATGAATGATCATAGAATCACAGTCTGGTTGGAAGGGGACTACTCCAACCTCCTGCAGTTAGACATGGTCACTCAAGGCCTCATCCAACCTGGCCTTGATCACCTCCAGAGAGGGGGCAGCCCCAGCCTCTGCCGGTAATCAATTCCAGAGTCTCTCTACCCTTGCACTGAAGAACTTCTTCCTAAGATCAAGCCTGCAATGTATACAGCAAAGGCGCTAAAGCATCCATGTTGTGCTGTAACATTAAAAACCAAAAAACACTACAATTGACAGTTTAATAGGTCATACTCTAAAGAGCAGCAGAAAAACATGAATCCATAGATGAAAGGGACTGTGGCTTTTAAAACTCACAATACAGCTTGGTGAGCAAAGATAAAGTTCTGAAGACAAGGGGTGCTTGGCCATTGACTGTATGACTAAGGGTAGATTTTAGTAGAGAGCTCCCAGAAGCTCCAAGCTATTTATTAAGAATCACAGACTAGTTCAAGTTGGAAAGAGCCTCAAAGATCATCTACTCCAACACCCTGTCTTGGGCAGTGACACCTCTCAACTAGACTTGGTTGCTCAAGGCCTCATCCAACCTGGCCTTGAACACCTCTAGGGACAGGGCAGCCACCACCTCTCCAGGCAGTCGATCCCAGAGTCTATCTACCCTTGCACTGAAGAACTTATTCGTAAGATCTAGGCTGAACCTACTCTCCTTCAGCTACAAACACAGATTCAAGCCTGAAAAACAAAGACATTTTCTCCCAAAAGACAAAGCAGAGTAACAATTGTTCACAGAGATTTGTATAAACCAGCAAAAAACCCCCAACTGCAGTGTTGGGGCATTAAAGGAAAACAAACTATGGTAGTTAGGACAGATGAGGCTTTTCAGACCTATGTCCCAAACTGGTTTGGGCGATTGCC
This sequence comes from Upupa epops, assembly GCA_013397515.1. Classification (NCBI taxonomy): domain Eukaryota; kingdom Metazoa; phylum Chordata; class Aves; order Bucerotiformes; family Upupidae; genus Upupa; species Upupa epops. The sequence continues at coordinate 51,172 of VZRI01005802.1, read as the reverse complement.
TGTGGGACTGCTGCTCGTTAGTAATTCTCTGAATATCTGAGATTTCACTCCAGCCTGGGCCCATGGGGCTGTTCTGTTGCATATCAGTGTGCGGAACCAAGAGACCTGAAGGTGACTACTGGACAGAAATAAGCTAATTGGTTTCTAATCACACAATTCTAATTAAAGTAAAATGTAAATAAAGACTAATAAAAAATGCAATGTAATAAACTAGTTTATGAATGAACTTTGTAACAGACATTGCTCCAGAAAGCAAAAATCAAGTTAAAGACCTTAAGAGACTCAAAATTTGAATTGGATATTGCCAGAAGTTCTTCAGGCTGTTGGAAAAGAAATCTTACTAAGCACACATACTTTAGTTTTAATTAATTTGCCTTGGGCAAACATAACAAGGACAGGGCATGCCATTCTGACCTTCCTCAGGCAGCACAAGTCTTGATCTTGCTCAAAGTTTGATGAAAATGCAATGAAATGGCTTTATGTTTGGTGTTATTGTATATAGTGTGAGTTTATGTATGTATTTATTATCATTGTATTGTATTTTGGAGGGTTGGAGTCGATGACCTCTGGAGGTCCCTTACAACCCTTAATGATCTGGGATCTGTGTACAGACACACACACAGAGAAATGCAGATCCAAAATAAGTTCTTAAGAAATTCCATTTGCCTTCTCTCCAGCCTTCCTTCCATTAGGATCTGTTAGTGCCTCCCATCCTTTCTACCTTAAAACTCTTCTACTAAATCTCCTCCAGTTTAACTAATAAGGATAATTTGGGGACTGGAGCACTTACCTCATGAGGAAAGACCAAAAGATCTTGGACTTTCCAGCTTGAAGAAGGTTATGAGGAGATTTACTGTCTATAAATCCACAAGGGCTGGGTGTCAAGAAGAAAGAGACAATCTCTTTTCACTTGCGCCCTGTGACAGGACAAGGGGCAGTGGATGTCAATTGGCACACAGGAATTTCAATCTTAATTTGAGAAAACATTTCTTTGCTGTAAGTGTTACAGAGCACTGGAACGGGTTGCCCAGAGAGGTTGTGGAGTCTCCTTCTCTGGAGACTTTTAAGACCTCCCATCTGGATGTGTTTCTGTATGACCTGTATCAGGTTCTATGATCATGCTTGAGCAGAGGGGTTGGACTTGATGACCCCTGGAGGTCCCTTCCAACCCCTAATGATCTCTGTGTGTATAATAGCCTGTACAATATCCATTCTGCATTTTATTCTACATATTTCTTTCCCCTCAGAGTGTGTTATGATCACAGGCCTAAAGCTTCCCTACTCATTTCACCACCACCACCTCCCCACATTTTTCTGTAGATGCTGAACTTGCTAACCCTCAATTACACTCTACTACATTTGACTCTAAACGTGTGGGAATCTCCATAGCTGAGTCACAAACATTATACAATGCAAAGTGCTCACAAGGACGTTGGCTGTGCTCCACTCAGCTCTGTAGTACATCCCTTCTGAACATCAGTGTACGGCTGGTACAGACAGCACTTCTCAGGGAGAGGACCATGTAGCTGGGGAGATGAACTGTGCTCACATGATTCAATTCCAGCCTCAACTACAATACACACAAAAACATGTGCCCCTGGGTGCCTCCCTGTACATGAGTAGAGTAGAGTAGAGCAGAATGAAAGAGAACAGAAGAGAATAGAACAGAACATAATAGAATAACAGAACAGCCCAGATTGGAAAAGTCATCTGATATCATTGAGTCCAAATGTTAGCTTAACAGTGACAACCCCTCCACTAAACCATATCCTTCAGCACCATGTCTACATAGCTATTAAATACCTCCAGGGACTGGGACTCTACTACATTCCTGGGCAAACTATTCCACTACCTGAAACCCTTACAGTAAAGAAATTTTCTCCTGATGTCTAATTTAAACTTTGCTTGGCCCAATGCAAGGCCGTTTCTTCTTGTTCTACCACGTATTACTCAACTGAACAGATCGACCCCTACCTCACTACAACCTACTTTCAAGCAGTTGTAGACAGCAATAACATCTCCCCTCAGCCTCCTTTTCTCTAGACCTAACAACCCAAGTTCTCCCAGCTGCCTTCATAAGACTTATTCTCCAGACCCTAAACAGAACAGGATGTATTGGGTTGGAAGGGACTTCCAAAGGCCACCTAGTACAACCTCACTACAACAAGCAGGGATATCACTCATCCTATCAATTTCTGCCATTGTGAACAGTTCCTCCCCAGCCTTCTGACAGGCCTTTTTCAGGATCAGAAAGTTGCTGTAAGGTCCTCCCCTCAGAGCCTTCTCCTCTTCAGGCTGAACAATCTCAACTCTCTCAGCCTATCTTCATAAGAGAGGTGCTCCACAAAGTGCTCCACATTTTCGTGGCCCTCCAACAGGTCCACATCCTTCTTGTGTTGGGGAATCCAGAATAGAATCATACTCTATAGAATAGAATTTCAATTGAAAAGGACCTACAATTATCACCTGGTCCAGCTGCCTGACATATTTCAGGGCTGACCAAAGGTTAAAACATGGTGTTATGGGGAATTGTCCAAATGCCTGGCAGGCTTGGAGCATCAATCACCTCTTTAGGAAGTCTGCCCCGGTGTTTGACCACCCTCTTGATAAAGAAAACATCCTAATGTCTAGTTCTAAACCTTTCTTGGCATGGTTTGGAGCCATTCCCACGTGTCCTGTCACTGGACACTGGGAAGAACTGATCGGCATCTCTTGCATTTGTGAACATTCTCCTTTCCAAACTTGAGCACTAATGTTTTCAGTCTCTCCAACTAGCAAATATGAAAGTGTTTGGAATTGCTTCCATAAGAATTATAGTGCATCCTTGTTTATAAAATGTGTAGTCTTTGACTTTTTATTCAAGACTGAGGCACAACAGACAAGGATAGAGTTGAGAAGCATCTGAGCTCACTGGACCAGATGGGATGCATACAAAGGAGGTGGCTGGAATTGCTGTGATGCTGCTCTCATCTGTGAAAGGTCATGGTGACAGGGGAGGTTTCTGATGACTAGAGGAGCAGAAACTTCATGCAGTCCCAAGGGCCCGAAGAATTGCAGCCATATCAGCCTCACTTCCTTTCCCAGGAAGGTTACAGAGCAAATCCTCAAAGCCATTTCTAAGCATAGGAGAATGAAAGAATCGTGTACAAGTCAACTTGGATTTACCAAGATATGTCCGACAAATCTGATAGCATATCATGATGTGACTGCTTCAGTGGATGAAGGCAGCACACCTGATGCCATTTATGTTCAGATCTGCATGCACCATGCACCAGTACAGGCTGGGATGCGACTGCCAAGTATGTAGCTTTGCACAAAGGAACTGGTGGACAAAGTGAGTAGAAAAACTGCCTCAGAAACAGAACAGGCAGCAGGTCAAGGAAAGTAATTATAGATCATGTCTGGAGCACTGGGTGCATTTTAAGATCCACAGGAAAGAAAATTGACAAACTGGGATGAACTTGAGTGGAGGGTTGGACCATGTCTACATGGTCCATGCTGAGACATCTGTGTCTCTTCACCCTAAAGATGAGGCTGAGGAGGGGATTTTACTGCTGTCTCAGCTATCTACCAGGAGGACATAGAACAGAACAAACTTTTGGAGGCCATAGTGAAAAAATGAGAGAAAAGGGCAAAGTGCATCCAAGGAAATTCTGAGTAGCTGCCAAGGGAAGAGCCTGCACTAAGGGGGCAGTCAAATCCTCAAACAGAGGTCTGGAGGGGACAAATAGTCTCCATCCTTGGAGATATTCATACTTGACTACACAGGGCTCCTAAATAACCTGTTCTGACTGTAAATTGAGCGCTGCTTTGAGCAATGGGGGTTGAGCTAGACTGCCTCCTGATGTCCTGTCCAATCTAAATTACTCTGTGTCTCTATAGGGACAATTACAGTATTTCCTTAAAAAAACATCCTAATGATTCAGCTGAAGATGATGTGGTAATTCTCTCTAATTCCCTTCCTGGACTTTGCTCAGATCTTTCTAATTTTCTCCTTCTACACTTCAAATGCCTGCTATGTAATAGAACTAGGCAAGACAAAACTTTAACGTAGCATAAATACTTCATGGTGCTTGCAAGACAGTTGAGACAGGAATGTAAACATCAAGTGCTGTTGAATAGTGTTTAACTACTTTTTTCCAGTGAAGAAAACAAGGTACTAGTTAAGGAAATCCAGAAGGGGGCTTTGAGGACACATAGACAAGTGAAATAAAAATGGCCAAGAATTTCTGGACAGGGACAATAGGAACAAAAATAAGGATGTCAGGCACTTGGGATGTCAAGACTTTCAAGATACGAAACAAGCCTTACACAGCAGAGAGGTAACAGATCGGATATCCAAATGAATCCTGAGAGCGGGGGAAGTAAAAAACATCAAGGTAGTTTATGATAAAGTACAGATGTGAGGAAATTTGAATTGTATACTCCTTAGCAAGACATCATGATGGAATGTTATTAAAATTAACTGATTAAAATGGGAAACAATCAGCAAGTGTCTGCCTATGGAAAAACCTAAGCTATCAATTAGCTAAATTAATCCTGACTGAATTAAGACCCAGTGTTGGGAGATCTAAGGCAGCACTCAAGAGCATCAAGGCTCTTGCCAGGTACCCATCTTGCACAGAACTCCCTGTTGGAAGGAGGAGAGAAATAAGAATCCTGGCCCACCGAACAGCAGGGGTGGGGCAGCCCATTCCCGGGATGAGTATGTGTGTGTTACTGCAGAAAATGTTGCACATCACCATTCTTAAACTTACAACTATACTCGCAGTATGAGTGAACCCCTTCATTGCCTTTGCATGTTGTTATTAGGATGACCTGAAAGCTGTTGTAATATTGATTTCCAATGTTACAACCAAACTGTGGGTTTGTGTGCTACACCTTGTGACAAACATTCACTGGAGCACACAAACTAAGAGGAGTCCAGCCTCCTCAATACCAGCCCATGAAGTGTGTAGCAATGCTGAAGTGTCCCTGTCCTGTTCAGATCAGCAACTAGTATCATAACTATGGTCCTACAGATTGAAGGCTTCCTAAGTAGTCTTCCTCCTAACAGGGAATTTGCTTGTCCTCCTAATCCCAAATATAATTCATGTTCTGTCTTCTTCTGAACAAGCATCTGTGGAACTCATTGTGAAGTTCACATGAAGGATAAGGATCTACTACTGCTGTTACTCCTCCAATAAAGCAGAATTAAGAATCCAGCTCACTAGAAAATAACCTATCCATACACAGATCCAGGTTACATACGGTGCTGAGACTGAATGTCTTCCAATGAGTATTTCCATGATGAGCACAGACTCCCCTGTGTCCACTGCTGTGCTAACTAGTTTTCTTCAACTACATTCAGAGTGTTCTCATTTGAATCAGAAACCGAAGTAGGCAACTTGATCTTCTGGCACTGTCCTTATCGTTTCTTGTCGGACCACCGTTTAACTACTATTACTTCACAAAGATGTTTTCCACTGATAAGTAACTTGTTATTGAGATGATTATCAGTGCATGGAGGATGGAACATGTCAAACAGTATCTGTCACAGTTAACACCATTCATGCAGGCCATCACCAAAAGAAAAATAAATGCCTATTAATCCTTGCTGTGGTTACCTGTAGCAGAAATCCCTACTGATAAACCTCAAACCAGATTATAATTGTGTTTATTACACGTGAAGAGCAGGGTGTGTTGAGAGGAATACCCAAGACTTTCTCTGATACTTCATTACATTTAGAAAAGTCAGTGGAGATTTATTTAACCTCCTTCCAGAAACAAACACGACAAAATGAATTTGCTAACCCTCTGAGACTCTGCCCTCTCAGCCTATCATTAGTTACCTGGGAGAAAAGCCTGACCCTCACCTGACTGCAGCCTCCTTTCACGGAGCTGTAGGGAGGGATAAGGTCCACCCTGAGTCTCCTCCAGGCTAAACACCCCTATTTCCCTCAGCCTCTCCTCATCACTTTCTCTCCAGTCCCTTCCCAGCCTCCTTGCTCCTCTGGACCCACTCCAGTACCTCAATGTCTTTCTTGAAGCAAGGGACCCAGGCTTCCGCTGAAATAGACTGCTCAGCTCTTCAGAGAATCAGATTCAAGAAAATCACATTTAATTTTACACCTGATTTTAGATATCTACTGACAAGTACCTTGCTTGTTTTCCAGCAGCATTATTTAGGGATCCTGTGATAGAACAATAAAAAGCAGCAGTCATTTTTCTGCTGCAATAATTGCAAGACCATGCTCTCCCTTTTCCCTTATTTCCCATTAATATTTTGTCTCCTCTAGGTGTTATGCAACCCTATAAATACCAACTCCATTTATCAGCCATAGTTACTCAAGCCATTATTTTTGCAGCACAAGACACTGTAGTAGACAACCCCAGTTTGCTGCCCCATAACTAAATACTGTTAATGCCGCAACATTAACTCACAAGTTGACAAAATCATTCTATAACCATTTCAAACATCTACATTTAGATGCAGCGTCACATCCCTTCTTCCATGCCGGGCTTAGCCTTTAAGTAGACAGCCATTCTATACAAATTTGCTGTCTTTATATGAATCTACGAGCAAAAAAAGTACATAGAACTGTATTTACTGTCCTTTACCTACCTCTACCTTATCCTCATGTTTGAAGCATGGTCAGCACTTAGTCCCTAGAGCTTTCCCGCTGTTAAGACGACAGAGACATTTTCTGTTCCATGTCTAATGTGGGAATGGCTCAAAAGTTGCCTCGACCTTTGAACAGACTCAAGAGTTTTTCCTCTTCAGTAAATCTGTTTACTGATATTAACTAAAGTCAAGCCCAGTCTCAAACTTTGAATTCAGAGGACCAAGCTCTTATCACTAACATATTCAGGCTCTTAAATGCAGCCCTCCTTTCTTGTATAAATCCACCGAAGAAACTGCACTAAGTAAGCTATAACTGAGTTAAAAAATCCACCCTATTTTACTCAGTTGTTTTATGGATCCCTCGCAATTCCATTGTGTGCCCAACCCAAATGAATATTTAACAGCTTGCATACAGGTTTGTATTAAACCCTTATTTACACCAGTCCATTCTACTGTCTCCTTACAGGCTGGGAACAATTGCAGGCACAGAAACTTAACAAATTCTAGTCCATCTTGACAGCAGACACATCACTCCAAACTAGAAGACCTGACTTCCTCGGTCAAGCAAATTGTGTTTCTTTAACCAAAATATCCTTTAAATAAAGTTTAACTTCCAAAGGAAAACTGGACTACTTAATTGTACTACTGTACTGACTAGGCTAAATTTCATCAGTGGGAACAGCAGATGAGCTGGCTACTAAGAGCATCTTCCACTTGTCATCAGAACCTTTGGCCACAGCTTTGGAAACTCACATCTGAGAAAATAACCCCAAAAAATCCACAAGCTATTTGGGCACAGCTTCAGTCTTGACACTAAAGCACTGTATCATGCTTTGCCATTCAGTTTTAATGCTACCAATACAAATGTTCTCCAAGCTTTACAGAAAACATTCTCTTCTGATTTTCTGCAAAGACAGTTTCACGAATACTAAGCAAAGAGCCTGTTTTTAGTCTTGGGGAAGGGGAGTCCCCAATAATCTACATAAAGAAATACCGTACTATTAATTGTCATCCACATTTATTTATGAGTAAACAAACAGTGAACATTACAGCAAAGGGGACATTTGGACCCAGATTTGAAAAAAGAAAACAGATGCCTGGATGGTTTCTGAGTTGAGGCACCTCAAGATTGCTGACAAAGTACACAAAACCAGGTGAAAGTCATGAGCGTTTCAACAAACTTCTTAAGTGCATTTCAGTATTTATTTAGATGTTTAAGCTCTCGCACTAGATTTTACAAGCTGGTGAACACTGGCAAAATTATTTCTCCCACAGAACTATAACCACACATTCCCAAGACAGTATAAATATATGGTTGAACTAACATTAATACACATCACCATTTTATCAATTACATAATAAAACAAATTATCAAGTATCCAAATATTAAGTTACGCAGCTTGAAAGGCATACAAAATATTACAGAGGTCTGCCTGAGTCACAGCAGAAACTCAAGGAGGAAAAACCGAAAGAAAAAGAAACCACACTTTCCAAACAAAGCAATAGTTGGTAAACAACTTTCAATAGGTACAACAAAAGAAACTACAAGGTTTTTCAGAAATGTTCTGATTAAGAATTTGTAGCTACAATAACAAAGCGTTTCTACGTTTTAAAAAAATATTTACTGAAGTAAAGGGCATATTCTATACTTCCTGCACAAGACAAAAGGCAATATTTGACTAGAAATATTAAATAGCCCCTCCCAACCTTTTCAGGCCCTCTGTTAAGTTGCACGTGAAGTGCCAACATTAATTTTCTGTAAGGCTTTTTGTCTGGAGACATTAAAAGACTTGTGTGCTTCTGTACAATTTAAGAGATTTTTCTACATGAGCAACCAGAGTGATGACTTGGAAAATTAACAAGTTCAGGTAACAGAAAAGTACAGATGCTGGGATAAAAAGTTGCTGTAATTCATAGTATTAAAAAGACAGACTGTGCAAATCCTGGTAATTCTAGTGCGAATGTGGGAGACAAAACATACAGTGAGCAGGCAGGACTACCTCAGAGGCTGTAATATTCAACATTGAAATGACCATAAAGAAAAAACAATACAGTAAGGTCCAGATAAGCTGGTAGTTCTCACATTATTAGAGCTGCGCTCAGTGATTAGGAAAAATGTGTAGCTGATATGCTGGGTATTTTGGCACCTAACCTCTCTACTGATTGATTTGTTTAGTACCCCAATTTTTAGTTGTTGAACCTAGGTGGGTAAGACTCACTGGCATGATTAAAGGATACTGGTAATGAATGGATAAGGAGACAGCTCAGAAACAGAACACAGCAAAAACATTTACTGGGTCTCCAAACAGTTATCTAAACATAGGAGTTGCATTTCTACTGAGACTACAGCCTATTAAATACTTCTAAGGAAGCTTCCTTTACTACTATGAACAGAAACCAGACTGAAGCTCTTGGCATACAGGCTGCTTAATTGTTTCCATCCTTTATTCCCAAAGAAGTACTATAGGCTGCTGAGCTTTACTGAATACAACAATTATTTCGGTGACCATTGGAGTCTTTAAAGCGCAGACGCATCTTGGGGCGATATTTCTCCAAATACAGAAGCTGCTTGCTGTTAAAAGCTCCACGTCGCTTCCTAGAAGAAGAAGAGAATGTGAAGAGCCTGCCCAAGTGAAATATCACCAGATACAAACAGTTGTAGGTCACTGAAGAAAAAAAATCCCTCCCACCATTAAGTCAAGACCATAACCAAAATAAGGAGAATTAAAAAGGTACATGCCAGGAAAGAGGGTGGTAGCTTCCTTTCACAAATGGCACATTATTTGTTGAGTGTCTTAAACATGTCCTAATCTAAACAAGTTTGGGGATACGAAATGAGGATATACGAGTTCACTTCAATTACTTAATGGCTTGGCAATCATGCAGCAAGTGGTTACTAGTTTGAGAGAGGTTCTCCTCCCCCTCTACTCTGCCCTGCCGAGACCACATCTGGAATTTTGTGTCCAGTTCTGAGCCCCTCAGTTCAAGAAGGACAAAGAAAGGCTCAAGAGAATCCAGTGCAGAGCCACAAAGATGAAGGGAGAGGAGCATCTCCCTGATGAGGAAAGGCTGAGGGCTGGCTCTCTTTAGCTTGGAAAAAAGGAGACTGAGGGGCGACACCTCATTCATGTTTACAAATATGGAAAGGGTGGGTGTCAGGAAGAAAGAGCCAGGGTCTGCTCAGTGTCATTCAATGACGGGACAAGGGGCAACAGGTGTCAGCTGGAACATAGGAGGTTCCACATAAATATGAGAAGAAACTTCTTCAGGGTGAGGGTGACAGAGTCCTGGAACAGGCTGCCCAGAAGGGTTGTGGCATCTCCTCTGGAGACATTTCCTGTGCTACTTGACTTAGGTGATCCTGCTGTAACAGGGAGATTGAACTAGATGATCTTTCAAGGTCCCTTCCCATCTCTAACATTCTGAGAGCTGCTTTGTTATTGTTTACATGAACTGCAGCTTTCAATTATAGTTGAGAGCTGTGAAATTAAGGCACTGAGACTAAAATTACTCTCATCCAACTTACACATATCTATAAACACATCCAAGGAAGTATTCTTTGCTGGTGGACTATCAGAAAAGACCAGTTTAGCACACTCTGGTCTAATACAGATGAAAGGATTCACAAATGTGAACAAACACACTAAGACTTAACTAGGACAGACCCTCAATTTCCGAGGTATTTTGCCTTTCCTATGTGCAAATAAGAACCCCGAAGATAAAACTGAAAGGGTTTTATCTGGGATTTTTTAAACCTGCTTAAATAATATTGGTACTGTTCCCACACAAACAGAAAATACCTACCCCACAATAAAGTTCTACAACACTGTCTGTATGCAGCATGTGTTTAAAGTTCAGAAATATTATCAATCTTAACAAAAATAGAGTAAAAAGACAAGAATAGCATTTGGAATTTCCTTTAGCATCCAAGGAGTTATCACTGTGTTATATCTTAAGAGACAGCTAAGTGTTGGCTTCATACTTACTGCCTTATGAACTGCACTGCATCTTCATACTTCATTCCACATTCTATTAGTGCAAGAGCAACTAAGACCGGAGCTCTGGTAAGAGGAGGAAAACAAATTCAGTTCAGCATTTACCAATTCTTACTTAGAAAAGAAGTTCCTTTCCCCAGTTCTCTTTTCTGCCCTTCTTATCTGATGTTTCTTCTACCAGGAAGTAAAAGAAACAGGCATAAGGCATTTCTAGATTAACTGAGCCTTTACACCATCTGTTTTTGAGCTACACACCCTCATTAAGAAATTGCTCAATGCTAACAATCCATCTGACTTGTAAATGTAATTTAATTTCACCCGTTTGTTTCAAAACCAATTGATTCTGGGGAAGAGTTGAATAGAATCCCATATTCACACAAACAAATGTCAGGACCCCAAGCAGAAATCACAGGAGGCACTGGATTCTGAAAAATCCCAGAAGTAGTGCCACAAGTTTCTAGGAACAGATGTAATGCATGGGTTGTTGCACATGCCCAAGGATTTCCTTGCCTGCCATAGTATTCTGCTGACAGAATAGTTTTCAGTTAGTAAAGCTTGATGCAAATCAAACTCAAATACCCTAACAAAATGTGGCTCAAAAAAAAGCAAGATAAAGCCCCATGCCACGCTCAAGCTTGTACTAGATGCATGAGTCTGCTACAGGGGATTCATGTGTTATAAAAAAACCTGAGATCTTCTTAGTCAACTAGTTAACTGATGAAAAGGTATCACCATGAGCAGCTGAAGAGGAGTAGATTTGGCACTATTCCTCTCTACAGACACCTTTGTCAAACATGAAGCCACAATGCAAACTGTGGATAAGCTAGGCTGAGGGACAGCAACACCAGGCACCTGTGTCTGGTCTTGGGCATACTGAAACCCATGGCTATAACACAAGTGCTTTTTGTAAAGATCTAGTTCCCAGGAAGCCTAGGAAAACCATAGTAACCTTTGTTCTCACTGTTGTTGAAACTGCATGTAAGATGGTAGCAGCAGACAGAGGGAATAGGCCCAAGAAGAGAATATTTAGCATTATCCATTAAAACATTGAGACTCAGTGCTAGAAATGAGACAGAAACAGAGCTCTGGAGTATACTTTTCATACTCCCAAATACCCAGTGGATGAATGTTGGTCTTGACGTGCCGTAATGGTACTTGGTGGCTAAAGTTACAATACCCTGGGGTTAATGGCACAAGCGAAGACTGGCAATGCTGCTGAACTTGGGATGAAGAGAAAACTTACAGGGGAATTACCAGAAACTGAACCCGTTACAAAAGAACAGGTGATACAGCAAGAAAAAAATACTACTGGGACATCTATCAATACGCTTAGTACAAGAATTTGTTTACTTCATTCATATTTGTTTATATGTGACAGTCGTGACAACAGCATCATGTGTTTACTGGAATGCCTGTAAGTGTAATATATTATATAAGTTAATTATAAATATATTATAAATATTCATATATTTTACACACAAATATACAGCAATTTCCTGCCAACTAAACTACTTTTAAGCATGAGCTCATTCTGATACTGGGTATGTGAGTGTTCTCCACTGTCTCAAGCTTTTCTGAACATGTCTGACCAGGGATAGCAATTTAACAGATGTTTCAAATGTCACCCACCTTCCAAGACCAGCAACACAGTGTACAGCAATACAACAACCAGGTTCTTCACGAAATTTAACTTTGAGGAGGTTTAGCCAATCATCAACAATCTGGTTGGATGGTGGAGCACCATCATCAAAGGGCCAGTCCTAGAATACAGCAGGACATACATAAATACACAACTGTAGAGCTCCTTATGCTTTTAGGCTGTGTGCAGGCGCAACTATGAAAGGGACAGACTGACAAAAGAGCTGACAGCTAACAGAACCAACCACTCAAGTTTCTAGTCTTGTAGAATCATAGAGTGGCTCAAGTTGGAAGGGATCTGAGAGATTATTTACTGCAAACCCCTGCCGTGGGCTGTGACACTTCTCAACTAGACTTGGTTGCTCAAGGCCTCATCCATTCTGGCCTTGAACATCTTCAGTCAGGAGGCACCCACAATCTATCTGGGCAATCTGTTCCAGGGTTTCTCCATCCTTGTACTTAAGTACTTCTTCCTAACATCTAAGTAGTTTAAACTTTGTTTCCTAATAATGTAAGTACAGCAACATTTAGAATATATTCCTTTCAATCCATTTTAATTGAGCAAATGATTTTGCTACGGAAGAATTTTTTTCCCTGACGAGAGGGGATGCCTTCACAGCTTTTGGCCCCATCAGCCACTGGAATACTCTTGTAGAGACAATGAGGTTGCATCAGAAGAAATTTTTGTTGGGGTGGGAAGGAGACTGATTTCAAACTCTGCTTCTACTCTACTTACCAAAACCTGAATGCCTTCTTTTTCCACCGGAGCAGTGTCGTAAGTAGCTTCACACACTCTTACCACTGTGGTAACGCCATATTTCTTGAGTTCCTAAGGAGTACAAAAAAAATAAATAAAATCTGCATGTATTAAATGATCTCTCTTACATAAAACTTTCTCACAGGTCAGCTTTGGAACTTGCTGAAAATGTTCAGCTGGTGAACTCAGGTAAACGCTTGCAACTATGGAGGAACACAAAGCTGAAAGAACTGCAGATCTGTGTGCTAATACCAGAGAGCGCCAAGCTATTCTGCAAACAGATATGAGTATGAAGTTTTGGTATGGTGGATCAGGTTTGTCTCTTAAAATCAGATCCAGACCAGTACTGATGAAATAAGGAGTCCATCTTTACAATTTCATTAATTTTAAAGGAACGGGAAACTGCCTGGTTTGCAAAGCTACACTTGTACACTTTTTACAAAGCTACACTTGTACACATTTAAGTGAGGTTTACAGCTTTAACTTGTCTCCCTCTGCTTAAAACAGCGGGCTTACTGCTAAGAATTATGAGTACAGGACAACAAATTATTCTGGTTCCTGAATTCACAGAGTAAAAAACTGAAACTGTTCACACTCTAAACATCACAGTAATAACTGAAGTATAACATAAACGTACCTTATCCAATTGTGGGAGTATGAAGGCAAGCAAATGTTATCATGTTTCTTGTGAACTATCCCAGACTGACTGCAAAGCAGAGGCATAACACACCTAAAATCTCGCTAATGAGGGACAGCATTAAAACTCAGCCGTGAGCAGAAGATAACTGTGACAAAAGCTACTGTGGGCATACACAGTGCACTTCACTACTCCAACGTGCCAGATGAAAGGTTTAGATGGTAAGTTCAGTCACTAGCCATCTATGCCAGGAAGCTGGCCTTTAATTTCAACATGTACCACAACAAAGCAGCTTCAGCACCTCCAGATGCAGGGCAAGCCTACCACCAACAACTTCACTTACGTAGACACTATAACATTCAGATGATTCTGCCAGGCTATACTAGACCCATGACCTGCTGATGCCAGACAGGCTGTGAAAGCACACTGCAGTCCTGTTACTTGTTCTGACTCACAGTACATAGTGAATTACTCTTTTAGTTACTGAGCAGTATGTGCTAGATGTTACACCACTTCAGCTTAATTTAAGTACAACTTCCTACCACTAACAGATCTTGCTATTGTTCTACACATAACTCCCAACAGGTAATTCCTGTTTTCAGACCTGTAGTATAATTCTTTGCTAAACTTTCAGAAGTAGGCTTTTGTGAAGGCAAACACATATCTGAAGCATGGTATCAGCATTTGGAAGTCAATATACAGTCTCAGGGCCCCTTCACATGGCTTCCACAACAGTTATCAACTGGTAAAGCAATTGCTAATACAGCATTACAAAAACACATCAGGAAGAATTCTGTGCCAGCCTTACCTCTATAAATTTGTTTAAGGTCGCATTGGTTGGATTGTGTGTGATCAGGAATCTCATGTTCTTGTAGGTGATTTCCACAGGAGCTGGGCGGTTCATCCGGGCCATATTGATTTAGTTAAACATGCAACAATATTATGGAAGGATTAAAAAAATTTTCTAATACAGAAGTGATGTAGAGAAACTGAGGTCTACTTCACTATACTCCACGGGGAATTCTCAGTGCTTCCAAGTATGAAGATGGGATCAATGGGAAATGAAATGAACCTCCTAACAAGAAGCAGCAATTCTTCAATCCAGTAATACTGAGGCAAAAGAAAGGCAGTGCACTGAGGTTTACCCCATCCAGGTCTGAGTTCTGTTGTTAAGTGCTCTGCCAATTTCAATTCAATACTTCTTATTCTGGTCAACCGCTCTTAGGGGGGCTTCTTGGTGGAGTAGTAATGAATTTCTACAGTTCACTTGTCTGCATAGAGGTCGTGCTGTGCCTGGCAGTAGTCTCCACTGCCCTTCAGAAACTCCATAAATGTGTGACCAAGAACACCACAGAACTGCTGTAAAGAGAGGGGAGGGGGAAGCACAGTAAGCACAGGTGAAACAGCAAGGATGTTTTGAAGACACAGCATTATATAACAAAAAGAATAAAACCCAAACAACTCAGCAGTTTCACATGGTTTATTTTTAAATCCAATTAGGTTTGCTGAAGAACCCTGTTACCTTTCTCAGCCATGATTAGTTGAAAAGAAATTTTAGTGCACTTTCCATATTAAAATAACAACTGAAATGTGCTAAACGTAGTGATAGCAGCCCAACTTTTAAGAATTCCAGTCCATCTTTCCCAGGATACCCATACAACTATATGTTCCATTTGAGAGATGTCATGGCACCTACTTTAGATACAACGACCTTAAGTATGACATTCCTTGAATATTAAAGCAGCTGAACAATTTCTCAATTTCTAGCATTACAACAAAACTATCAGTCTCTAGATTGATGAAGAATCACTTCTCTTAAAGGCCAAAGACCTACTTTGCATGTCATCATTAATTTACATACAGAGGTGCCAGCAGAGTGACACCCCATGCAGATAAATCCATCTGACTCAGTCAACAGAATCCCAAGCTGGAAGACACTTAACACTCCAACCTTTCTTGGCCAAAGCACCCTGTCAGGCAGAACGTTAGAGCTGTACAATGTTGGGGAATTCATCACTTCCCTGGGAAGACTATTCCCAGGACACTATTCCCAGGACTGACTGGACACAACTAGAGATTTTTTCAGCGAGAAGAACTGAAATCTCCCTGGAAGTAACTTGCACTACTACCACGTGACTCCTTGTAAAAGTAAGTCTCTCTAATACCAGGACATAGTGACAAAGTCCCCCCTCCCAAGCTGCCTTTTCTAAAGGTAAAATGAACCAAATTATATCTGCTTTTTTTCCACAGGCAGCTTTCCAGTCCTTTGATCACCTCCGTGTTCCTTCTTTGTACTCACTCCTACCTGCCTACCTGGTATTTTGTACAGCATGGACCACAGCCGAAGACAGTACTCCAGGGGTGATCTGACCTTGAAAGCAAACACAAGGTCTTTGTGGCCTAGCAAAACAATAGAAGTCAAAATGTTTGAAGGCTTGTAAGGCTCATAGATTTCTAACTAAGAAACATTTAATGTACCAAAGGCTGAACACATTTAGCACCCTTCATTAATTCACTGAGACGGTTAACAATCTAGCTAAACATACAGACAGGAAAGTGTGACGAATCAGTTATTTCTGCCAAGTGATGCATCACCTTGCTCTGGTTAAGTTTAAAAATAGAATTGCCACATCACATCCACTTGCCTTTTGAACACCTCCTGGGATGGTGATTCCACCACTTCCCTGCACAGCCTCTTTCAATTTTTTAACTAAAGAAACTTTTCCTAATTTCCATTCTGAACTTCCCCTGGTGCAACTTGTGGCCGTTTCCTCTTGTCCTGACAGCAGTTCTTTGGGAGAAGAGGCTAACACTGGCCTCCACACCATCTCTTTTCAGGTAGCTGCAAAAGGCAATAAGGTCTTCTCTTAGCCACCTCTTCTTCAAGATATACAGTCTCTCAGCCTCTCCTCATCAGACCTGTTCTCCAATCCCTTAACCAGCTTTGTTGCCCTTGTCTGTACTCATTCTAACACCTCAATATCTTTCTTACATTTCCTTATGCAGAATTGCTATAATTTACCTTATCAAAAAGGTGATCTTAATTTTTCCAAGTATTTTTTGCCAACTAGAACACAGTAGTATGAGTTCTTTAATGAGTTCTTTACCTCCATAAATAGAGCAAACAGAACCTGTAATTTCACTATAACGATATAGTTTAAAAGCTACAAACCAGCTCTAAGTAGTCACACTATCATCAGGGCAAGAATGTGAGAAAATGAGACAGTATTTAAGTCCCTTGCACTCAAGCCTTCCTGTTCAAAGGACCACAAAAGCTGCAGCCTGTGCTCAAAAAGCTTTCCAACCACAAGAAAGCAAATTCAAAAGACCAGGTCCTAAAGACAGTATAGTAAATCCTGATAATAGCCAGTGTCCTAATACGCTTTACCAAAAGGCAGGAAGGAAAAGCTGCATGCAAATAAGTCACTAGATGCCATGTTGGATGCAGCAGCAGCAGCATCTTTTCCATGCTTTCAGAAAGCTTGATGGTAAGGGCTTCTAAGGAAGCACCTTAATCACAAGAACAGCTTGCAAAAAACAACCCAATGAACAAAACCCAAACAAAACCCCCAAGTAACCAAAAAAGTCTTTCACAGCCCATACTGCTAGCAAATACAAGAAAATCAACAGAAATAAACTAATAAGACAATGTCAGCTATGATACTGCCATCAACAGTTCTGTAAAGACTGAGGTTAGTTGCAAAGAAAACCCAACCAACCTAAAAGCAAAACTATTGCACTTTTTTGATTTGTAGTAATCTGAGGGACATTGAGAACTATAATAGAAATGAAGTAGTAAGAAGGATCCTCTGAGGTCTAAGATCAACAAAGTAAGAGGAACAAGGAGAATTCAGACTTGGATGAACTCCAGGAATCGTCGTCTAACACACCAGCCATGCCCTAGCACAAGAAGGTAAGTGTGCATTAAAAACACTCCTAGGACCAGACCTAGAGTACACCTAAAATAGCAACTGAAAAAAAAGAACTGAAGACAGCTTACTTAAAATCACTTTCAATTAGTTTAAGAAGCAGAACAGCAAAATGGGACAGGACAGCTTTAAGCAGATGCAGCTGCACAAGGTCTTGTGCAGCTTTTCACATGCACTGGCAGACCTCATGTTTATCTCTTAAGACAGCTAAGAAGCAGTGTAGCTGGTTTTTCTCCCTGGCAGAGGACAAGGTAGTAGAGGCTATCAGACACAGCCACTGAAAAGCATGCAAGTGATCTTGAGGAGATAGAATAGGGTCATCATTAAATCAAGGAAGTTGGTAGATCTGGGGAGAGAAAAAAACCCACAGAGTAATTTGAGCCCATGAACATAGTGGGGCAGGTAGAACTAAGAAATAATGGAGATTCACCCTGCATGGTAGCCAGGCTGCCCTTAGTACACACTAGGAGCAGCCTGACAGAACACCACATGCTCATCATGGGGCTAAGCATAAGCACAGGCAACAAAGCATTAGTTAAGTAACTACTTCTTTTAAAATGCAGATCGTTAATCAGGTCTAGAAACTGGGTTCACAGTTCAAATTCTTATGCAAAGCTGAAGCAATGCATTACACAATGTTTTAGTTTTACCTGTAATTAATCCCTACAAGTGAATTTGTTTTGTTAATACTGACTTTAACTTAGCAATTACACACATCATCACTTTACTAATTCACACTACTAGGGACCTAACCAAGCATGTACTTGAGTCTCACTGTTTGCCTTGGCAGCTGCTGCTGCCACACTGTAAAGGAGCAAAGCTCACACTCTCTTTTGATGTGGATGCCATCACTTCTCACCACTGCCAGCCACAAAGCTCCACATGCAGATCAACTCTTTAAGTCAGCAATACACTGTACTCTACCCTATGACAGCTTTGCCAACTTAGTTCTGTTCCAGGAATCAAAGGAGAATTAAGGACAAGCAGTACACTGGCATGCTGTCTGTGTTAGGGCATCAAGCCAGAGTACAAAGCTCCATCCACTTTCAGCTGAACCACCTGGAAGACAAGAAATCACTATAAAAAGTGCTGTAGTAATTAATACCCCCCTGGGCTTAGGAATAACTCAAGTGATCTGAGAAACTTTCAAGCAGCTTGGAAATACAGCTTTAAAATTATAGCCTCAGACAGTTATCAGAAAGGCCAGACAGCATACAAAGGCTGAAGGCTGGGGTAAGTGAAACTACAACAAACAGTGGGGTATGCAGAAGGCTCTTATAGAATATAACACCAACTTACTGTTTGTACCTTCAACCTGGGTACTCCAGCCTTCTCTTTTTATCTTACACATGCCTTTCTGAAAGAAAATCAACCCTAAAGAGGTTTGGAAAGAGAAGCAGTAGTTTCTATCAGCAACAGAAAGCCAGACAACATTTAGAACATTAGATGTTTCCACAGACTTGAAAAATGAAACTAAAATTGGTATGCCAGGAGAATATGGGCTAAAGTCTTGCTTGTTGTGACTGTAGCATCTACTATGGTTTATAGGAAAAGTTAAGGGACAGTTTATTCAAGCAAATGGGAGGTATCTTGAACTGAAAAACCCTTCTTTGGGACAGAAAGCTGAACTATCTGTCCTCAACGATGAGCAGGTTCACATGTATGTTAATTCTGTTATCGAAACAGCCACTCACGCCTGGCAAAAAGCTGCTTATGGAAGAAACCTATAGATTATTACTGGTGTGTGGGAATCAGAGGGGCTTATGTAAGGTTATCCCATACTGCTGATGCCTTTGTTCACAATCAGGCAGCATCTCAAGAAGCATGCAAACATAAGCATTTGTTTACAGAGCTATACCACACAGTCACTCTAACTTCAGAAGATGCACAAGATGGTTCACAGCTGTTCAGCCCATCTGCTCATAGACCACAAACACTGATACCCAGAACCAGCTATGTGGTATCATGTTCTCTGAGTCAAAGAACTGCCACACACATTTATCTATTGCAAGACCAGGATTAAAGCTAGAAAACTAAACTACATTCCAACGCAACTTGAGAACACCTGCAAGTTCACTGTTTTAACTTGCTACCCGATAAAAAGCTACTGAAGGGCAAATACTCCTTCCTAACTTAATCTCCGATACTCAAGGACCAATTGCTGAAGCAGGAGGGGGGGTGGTGTTAGTGGCACAATCTGTAGAACCATAAGCAAGGTAGAGGCACACCTTAAACAGGTTTTGCTCACACCATGCACCTCCTACCTACTGTGCATGTGAATGCTGGTATCATTCAGTTTGGGCCAGACAATGTGACCCATGGCCTAAGGAAACTGACATGTTGCTCACAGGAGATTCCAAAGGTGCGCTGTAAGTTTGTTGCAACATGTTCCGTGAAGGAAGAATGCTTCCAGAGGTTCTAGCATGTGGTTAGGGGGAAGAAAAATTACCTCAAAACTTACTGTGTAATAAGTCAATGCAACTTGTAAAGACTATGAAGCTGAGGCCGAGTGACTGTGTTCTTAGTTCTGCTGCTTGGAAACAGTGCAAAGAAACTTTGGAAAACATGAGGAAAATACCATAAAACCTACTCTGGAGTTTCTGAGGGAAACGAATCTCAAAATGACTTAGTACCAGCACTTCAACAGCAAACAACATGAACCCTTTTCTCCTATTCAAATTACTCCATTAAACATCAGAAATATAGCACATACACACTGAGAGTTACTGGTCCATTTCATAGAGTATAATAAAGGTCTGAGTGCCAAACGAAGTTGCATCAGTGAAGAGAACTGCAAGGAATTAGGGGTTTAGATTAACACTTAAATACCTCTTGTATTGATCTGACAGAGTAAGCTTCAATTTTGACTAAGATGACAATTTGCCTCTAGTTTAGAATTCAGCAACAGCCTGGGATCTGAGTGTTCTGGTTAATCTTTAAGAGAAGTGATCACGAACAGCCAGCCTACACTCTGGGATAGATCCAGCATTCCTACGTGGCATGTATTCTGTCATAACAGGAAGGTTTCACAATATACACGTTATTAGATAAGGCTAAATTCCATTTATTTACAGCCTTCCTGAGACATTGTGTCAGCAAGACAACGACATCCTTCTCCCTTGGGTCCTGCTCTGTCTGTCACTCATTTTTCTTTCTCACATTTCCTCCCATGGCTGTTCTGTATTGCTTCTTCCAATTTTTCTACCCAAAACAATCCTGTTTCAGCAGGACAATTTCAAACCCCTTTACCGTTCAATCAATGGAATAAGAGCTGACATTTGTCATCCTCAGCTTTTTTCATTTGGCAGCTTTATGAGATTACAAGGAGACTGGGTTCATACTTGTGAATCACAGCTTTGGAAAGACTTCACACAATGCCTTAGACATACTGGAAAGCTGAGTCCAGCACCAGTAAGAAACAAGAAAGTCCACAGGACCCTCACACCACAGCTGTGGATTTATGGGCTCACAAGATTTGCAGCATGCATGGCTGGCTACCGGACAGTAACCAAAAACTATGTGTAACAACTACTGATTCTGTTTCTAGGGAAGCAGGAATTTTCTATGGAGTACAGGATGCCATATGGAACACAGTATTACAAACTACTTAATTTCTAATGCCTTTCCTTGCCTTCCGTTTTTGGGGGTTGTACAACCACTGGAAAGCCTTGCATAATTTAAACTTAAAACACACACCGTGCTCTGTGGTCACAGTCATGAGCATAGAAACCGAGATAAGACTACTGGGGAATTATGCAAGAAAAGAAAGAAGCAAGCAACATGTAAGTGAAAAACTTCCTATGCTGAGCTGCAATACCTTCCTCTAAAAGCCATCTGGCAAGGACTTAAAAGCAGGTTCTCTCAAAATTCAGTCATTTCACTGCATTGCATCCGTGAGCCCCTGAGCTTCACACGTACTTAAATGGCTTCTCTGCCGACTCCTCCAGCCGGGGAGGCACTCAAGGGGCCAGACTGGGCAATATCGGCTGCACACCTGAGCCGGTCCATCCCTGCCTGTGCCGCACCGCTCACTGCGGAAAGGATTCCCGTACCCGCCCGAACCCACCGCAAACAAAAGCCCCGCTCGCCGCACACGTGGAGCCCCGCCACAGGCCTGGAGAGCACGCGCCCGCGGGGAGAGCCCTGGGCTGCAGCGGGAGTCTGCCCCTGCCTCTCCCGACGAGGGGCCGCGGCCCCAGACAGGGCGCCAGGCCCAGTCGGTCACGGGTCCGCATCGCGCCCCCATCGGGTTCCCGATACGGAGCCATCTTGTCCCCTGGAGCTTACGCCCGGGCCTGACCTCCCCCCAGCAGGGGGCTCCCGGCCCCGCCGCCAGCCTGCCGCGGCCCAGGACCGTGGGGCTCCGGCTACAGGGGCGCGGCCCCAACCTGGCAGACACCGCCACATAGGGGTGGGCGCGTAGGGACCGGCAGGCTGGCCGGGCCACGGTGAGGCTGCCCCCCCCCCCCCGACCCAGCAACGCCCGCCGTTCTCCNCCGCCGTTCTCCTGGCAGAGGAGAGGCGTCGAGGCAACGACAGGCGGGGACAGGAACAGGGCGCCGGGGCGACCAGAAGGCTCCACCGCATCGCGGCTGGTGGGGTTCGTCTCTCCCGCGGCCGCCCCAGAGAACCCGCAGTCCGGCGCCGCAAGGATCCGCCCGCAGTCGACGCGGCCCAGGCGAGAGAGAGAACAAAGACCCAACGTGG
>VZRI01005802.1:0-28675 GCA_013397515.1 Upupa epops | reverse complement strand
GGGAACGGGGCCGGCGCGGGGCGTGGCGACAGCGGGCAGGAGGCGGAGGCAGCCGGCGGGAACCGGTTCGTGAATGGAGCAGGGGGCGGTGGCGGGGGGAGGCGGGACGCGCGGGCTGCCCGGAGGTCGCCAGCGGGGACGTGAGGGACGCTGGCTGGTGCCGCCCAGTGCCGGAACTCCGCCCTGTCGGGCAGGGCTGCCTCGCGGGCGCGAAGCACGGGTACGGTGTCTGGCTCCCGGGGCTGTCGACTTCCACGAGCTGCCGTGGGGCCCGCTTTGTCGCCGCAGCCGTCCAGGAAGGGTGTGCCTAGAGGCTGTGCGGCGGCGCTGAGGGAAGCCAGAAGCGCGGTTCCCCATGGGGAGCACAAAGCGAGCGGCGGCAGTAGGGCCGCGGGACTCTCCATCCCTTGTAACCGCCGAGCCCTTCGCTGCCAATCGCTTTATCGGTCTGGGTGCTAATAGGAAGGTGTCAGCGCTGTGTGTGCGCAGTTTATCCCGTGGAACGGTGTTTCGTGGTGGTAGAGATCAGCCCAGCAGGCCCGAAGTGGCGGGGAAGCGGAACGGGCTGCAGCTGCGGCTGGGAAACACCGTGTTCAGCACAGCTGACACGCCGCTCGTGACAGCCGGCAGTGGGAGTCACCCGCGGAATCAGTGTGGCAATCAGGCCTCGGCAGGGCCCCGTCAACCTGGGAAGAACTGTCATGTGGGGCAGCGCAAGCCTGATAACTTCTATTTATAGCTTCAGGCCGTCCCAGGCTGTTCTGGTTATATTTATCTGGTTAAGCCTTGCTTCTTAGTGCTTATTACTATACAGCTTGCAGAAGCTGATTCTGATCTAAAAATTAATCCTCTGCATCCTGAATCTTAGCAGTTTGTCCAAAGGCGCCAGCTCCTTTGTGAGTTTGAACAACTTTCCTGTTGTGTAACCTGCAGAAACTGAGGTCTGTACAGTGTACAGAGATGGTTTTCATGGTCACTGATGCAAATGAGCTATTCAGGATGCATGTTATTTTCTACTTCAGCAGGCATCAGGTGGGCATAAGCTAATTTCTAACCAGGAGATGTGTCTCTACTAGACTAACATGTTCCACTTTAATAGGCTATAAATACACCTGAGCCATATTTATTTGCATTTGTGATTAACAGTTGACTCTGGCAGGTGTCTGGTTAGCTTGCAGGTGCTCATGGACTCCTCTGTGTAAAACTTCTTGAAAATTGTGCTCAGAATCTTGTAAGACAAGGTGATGATTCCAAGGTTAATGGCTACTTTGAATATTTGTTGGGGGTACAATGTTAGGAAGATTTTGATGGTGAAAAAGAGAAAATGTCAACACAGCTTCTCCCATCAATAAAACTTGAGGAATGTGCTTTGGATAGACTTCTGAGACAGATTAAATAGGTCTGCACCTGCTTTAATCCATGCTGGTCTTTTCTCCAACAATGCAAGCTTTTGTTTACTGTTCCACTGCCGTTAAACTGATCAGGATTTTAGGATCAAATTTCTGCAACATCCTTTCAGTACTGTAGAACTGTAGTTTACACTGGAAATAAGAGTCCCTGGCAGTTTCTCTGAAATTATATACCCTGAAAAGAAAGGATTTAGCTCAGAAAGCTTTCAGCCTAAAAACACATTGCTGAGGTTTTGGTTTTTAGGTTTTTTTTTTTGAGGAAAGAATGTCATTTTAGTACTCCTTTTTGTTATGCTAGTCCCTATCTGGACCACCTTTCCTGGCTGTTACAGTAGATGTTCCGGTGTTTTGTACTCAGAGATGACAAGGGGTACTTGGAATGTTAGAGAGAAGTAGTACAGAGAGAGAAGTAGAAACAAGGCTGCAATAAAAGTATCTACTGTTTCCTAAAACATAAGACAAAGATATTTATAGGTGACAGAGACAAGTGGATACTTACAAGACGCCAGCTGGTAAACTTGATGAGACAAACTGGGTTGAGGAGGCAGAAAGTAGCAGGAAGATGCAAGACTAAAGAAATGTAGAGATAAGGAAAATAAAAAGCTTGGAAAGAGCAATCTGGGAGGATTCAGAAGAGGCTGTTACCAGTTGGAGAAGCGAAGGTGTGGTAATCGTTTTGGTGTTAGGAAGATTAATACAACTTCTATGGGAAGACAGAGTTGGACTATATTTTTGAAGCAGTGTGAGTCAACAATAAAATGTGGGTTTAGCCTGAATGTCCAGCCCTCACCTATGTGACTATTATCTGTGTGTTTGAAAGTTTTAATATCTTACTGTACATGATACCAGTCAACTTAAGGAATACCAAAGTGTCACAAATCATAATGATAAATGACACCATACAATGATTCTTGTTTTATAAAAAACTGCTGATTTGCAAGCTCTGGTAATCTTGTATTGCCTTATCCTCCCTCTTAAGTACACTATTGGCAAAAAAGTCCCTAGTAATTTTATTGTGGAATCATCAAATTATAGAATGGCCAGGGTTGGAAGGGACCTTAAAGATCATCTAGTTCCAGCCCCACTGCAGAGACAGGGACACCTTCACTAGATCAGGTTATTCAGGGACCTAGCCAACCTGGCCTTCAACACTTCCAGGGATGGGACAGCCACAACTTCCCTGGGCAACCTGTTCCAGCATCTCGCAACCCTTGCAGGAAAGAAGTTTTTCCTAATGTCCAACCTGAGTCTCCCCTCTTCAAGGCTGTAATCCTTTCCCCTTGTCCTCTTGCTACACACCCCTGTCAAAAGGCCTACCCTAGCTTTCTTGTAGCCCCCTTCAGCTATTGGAATGCTGCTAGAAGGTCACCTGGGAGCCTTCTCTTGTCCAGGCTGAGCAACCCCAATTTGTTCAGCCTGTTCTCACTGGGGAGGTTTTCTCCTTTGGACATGTACCCTGGAGTTCTTTGTCCTTGTGTTGGGGATTCCAGAACTGGACACTGTACTCCAGGTGGGAGTGCAAAGTAGAGGCGGGAGCATCACCTCCTTCAACCAATTGTCACTGCTTCTTTTGATGCGGCCCAGACTATGGTTGGCTTTTTGGGCTGCAAGCGCACATTGACGGCTACTGTTAAGTTTCTGGTCCATCACCACCCCCAAGCCCTCCTCCTCAGGACTGTACTCAATTGTTTCTCCTCCCAGTCTGTATTCATGCATGGGATTGCCTTGAGCCTGGTGCAGAACCTTGCACTTGTCCTTGTTGAACTTCACGCAGTTTGCATGAACCCACTTCTCCAGCCTGGCAAGTGCCCTCTGGGGGCCTCCCTTCCCTCCAGTATGTTTACTTCACTATACAGTTTGGTGCTGTCGGCAAACTGACTGAGGGTGCAGTCAATTCCACTGTCCATGTTGCTGATAAAGATGTTAAAAAACACTAGTCCTAATACCAACCCTTGAGGAAGAGCACTTGTCACACCTCTCCATTTGGGCACTGAGCCATTAATCACAAACCTTTGGGTGCAACCATACAGCCATCTCCTTATCCAACAAGTGGCCCATTCATTGAATCCATACCATTCCAGTTTAGAGATCAGAGTGTCACGCAGGATAGTGTCAAATACTTTGCACAGGTCCAAGTAGATTATGTCTGTTGCTCTGCCTTTGTCAACAGAGGCTGTGATCCCATCAAAAAAGTCCACCAAATTGGTCAGGCAGGACTTGGTTGCTGTGTTGCCTGCCACCAAGCAGACCTGGCTTTATGTTAAGTCCATGTAATTTATATGCAATGCTAGATGTTTTTGTTGAGGTGGGTAATCCTAATGTAATTAGGAAGCCAGCTTGTATTTCTGATCATCTTTATCAACTTTTCTTTATTTACAAAAAATTAATCATATTATCGTTGATTTGTACTCATTTCTTGCTAGTTCATGTGTTCTGGTTTGAGGATGTGCTACTGTGAGATTTGTGAAAACTACTTTATTCATCTTACATTTTAAATACATATCTTCATCAACTAATATGTTACTTGCACAATAAATAAAAATATTTATTCTTAATGTGCTTGTCTTTTGCGGAGATTAACTTCCTTAGTCCCTCTGGACAGAAATCAGTTGTCACTGACATTTATGTGGGTCTTCTGTATTGTATTTTGTACAGTATTTGAGGGCAGGAAGGCTCTACAGAGGGACTTGGCCCTTGGATCGATGGGCCGAAGCCAATTGTATGAAATACAGTAAGGCCAAGTAGTGGGTCCTGTATTTTGGTTACAACAACCCCAGGCAGTGCTACAGGCTTGGGGATGAGTGGCTTGAAAGCTGCCCAGCAGAAAACACCCTGGGGGGTGCTGGTAGGCAGCTGATTTCATGTAAGCCAGTAGTGTGCCCAGGTAGCCAAGGTCAACATGATCCTGCCTTGTATCAGGAGTAATGTGATCAGCAGGAGAAGGGAAATTACCATGCCCTTGTACTTGGCTCTTGTGAGGCCTCATCTTGAGAACTGTGTTCAATTCTGGGCCCCTCATTACAGGAAAGACATGTAGATGCTGGACCATGTCCAGAGGAGAGCTACCAAGCTTGTGAGGGATTTAGAGAACAAGGTGTATGAGGAGAGCCTGAGGGAGCTGGGCATGTTGGGTTTGGAGAAGAGGAGGCTGAAGGAGGACCTCATTGCTCTCTACAACTATCTGAAGGGATGTTGCAGAAAGATGGGCGTTTGCCTCTTCTCCTCAGTAACTAATGACAGAACCAGGGGAAATGGTCTGAAGTTCAGGCAAGGGAGGTTTAGATTAGATACTAGGAAGCAACTCTATAGAGAAAGAGTGGTAAGGCACTGAAACAGCCTTCCCAGGGAGGTGGTTGAATCAGCATCCCTGTAGGTGTTTAAGAAACCATGTAGACATGGTGCTTTATGGCAGGCTACAGTGGCAGGCATGGAGGGGATTATTTATTTTTTTTCCATTGATCGGGTATTTAGGTTTTTTTGTTGGTGTGGGTATGGTTGGACTCGGTAGTCTAGGAGGTCCTTTGCCACCATGTTTATTCTGTGATTCTGTGTAAAAAAAGGGATAAAATACCCCAAACAACTGTTATTGTAAAGAAATCTCAGAACCTGGATTTGCCTAATGTTAATTAAATAGTTAATGAATACGTTACTAAATCTATGGTTGGATATATTTCCACTGTGTTTGAATGTAATCAGGGAGAGTTTATATAGATTTTGGTATGATATTTGTTACTAGTGTATCTCCATGGAATTAACTGACATAAGAGACTGCTTTCCAACCTTCATCATTCTATGATACTATGATTCTATGAGCCTGTGAACTGGATGCAGTATTCTTGATGCAGCCTTACCAGGGTAGAGTAGAGAGGGAGGAGAACCTTCCTTGACCTACTAACCAGACTCTTCATAATGCACCCCAAGAAAACTTTGCCCTTCTTGCTAATTTACTGATATTAACTGTAGCTTTTAGTGGTGCCATTTCTGAAGGTTGTATTTATGTGCCTGTCTTGGCAATGTTTAAACAGGCAAAGTGACTACAGCTGGGTTAGATTGAGATATAACACAGACCTCATATGTGACTAAGCTGACTAAAACAAGCAAACAAAAAGGATAAGAATGTAATTAATGCAGATTAATGTCGTTCTAGGGAAAGTACCTATTGTAAATAAAGCTGACTTAATGCTTTGACAAGAGTACAGATTTGGCATAGAAGCAGCTGCATTTCTGTAACAGTAAATGTTCATGTTTTCAAACAGTTTTATTGAGGAAGTGTAAGCAAAGATCACTGAAAAATGCAAACGTGACTGATGCTAAGACTGATGAATAGTGAGTAACAGTCATGTTACCACAGTTCTGCAGGGTCACGTGCATTGCTCTCTAACATCTTCATGAAGTGTGTTTTAGTACAGACACTTGCAAAGTCACAGAATTGTTTTGACTGGAGGAGACCTTTAGGATTATCAAGTCTAATCATTAACCCAGCACTGCCAGGTCACTACTAAACCATGTCCCTCAGCACTACATCTGTATATCATTTAAATACCTCCAGGGATGTTGACTCCATAACCTCCCCAGGTAGGTTGTTCCAATGTCTGATAACACACTCTGTGAATTTTGTTCCTAATACCCAGTCTAAACCTCCTCCTGGTCATACAGCATGGACCAGGAAGAGCATATAGAACCAGGAACACAAGCAAGACTTATAAGCTTTTAAGAAAGCTTCTGTTGCTCAAAAAAGAGCTCAGGGATTATAAGGGCAAGCAAGTCAATACAAACTCCCAAAGCGGTTCTATAGTAACGGTTAAAGCAATCCTTAGGTGATCCTTAGATATCTAACGTGACATCGTAAGAACATGTAGAGGGATTTTTGTAGTTAAATACCATCAATGCTAGACAAAATACCATGGGCAGTTCCGTTGACCACAGACCTTTCAAGTTACTGTATTTTCTGATATGAAAATCTCCAATGTATCTAGAGCCCTTTCTCTCATGCCCTATTACCTGCTTCTTACTGCTTCTGCTCTCAGCTCTTTTTCTTCTCCATCTTCAGATTACGTCCAGTACCGTGGTGTCTCTCAAATTCTGTGATCTGGTTTTCTGGCGAACAGGGTAATGGAGTGGAAGAGACTGGAGCTGAGTGGACACTGACAATGTGAATTGTTTCTGTAGAGTTTCTTTGAGATATGGAAGGGCCACAGTCATGACTTAGAATTCTGAGAGGCATCGTGGTGAGAATGCAGAGCTGCGAGAACATACTGGAACTGGAAACAGACATATGTAAAGGGCTCTCCCTACTTAATTCAAGAAGTAAATTCAGCAGAATCTCACAAGGAAAAAATACAGGTTTCTAAAAGCTTCTTAATTTGAAGAGTAAGGTGAAATGGATGATAAAAATTGGACAAATTTATATGCTCTGTCACTTACTGGCTTCATTACAGAAACCATTGAGTGAAATTTCATATACTGTGATGCAAAGGAGATCATAAACTACAAAACACAGGTTTTCACATCTTGAACTAAGACTTTAATGTGGGAAGAAGGCTTTTTATATAATATCCTTTATGTGAGTGTTTGTATCTCATTCAAGTTCCTCACAGTATTTATAGTGCAGTGCAGGTGTGTAGTTTCTTACATTCTGTCTTACATGGAAGTTCTGCTTTTAATGTTTCTAAAGTTTGTTAATGTTTACAGTTTATGAGGTGCTTCTCCATATTTTTCCACTGGTGATCATTTCTTTGCATAAATGAAATTCTTCTGAGTTAGGATTTTTCTCTTATAGTTTTCCCATGTCAGCCGAATTCCTGTAGTTTGGTCTTATTTAAGGTATTTTCATCTTTTTTTTTGATGGATGTTGAGTCAAAATCGGTGTTCAGACACCCTTTTTCAGTTATTTATTGGAAAATTCAGTGGATTCCTCATGTTGCTTCTTGTCTATTCAATAAAAGAAGCTCTAATGCACAATATTTCTTAGAACTTGGGGAATCTGCTAGAAAAGGATTTTTCATGACTGAAGGAGTAATGATTTTTCATCAGCATGTGCTGTAATTGTCAATTGGCAGGTTTAATGTTTGGAATTGGCACTCTGGCAGAATATCATCTAAGTAGATGGTATTTTAGCATTACAGGAATAATCCTAAAGGTGAAGAGTTTAAAAAAACCTTTACACAGTGTTATTCACAAGTAAATTTTCTGTCATTACGCACTTTTACAGCATCCATGTTTATTCCTATTGAAGTAAATTAAGCCTGTACGTTAGGAAAGCTGGGCCTTTTTGATTTCTCAAAATCAAAACTGCTCAAAATCAACATTTAGTATTTGATTTTAAGTTGAATTTTCTTGAAATACTGTTTTTGGAATAGTCCATTGGTCTGACATTCTGGATGGATCACAGTATTTATTTCAACAAGCTGTTTGAGCCTATAGCCTCGGAGTACTTTCTCAACATATGTTAAGGCACAAATAATAGCTCAGCTGTACTAGAGAGAGGAGGAAGCTGAGAAGAGACCTTACTGCTTTCTACAGTTAGCTAAAAGGAGGTTGTAGCGAGGCTGCTGCTGGTCTCTTCTCCCAAATTACTAGTGATAGAACAAGAGGAAATGGAATCAGGTTGTGTCTGGGGGGGGTTTAGATTAGACTTTAGGAAGAAGTTCTTTACTGAGGGAGTGGTTAGGCACTGGAATGGGCTGCCCAGGTTGGTGGTGGAGTCAGCATCCCTGGAAGTGTTTAAAAACTGAGTAGGTAGAACACTTGAGGACATGGTCCAGGGGTTAGGGAGATGTTGGGATGAGGGCTGGACTTAGTTATCCTGGATGTCCTTTCCAACCATGGTGATTATATGATAGCCTTTGGTGCTGATAGTGTTTTCCATGTTTCCTGTGGCTATAATGCAGGAAATCATGCCATAAACATCCCATACAGCTGCACTTACAGAACTGTGATCTAATTCTGATTTGTTTTGTTACTGTCATTCGTCAATACCACCCATAAAGGCTGCTAAACCAATGCTTTGATAATAATGTGGTGGTTACAAGGGCATGAGGCAATTACAAGAACTCATAACTATTCACTTTTCAGAAGTTGTTTGGATTACTGTGAAAATTCATTTCTGTTTTTGGTCTGAAATGTTAACTATGGATTTTATTGCCTTGTGCTGCAGCCAGAACTGAAGAGCGATCTCTTTGCTCACTCTGTTCAGATTACTGCAGCTATCAGTTACTCATTGCCTGTTCAGTATCCTCTCAACACTGCTCCTGTCGTTTTCCCCTCTGTTGCTAGGGAAGAATGTTCATTGATTTTTCTGGAGGGTATTTTTGTGCAGCAAAATGTCAAATTAACAAGACAGCAAACCTTTACAGGCCCACTTGTATAACTCACTGTATTCTGTCAGCTGTACTGTCACTAAACTCAAAGTTTGTCTTGTCATTTACTGATGGAATTTTGTTATTGTTGAAAATCATTGCCTCTGATTTTAATTCTGGGATTTGAATTAAAAATGGAAACTTAGAAGCCAAAGCTGGTAAGAGAAACTGTTGCAGTTCTATAAAAGCTCTATAACTCAGCTAACTGTAGAGTCGGTTCTCTGTAGTTCTGCAGCCTGAAATTAAATCTTGAATTGTCTTTTCTGAGGGTTTGCATAGTCAGAATGTTATGTTGGCTAGAAGCTGTGATGACCAAAACGATTCATGCCAAATCAACAATAGGGATGTACACCCCATTGAGAAGGTGATGACTGAATACATTGTAGTTTGCATGTGCAGGTTTCCATGTGCAGAGCAGTCCCCTTGGTACTCTAGTACCTCTAGTGCCACATATCGTGTCAGAGTTTTCAAACTAGTAGTTCTAAACCTGCCATCAAGCCCCAAAACAGCTGCAGCTGACATGTTCATGTATGTTATCACCAGTGTGAGCTGCAGGAACACACATTGGTCACCAATTTACTAAGGCTGGTCAGGCAGGGGGCAGGCTCTCTCTCATTACCCCCTTCCTTTTCCCAAAGGAAACCTGTCAGGTCTTTGCTGAGCTTGGAAACTGAAACAGTTCTGGAGATACTAACAGTAACAATAGAAAGGGACCTAACTGCAGAGCTCACTGATCCAGTGTCTGTGAACTAGACATTTTCTGAAGTCTAGGAGACAGGGCAGACAAAAAACTAGAGATGAATAAAAATCACTTTTAGAGGATGAGGCCAACTTTCTTTAATTAGGCTGCAACCAAACAAAGGAAGGGAATAGGCAAACATGAGGGTCCAAGTTATTGAACAAAATGGCAAAACAAAATTTTTCCAGAAATAAAACATTTAGAAAACATTCAATGTCTTCTAGAAAACTCAATAAAAATCCTGCTTAGTTAAAAAGGATGAGATAGCAGTACAGCCTGCAGGGGAAAAAATGGTCAGCAATATAACCAGCTACTCCAGTCAATTCATAACTGCATTTTAGCTAGAGCCATACCATTGAGATACTGCTGCTTGGAACATATTATGGTTTCATTTATCTCCTTATCCATCATAGTCATGAACATTTTAAAAAAAATAAAGCTTACTACCTGCAATTCACTCATTCACATACTGTCTTGTTCAAATCCATTAGCTCTCTAGAAAATAAAGCAGCGCACGTTCTTCACTATTACAGTCTGTTACATCTTCGCTTTGTACACTGCTTGCTCTACTTGCAGTACAAGTTTGCGGTTTTGAAGGGTATTCACCAACCTCTGTTTGAAAAACTTCTGCTTTTGCTCTGCTGTCATTATGTGGGCCAATGAGTACTAGCAATCTTGTTTTCTTCATCTTATTTGCCACAAGGCTATATATTAAATTTTTTCTTTACTCCTATAATCTTCTACATAAGGCTACCATAATCTTCTTTGGGATATTTTTGAAGGATGGCTCTTTTAAGCCTCAGAAGCAGAAGTGACAATGTATTACTTTATTTCCAAATATACCAAATGCTCAGGAATAGTTTTATACTTTGACTTAGGACTTCGACTCTCTGATCATCTTCGTCCCCTCCAGCAGATCTACACTCCCCCCCCCCAACATGGTGTCATCTATGAATTTACTAAGGGTAGATTTGATCCCCTCATTCATCAGCAAAGATGTTCAATGGTCCCAACTCTCTTATCCTGTCCTCATAGCAGAGATTCTTCATTTACTGAGTTCTCATTTGGCTTCTCATCCATCCTCAAGCAAATCCCTATGCACTCAGCTGCTTGCTTACATAAAGGGCAACTATCCCTCCTTGTCTTCCTAGCTGTCTTTGCTATAGACAACCATTTTCTGTCCATTCCATGTGCCTCCTTGGATTCAAAAGCCTAGCTTTTTAATTGGGGGATTTATAGGATTGGCAGGAAGTATAAGACTGTTGAGCAGCACACCACTTCTGATATAAAATTCTGCCATTTCCACTTCTAATTATAGTCCTGTTGTAGTTCTCCCTAGCTTTGTGTTAGTGTTTATTCATGCTGAAGTATATGCATTCAGTGAGTTAAACTATGTGTAGTGTTTTAAATTAGTGGCTTTAAATATTGGGACTATGGTCCCCATTTTGCTGGAACAGTAAATAATGTCTGAAGCAAAAGGAAAGGGAAAATTTTACAGTTACACAGTAATATCCCGAGGGCATCTAATGCTCACTGTCCTGTAGTAATCAATCGAGTGGCATGCAAACAATAACCATACTGATGTGGAGTTTCTTCTTTGCATTGTAAATCTTCCCAGACACTTGTGTTGAAACCGCAGAACTGATGTGGAATGGGTGTCATGCCACAAGTCTTGCCAATAGAGTCACATGGACTCTTCAGACTGAAGGGTTTGGCATATCACTCATGAAAAATGTACCCCATCAGTACCTGAAGCCATACTAGGGTGTCTGGCTTTGTTTTGAGTCAGAGATGTCTTCTGAGTCATCAGTCTCTGTTCCCGTGCTCTGCCTGATGTTTTACTAAATAGATCTTCATCCACTGCTAAAGTTACAGTACAATAAATATGGTTCTGGTGTCCCCAATGTTAGAAGAGCATGGGACTGTTAGGGCAGGTCCAGATGAGGGCCCAAAGTATGATCAGAGAGCTGGAGCACCTCTGCTGTGAAGACAGGCTGAGGGAATTGGGGCTGTTCATCCTGGAGAAGAAGGCTCCATGGGGACCTTATAGCAGCCTTCTAGTACCTGAAGGTACAAGGGGTATGTTTTTGACCTAACATCAGGGAGATTTAGATTAGATCTTGGAAAGAAATTCCTTAACTATGAGGATGCTGAGACACTGGCACAAGTTGCCCAAGGAGGTTGAGTCTGCTTCATCCCTGGAAATATTAAAGACCAGGTTGGATGGGGCTCTGCGCAATCTGGTTTGGTGAGAGGTGTCCCTGCCCATGGCAGA
The DNA here is from genome assembly GCA_013397515.1 of Upupa epops. Taxonomy (NCBI): domain Eukaryota; kingdom Metazoa; phylum Chordata; class Aves; order Bucerotiformes; family Upupidae; genus Upupa; species Upupa epops. The sequence goes on along the minus strand of VZRI01005802.1, from coordinate 16,894 downwards.
GGATTAGAACTAGATGATCTCTGAGATCCCTTCCAATCTAACCCATTCTGTGATTCTATGATTCTATGATTCAATGGGATCCAGCTCCTTTCTTGAAATTAGATCCTGAAACAGTATGCAGCATTCCGTTCCAGCACCTGCCCATGTGTGTGGGAGTAGTGTTGCTACTTCATGTGGTTTTGTTTGCAGCACTGTTCTTTATGCATCCCACATTGGCTTATTTTTTCACAACAGTGAGACAGTGTTGATTTACCTTGGCTTATGAATCACAGTGACTCCCAGATGGTCTTTTGGAGAAATTCTGCCTAGTCATCTTGCAGTTTACTTTTGGTAATTTCTAAGCAGAATAATACTTCGATCTCATCTTCTTTTTTCATTGCTCTGATCTTTACTCCAATTTCTTCAAGCATCCAAATTCTGATTTTCTAATTTGATTTCCTTACTTACTCTACAGAACCTAATATAAAATACAACTGCAAAAAATTATTCTGATATTTGTGTATGTGGTTTAGCTGGGACAGAGGCAGGGCTTTGGGTTCTTTGATAATGACTGGTTCTGTAAGACTCCAGATCTTACAGGTCAACACGGGAGGGATTTATCTCGGAGGGAAAAAGGGTTCTGGGGCAAGAATTGGCAGGGCTCATTCAGAGGGCTTTAAACTAGATTCAAAAGGGGGTGGGATAGTTGATGGGGGCACAACAGTGGGACAGAGCTCTGGTCTTTATGAAAACCAGGTGGCCTCTCACTGTCTTAGAGTGAAATTGGAGCACTCAGCTCACTCCCTAAAGTGCCTGTACACCAATGCACACAGCATGGGGAATAAGCAGGAGGAGTTAGAAATCTGTGTCCAATTGGGTGATTACGATTTGGTGGCAGATCTCAGAATCAAAGAATGATAGAGAGTGGAAGGGACCTTGAAAGATTATCCAATCCAATCTCCCAGCCAGAGCAGGATCCCCTAGATCAAGTTGCACAGGAACATGTCCAGGTGGGTTTTAAACATCTCCAGAGAAGGGGACTCCACAACCTCCCTGGGAAGCCTGTTCCACTACTCTGTCACCCTCACTGTGAAGAAGTTCCTTCTCATATTTATGTGGAATCTCCTATGTTCCACCTGACACCTGTTGCCCCTTGTCCTATCATTGGATGACACTGAGCAGAGCCTGGCTCCTTCCTCCTGACATCTGTCCTTTCCATATTTATAAACACTAATGAGATCACCCCTCAATCTCCTTTTTTCCAAGGTAAAGAGACCCAGCTCCCTCAGCCTTTCCTCATCAGGGAGAAGTTCCACTCCCTTCATCATCTTTGTGGATCTGCACTGGACAATTCAAGCAGTTCTGTGGCCTTCTGGAACTGAGGGGCAGGGAACTGGACACAATATTTCAGTTGTAGTCTCACGAGGGCCAAGTAGTAGAGAAGAAGAACCTCTCTCGATCTACTAACCAACCCATTCTAATCCACCCCAGGATGCCATTGGCCTTCTTGGCCACAAGGGCCCATTGCTGGGTCATGGTCATCCTGCTGTCCACTGGAATCCCCCTGGTCCTTTTCTCCTATGCTCTCCAGCAGGTAAGTCGTCAGCCTATACTGCAGCCAGTTCACACTCCACCTCACTACCTGATTGTCCAGACCACACCTCCTCAGTTTGGCTGCAAGTATGCTGTGGGAGACTGTGTCCAATGCTTTACTGAAGTCAAGACAGACCACATACACTGCTTTGCCATCACCTATTTACCTGGTTATGTCTTCATAAAAGGCTAAAAGGTTGGTCAAGCATGAATTCCCTTTGGTGAAGCTGTGTTTCTGTGCCTAATGACCCTCTTGTCCTTGATCTGCCTGAAGGCAGAGCCAAGGACAGGTTGTTCCATCACCTTTCCTGGGAGAGAGGTGAGGCTGACTGGTCTGTATTTACCCAGGTCCTGCTTCTTGCCCATTTTGATGATTTTAGTGATGTTTGCTATCCTCCAGTACCCAAGCACCTCTCCTGTTTCCCGTCACTTACCAAAGATGGTGGAGAGTGGCCTAACAATGACTTCCACCATCTCCTGTAGCTCTCATGGGTGCATGCTGTCAGGGCCTGTGGATTTATTCATGTCCAGGCTGCTTAATTGGTGTCTGATCCAGATCTAAGGGAAATTTCAGTGCTTTTATATTCAGTCACCCCTCCCTTTAGGCAATGGAGTATTAGTTTTAAATTTCCTTTCAAAACATCGTTGAAGTAGTTTTCCAAGTGCCTTTGCATCCACCTTAACTTTAATTTCATGAAGATATTCTCCTTTGACTGCTTGATATGAAGTCTCACGGAAGTATCACAAACCAAAATCTTTTGTGCTTTGCTTTTAACCATAAGGCCTATTGCTTGGTTAGGAAGGAAATTAATTTGCTTTTGTGCAAGGAATTCTCTGCCAATTTCTTAGGCTGTTCCTTAAAGACCTTCAAATGGTTTGGTTGTATTTTTCTGAGAATTTCAGCTAGCTACCTGTTTCCTAAGTTATGAATTCCCTCTCTGGCTCCTTTTAGAAAGTAGTTCTTTCTAGAACAGTGTTCACTTCTTGCACATAGTGTGTCTTTAGCAAACACAAAACATGGGCTGGAGGTTGAAGACAAATTTCAAACCAAAGGCAGACCTTCCTTTAATTGTGTGCTAACCTCAAAGCTGTTAGACAGTCTAGAAAGGAATGAATCAGTATAGATCTAGCCTACTGTCAAGTGAGAATTCATGACTGGATCACAAGTGGACAAGAGTGCTTTACTCTAGTCTGGCCTCACCTACAACATTTCAGGAGAGGGTGGATTTCAGACATGTCATTCTACTCTGGATTTTTTTCATTGTGTTTTTATTATATCAGATTTTCCTCTTGTGATTCTAAGTCACTTGCACACTGTTATCGTGCTGGAAATGTTGTAGGAATGCCAAATCCTTCCCATGGGACAAAGTGTTTGCATATTATTATTGTATCTCTTTCCAGATCTTCTGAATAGAGAATGCAATGTGATTTTTAAGCAAAGCATCTTCAGCTGGAAACGTCAGGACAGGAGCAAACTGAATTGGGAATACAGGGGCTGTTCAGTCTTAGGAGCAAGCTTAATAGGCACTATGTTGAGGTTTCTGAAGGGAGAGCTATCTAACTGGCTTACTGGATTTTGTGTCTTTCTGCAAGATTAATAGCATCTCTCTAAAAAAAAACAAAGCCAAAGAGGAGAACCACTCCTTGTGTAGGGCAATTCCACTGCAAAGGGAAACATCTCTTTAAAGGCTCGCAGAGCTCCCAATATGCTGTTGGACAGAAGTCCAAGAATTTTTCTATTGGGATTTTAGAGATCATTGCTTTCTATACAAATCGTTCTTTGTCTGACAGATCTTGGCCAGACAAAGTCTAATTTGAAAGTGCCTTTCCTCGGGCAGGCCAGATCACATGGGCTGTGGGCCAGCAGCTGGAGCTGACAGCTCCTTTTTGTACTAATGCTGCCACTGAGTGCCTTGGGTAGCTGGGGTAATGTTCTGTGCTTCTTTGTCCTCACCCCACCAAACTCTGTTTTCCTGTGTCAGTGCCAGGCAGGAATGTTGCCTGAAGACATTTCAAGGAGTGTTAATGTGGAAAAAAACAAGGAAAATTTTATTTTTAATCTCAACTATTTTGTTGTTCAACCAGACATTACTGGATTCCACTGTAATACTCCTTTAGGTATGATTTCAACAAAACCCTCGAGAATAAAAAAAGGACATTGATAAATTCTGAAGCATTCAGGGGACTCGACTGCTTCGGTACAAACAATTATGAGACCTCAGCAAACAGGTAGGCTATTTCAGAGAATCACAGAATTATTGAGGCTGGAAAAGACCTCTGATTTCATCAAGCCTAGCCTATGTCCTGACATAACCATATCAGCTAGACCATGGCACTAAGTGCCATGTCCAGTCTTTTCTTAAACATCTCCAGGGATGGGGATGCCACCACTGCCCTAGGCAGTCCATTCCAATGTGTAACCACTTTTTCCATGAGGAAGGGCTTCCTAACGTCCCACCTAAACCTCCCCTGGTGCAGCTTCAGGCCCTGTGCTTTCATCCTATCACTAGTTGCCTGGGAGCAGAGCCCAACCCAAGCCACAGGCTGCCAACTTTTCCAGGAGGATGCTGTAGAATAGAGTGTTGAAGGCTTTTCTGAAGTCTAGGTAGATCACATCCACAGCCTTCCCCTCACCTACTTGGTGGCTCACTCAGTCATAGAATGAGATCAGGTTGGTTATTTCCCACTACTGGTTCCTTCTATCTTGTTCACAACATTTTCTTTTTGCAAAGAGCACCACTGCTATTTATAAACTGGCAGTGAGAGCTGAGAATAGGAAGAGCTTTGTATTCATGTAATAGTGTCAGGAGGGCAAAATTATAGCTAGATTGAGATGGCCACTACAAAGCCCTGTTTTTATGATCGTGCTACTACTAGTATTTTGGGGGCTGAAGTTTCTCAGAACAGGTTCATCTTCATGTCATTTATTTCTTCTTACCTATAAAAATAAACTAAGTAATGATAAAAGCCCTTTCCTGTCACTTTTTTGAGTAAAGTAACATTGAGTAAACTTTTTAGCTTTTAATTTTATGAAGATGATATTAGTCAACAGAACAGGCTGTTCACCAAAAAATACAAGCAGTTTATAAGCAGAGAAGTCCAAAAGTTCATGGTTACAGTAATGAGTTATTTTGAGGAGAGAGCAGGAACAGGGGTGAACAGGTAGAAGTGTTAAGGGGACAAAAAGGTCTTCCAAAGGCTGTGCAAAGGTAGAGAGTGCAGCACAGTCCTAGCAGGTCTGCAAGTAAGATCTGGAATGTTCTTTTTCTGTTCCTTCTTTCTTTTGTTGTAGGTAAAAAGAAGACACTTCCAAGAGAGTGAGGAACCTCAAATTTCCAGTCTTCCTTAGAGTTTGCAAAGGAGGTATAATTCCAAGCTTTCTAAAAGAGAATTCTTTTCTAGTTCATTTGCCACTAAAAGCTACAGTGTTTGGTTTGGAGCAGGTTGGCCTGGAATTGTTATCTGACAAATGTTATTTTCTAAGAAGAATAAGAAAAGGTAAAAGCTTTCTTCACCTGCTTTGTATGCTCTGAGATAAAATGGTGTAGAAATACTGTCTAGAAGCAAACTGACTTAATGTTAACTTAAACTCCCAACAAATGGTTGGATTCTGTTACCATAACAGAAACCAGCAAACCAGGGCACCACCTGCTTTTGACAGATAGATGATACAGAAATATATGTTTAAAAATATGTATTTTCAGTTATTCTCAAGAAAAATAATCAGTCAAACCTCTTCAAATTTGTCAAGTTACTTGCCTCTCATTTTAACATAGCAACATAACAACAGTAGGACATGCTTAAATCACTCCTTGCAATTATAGATAGTAAGTTTGAAGTTTTGGTTTACAACCTTCTGGCACTGGAATTGAAAGCAATGCATTTTGATTCAGTTCACTGGTAAAATACCTTTTAAACCTACTGTTCATTCAGCACAACTGTCTTCGGAGACAACTAGGAATGAGTCAGCACCAGAGGTGTTACTGTTTAAACACTTCCAAGGATGTAACTAGGAAAACATAGTTAAGGAAATGATAGCTTTCCTGCAAAAGGCATTTAGGAATAATGGGACTTGCACAGCTCCTTTAAATGTAAAACAAGTATAGACAAGTCCTCCTTCGTAATTGCCTATCACCTTTTATCACTGTCTAGTGATCTGGAGGTCTGAGATGAGAAAAGCTAGGGAGAGACTCAATTCAGGTTTTAGCTTGTTAAAAGGAATAAAAGAAAAGAGAATAATGACATGGAGTTATTGAAAAAGTGAGTAAAGTTACTTGTGTTCTCATGTAATTAAAAACCAAAAGCAATGCTGTTGGTATAACTGCAAATACTTCATGCAAATGTACAAATACTGATATTCATAGAAGCACAGAATCACAGACTGGCTCAGGTTGGAAGGGACCTTAGAGCTCATTTACTCCAACCTCCCTGCTGTGGGCAGCGGCTCCTCTCAACCAAACTTAGTTGCTCAAGGCTTCATCCAACCTGGCCTTGAACACCTCCAGGGAGGGGGCAGCCATAGCCTCTCTGAGCAATTGATTCCAGAGTCTCTCCACCCTTGCGCTGAAGAACTTCTTCCTATGATCTAGTCTAAACCTACTCTCCTTCAGTTTCAAACCATTTCCCCTTGTCCTATTGCTGGATCCCTTTGGGAGAAGTCCCTCACCAGCCTTCCTGTAGATTAACTTCAGGTATTGAAAAGCAGATGTAAGGTTCCCCAGAGTTTTCCCTTCCCTAGACTGAACAACCCCAGTTCCCTCAGCCTACCCTCATAACAAAGCTCCAGCCCTTGGATCATATCTGATATCACCTCACGAGCTGAGCTGGTCCACTGCTCTTTAGAAACATTTTCTTGTATACCTTGCTTGAAGCTGTGTAATGGGTTTAAGTATCAATCAAAGTCATACGATATGTGTGTAGTTACTAAAACTTGCCTTTTTTTTTGCTGCCATCTTCTAATCTGATTGGATAAATCATTAATGTAGAAAAAAAATTTAAGGGCTGAGTGATCATACCTTTGATTTTCAAAGGGTTTTAAAGGAGCCTCCTTCCATTTCTTTCAGTTATCTTTGAATATCCTTGCTTTTAGGACTGAATCATTGATTTCAATAAGTCAAATCAGCAGGAGATCTATATCGAACAGTAATTTCTGGTTTGTTGTGGATATGGTCTGTGTCCCTTGACAGTTTATTGATTGTCATCATGTGATTTGGAAGGAGCAGGATTTGATTACTTTAATAAGTAACAATGTATGATAAATGGATATGTACACAAATAATAAACAAGACCTCATCAATCAGGAAATATAGAGTCTTCTTGGTAAAAAAAATAGTGAAAAGAAATCCAACAGTATCCTGGGGTGCATCAAGAAAAGTGTGTCCAGAAGGTGTTCTTCTTCCTCTCTACTCTACCCTGGTAAGACCACACCTGAAATAGTGTATTGTGTTCTGGGCTCCCCAGTTCAACAGAAACGGGGATCTACTGAAGAGACTCCAATGAAGAACTACAACAAAGATGAAGCAACTTGAACACCTTCTCCTTGAGGAAAGAGTGAGCAAAATGAGTCTGTTTAATCTTCAGAAGAGAAGGCTGAGAGAAGTTCTTATTGATGTCTATAAATACCTGAGGGGTGGGTGTCAAGAGGAAGAGGCCAGTCTCTTTTCAGCAGTAATTAATAGCACAGTAAATAATGGGAATAAGGTACAACACAGCAAGTTCCACCTCAACATGAGGAGAAGCTTCTTTACTGTGAGGGTGATGGAGGCTTTAAAAACCTACCTGCATGCAGCCCTGTGTGACCTGCAGTAGGTGATCCTGCTTTGACAGGGAAGTTGTACTAGATGGTCTCTAGAGGTCCCTTCCAACCCCTAACATTCTATGATTCTGTGATTTTATGATTCTGTGAATGCCTACACATGTGTCTGAATCCTGTCCTAACCAAATTTGTGACCAAATGTAGGAGCTTCATTATACATTGCAGCATTTATTTTGAAAAAACATGTAGTTGTTATGTAATAAAAATCACTTCTCCAGTGAATAATGTAAGTTCAGCTCTATCTTGCTTATACTGCATGGCTTAGAATGGTGATTATGATTCATGGAATCATAGAATCATTCAGGCTGGAAAAGATCCTTTGAGATCATCAGGTCTAACCAGTAACCCTACTCTACCAAATTCACCACCAGACCAGATCTCTAAGCACCACATCTACATGATCTTTAAACACATCCAGGGGTGGTGACTGAAGCCCCCTTCCTGTGCAGCCTGTTCAAGGCTTGATGACACTTTCCCTGAAGAAGTTTTTCTTAACATCCAACCTACCCTTTCTCTGGTGCAGCTCAAGGCTATTCCTTCCTGTTCTATCACTGACTAACTGTGAGAAGAGACCAGCATCCTCTTCTCTACAGTGTCCCTTCAAGGAGTAGTACACAAGACTTGGTTTCTGTCTGAGGGCTTGGGATTCTTCTAACATAACTAGTTATCCTGATCGCAGGATTAATCAAGACTCTCTACTTTTGTGATCTTTAAACTTACTGAATCTGGATGTTATTTCAGATTGGACTTTGATATATGACACCAAAGGCTGCAATAACTGTTTTGTATGATTTTCTCCTGCATGCTTTTAGTTTATCTCTAGCACTGTGATAAAGGACTTACTCTGTCAGATTGATTTGCTGTGCTGAATTTCTCCTGCTGCTATTTTAATCTTTATCCATCTGGATTTATAGTGATGTCTCCTAGAGAAATTGTTTTGTATAACCTGGGTTTTTTGTGTGCTGTTGTGATTTTTTTTTCTCTAAGGATTTATATGATTGCTTCAGCTAGATCCCTGAGGGTTTATTTGTTTTGTTTTCATCTTCAGGATTATTTCTGTTTTACACTAGTTGGGTTGTTGTTTTCTTGTGACCTATTTGGCTGTCACATTGTCCAGACTCAGCGATTTTGGCTACACTCCTTTTAAAAAGCCTTTTTCTAGAAATCAGCCTGCTTGAACAGAATGCGAAGAAAACAACAGTTAAAGTCTGCTCTCTGACCATGTGCACAATTTGTCACAGCAGCTGCTACTTCTGGTGTTTTCCTTGGTGGCTCTAACCATGATAGAGTGAATGTCTAGTCACGTTATCTTTTCTATCGACTCTAATCTGTTGGATACTACAATTTTGACTTTATTCAAATTATAGTTTAAATGGCAAGCTGTGGATTTCTTTGGACAATCTAACTCTATTCCTTTGTTAATGTATTGGGAGCAAGTTAAAGACAAACATCCACTTGAGAGGTTTCGTTTGAATGGGAATTCTGCAAGACTGCTGCTTCTTTTCACTCGTGTTGACGCTGTCTTGATGTTGAGAGCCACATCAGCAATAGTAAGTCAGTGCCAAAACAAAGTAGAAAATATCAGGCTTGATAGGGCTCTGAGAAATCTGTTTCAGTTAGAGATATCCCTACTTGTTGCAGGGAGGTTGGACTAGATGACCTTTGGAGGTCCCTTCCAACCCAATGCATTCTATGATGTTATGTATTTCTGCTATTCCACTTCACAACTTTAGATTTAATACCAAGGATGTATTTATATGGCTGATTTTTGCTGGCAACAGTTACAAACATCATGTATATTGTTATGTAGCTGAAATTTCTCACCTTCCTCACAGTGGAGTGATGCTGTCATAACCTGGCCAATAAAAGAATCCCTTAGAAGTGAAACAGGGAAAGAAATTGTAAACTGTTACCTGTTCTGCTGTTCAATCATCTGTTTTCATAGCCTGGAGGCTAAAACCTGGGAGTGAATCCTTGCTCCATTAGTGTGCTGTAACCTGTGTTTCACTCTGCTCAGCACATGAACAGAGCTCAGTGCTCAGGCAGCACAAGCACACAGCAGTGAGATGTTTCAAAGCAATGAAGGATGGTGTTACTGAAGTGAATCTTCATCTCTCATGAGTTACAGACATGCAAGGCAGGGCACACAGTGAAAAAACAGAGTGTAAAAGCAAGCTATGGTCATTAGCAATTAATAATTATAAGGAAAAACAATTGCTGCAGTTAGAATTAAGTCTTTTTCTAATCAGAAGCTGTAGAATTTGCCAATCACTACAGATTTAAATTGGTGCTACAGCAAAAGGCACCGTTGGAAAGACTACAGACATATGTCTAAACACAAATGAGAGTAAGGGTGAAAAACTAAGCACTAGAAAGTTTGTAAGTGCCAGAATGAAAAAAGCCCCTGCATTCTTCTGGTATCCTAGTGCCTATGTATTGTGATACAGAAGTGCCTATTACAACGACCTTCCAGTCCCTGAAGGGGGCCTGTCAGGAGGCTGGGGAAGACTGTCTACAAGGGCAGGGAATGATAGGATAAGGGGTCATGCTTTTCAGCTGGAAAAGGGAAGATTTAGGTGGGATGTGAGGAAGAAGTTCTTTAATCTGAGGGTGGGGGATCACTGGAAAAGGTTGTCTAGAGAGACGGTGGAGGCCCCAGCCCTGCAGCCATTCAAGGTTAGGCTGGATGGGTCTCTGAGCAATCTTCTAGTTGGAGATGTTCCTGCTTGTTGTAGCAGGGTTGGATTAGATGCCTTTGGAAGTCCCTTCCAACCCTATGATTCCATGATTCTATATTTAAAATATTGTCTAATCCATTAGAGCTGACAGAGCTTGCTATTTAAATTCTTCCCTGAATCATTACTTTCGTCACAGATTTTTTCTGTGAAATGTATCACTTGCATCTGAAATCATCACAAGATTTCATTAATGTATTATCTCAATGCTCACGTAAAATAATGGAATATTTTGATATGTAGGAAGCTGGAGTGGTTAAGGTCAAAGGGATCCATTAGTTTCATGTGAGTTACTGAGTAGGCTAAAGCCCCATTTTTCAAATAAGGTAGTATTTTTAGCAATTCATATGTATAGATCATAGGTCTCTCTGACAATTTTTGCAGCCTGAGTGCTTAATACTTTAATAATCTTCCAATCACAGTATCACAGTATCACAGTAAGGATGAGGCTTGGAAAAGACCTTGAAGATCATCCAATACAACCTGAAACCAACCAAGTAAACCTAACATTAACCTCTAGATCATGCCACTCGGCACTTCACCCAGACTAACCTTGAAAGTGTGTGTGGTTGCAGTATTCACTTCATGTACCAGGTTCTCTCTCTGAGGCAGCGCAGCTGGGGTCAGCCAGGAAATCAAAAGATTTCCAAAGCCCCATGCATGGGCTCAGTCATTGATTGTGTGGAGATGGTGTGGAAAGAGCCTACTCATCACTACAAGCCTTGTGAAGCTTTAATGTGTCAGTAAGTAGGGAATTCCTAAGGATTTTTACTTTTGTTTCTCACAGGTCTCTATGGTTATGTGTGAAGGGCACTTCAGAGATTTATAATGTGCTCACTTAAGATATTTCACAGTGACTGCACCAGGCCATCCTTGAAATGTCCACGTCTTGCTCGTATTCAACACCATGGCACAAAGTATGAAGGAGTGGAGGATGGGGGTGAGATAAGGCCAAAAAATTGACAAGAAAAGATCTCAGGCTTGTTTTTTTCTCCCTTCAGTATGTAGAAAACAATCTGGTTTTCCTTGTTCTTTTCTCACCAATAACCAAAGTGTCATTCAGTGAACCTGAGAAGAATATCGAGGTTCTTTCCTCCTTCCTCCTCCTGAATTAGAGTCATTTACAGTACATTAATCTCTCATAGAATCTAGAACAGTTTGGGACCTCAGAGATCACCTCCGACCTCTCTGCCATGGGCAGCAACTCCTCTCAGTTAGATATGGTTGCTCCAGGCCTCATCCAATCTGGTCTTGTTGAAGCTCATATGTCTTTCTGCAGGGCCTCATTACCCTCAAGCAGATCAACATACCCACCCAACTTGGCAACCAGACAGCAAACTTACTGAGGGTGAATTGAATCCCCGTTCTCCAAATCATCAATTGAACACAAGTGGGCCAAATGCTGAGTCCTGGGGAACATCACTCATGACCAGTTGCCACCTGGATTTAACACCATTCACCACCACCATTGGGTCTGTCTGTCCAGCCAGTGTCTAACCCAGCAGCGTATAACCTGCCCAAGCCATGGGCATCCAGTTTTTCTGAAACAATGCTATGGGAAATGGTGTCAAAGGCTTTACTACAATCCACGAAAACAATGTCCACAGCCTTCCTCTCATCCACTAGGCATTTCACCTTGTCATAGCATGAGATGAGGTTCGTCATGCAGGACCTGCCTTTCCTGAACCCATGCTGACTGGGACTGATCACCTGGTTATCCTATGAACAGTGCAAAGTCTCACTCAAGGTGATTTGTTCCACAGCTTTCCCAGGCACAGCTTTCCTGATGTCAGACTCACAGGTCTGTAGTTCCCTGGATCAGTCCCCTGTAGATGGATAACACACATTTGCTAATCTCCAATCCACTAGGACATGCCTGTTTATCCAGGACTGCTAATAGGTGATGGTTTAGTGACCACATCCAGGAAATATCACCTCCAGAAATCTGAATGGAATTGATCCATTGACTTGTCAATCAAAGGAGGATTTCATTACACTAATTCTAAAGCCTGATTTATACCTTTAAAGGAGTTACTGTGTGAGGAGTTAGAACTAGGTGATCTTTCAATGTCCCTTCCAACTCCTGATATTCCGTGATTCTGTGAAAATAGGAGACTTGCTTGGGAATACAATTCTGAAGGAGGTTAAATGAGGTAAGGAATTAACAAGATGGAAAAGATTGCTTAAAGGAAAGGAAAGAAAATGAAAAACAAAGAGAAGGAGAATCTTAATGTCTTTTCAATTGTTTCACACAGACCCTTAGGTTTGCTCTTGTCCTGGGACAGCTTTTTGTCCCAAGCGATCAGTTGCTGCCCATCTGTACCAAGTGCCTGAGGTTGTAATGCCTTCTTAGATAAGGAAACGTGGCTGTGATGCCTGGACTCTATGAGCAGCTACTGTGTGTGAGTATTTCATGGCAAGAATTTCTTGACATACCTGACTCCTGGATTGGAGCAGTATAATGAGCAACAGATGAGTATTTTCAGGCTTGAATGCTCACTTAGGTCGTGAAACTAGAATTAAAGCTGAAGAAAATAACTGGGGACAGTCCTTGTTGGTGAAGCCAGCACTTCTGAGCAGCTTATTTCAGACAAGATGCTTCTTTCACTGTGTGCATGGATTGAGGTTTATACTTGAAAGTGTTGGCTTTATTCCTCAGAACATTTCTGTGCCATCTGTAGATTTTCCACCCCAATGTTTTGTTTTGTCCATCTGTTTAGATTAAGCCTTTTCCCACATTTCCTGAACGCAGTGCATTACAGTAGAAAGCTGTGTGGAAGACTATTGATCTGTTGGTGTCAAAGCCCTGCAATTTTTAAGGCATTTATTTCCCCACAATCCCTGCAAGGTGGGGAGATAACTGTTCCCTCCATTATCTAAGTCAGAGGTCTAGTACAGAATGATTCTTAATGCAGAAGTGATTTGCTGAGAGTCAACTCCTCAGCTTTGCAGACACAATTCTGCACAGAATCACAGAATTATTGAGGCTGGAAAAGACCTCTGATTTTATTAAGTCCAGCCTATGACCTGACATCACCACATCAGCTACACCATGGCACTAAGTGCCAAGTCCAGTCTTTTCTTAAACACCTCCAGGGATGGGGACTCCACCACCGCCCTGGGCAGTCCATTCCAAAGTCTAACCATCCTTTCCATGTGGTAGGGCTTCCTAACATCTAAACTAACCCTCCCCTGGCACAGCTTCAGGCCCTGCACTTTCATCCTATTGCTAGTTGCCTGAGAGCAGAGCCTGATCCTCACCTGACTACAACTTCCCTTCAGGGAGTTGTAGAGAGTGATAAGGTCCCCCCTGAGTCTTCTCTTCTCCAGGATAAACAACTCCAGGTCCTCAGCATTTCCTCATCAGATTTTCCCTTCCCCAGCCTTGTTGCTCTTCAGGACCCTTCATTGTTTGGGGACCTACACTGCAAACTATGTCCTGACGGGATTGCCAAAGCGGGTATCTTCCCAGCTATCTTCTTTTAGAGGACCAATTTAAAGGAAGCTCTCGTACCATTTCCAATGAACAGTAAAGACTGCACAGTTTGTGTGGTGGGAAATATATTAATTCCTTCCCAAAAAGCAGCAATTGGGGTACTCCTGTGAAAATAAAAAAATGTATATTCAAATTCTCATTTTAACGTATCAGGGTCTGGAGAAGTCTTCCCCTTGTAAGAACACCCTCACCAACAGGATATAATGGGGAGAACACCTTCCTGAAATATTGTAATAACATGTTTTTAAAATTATGGGAGTCAGGTATTAAGAATTAGCAGATACTGGTGTGTCAAAACAGAGAGAAAAATCCCTTCAGCCTTTGGGCTGACGACAGCTTATCCTGAGGACACAGTGACTTCTGGCATTTTGGACAGAATTAAATGGCAGTAGGATATATCCAGTCTGCTACTGCAAGAAAGAGACAGTTTAATCTTCTGCCACTCATCTTACAGTTTCCAGAGATGTTTTTTACTCTACACCTCTCCTGACAGACATGAAAAGTGAATGATACAACTGCAACATTTGCTCTCCACCATGGCCAGGTTCTATGTGGACTAGGAGGTCCTTTGCAACCATGATAATTCTGTGATTCTGTGAAAAGAAGGCACAGACTCATAGAATACTTTGGGTTAGACGGGACTTTCAGGTCATCAAGTCCCACCACCTGCAAAAGGCGGGGACATTGTCAACTATGTCATGTTGCTCAGAGCCCCACTCATGTTCAGCTCTGTCTAAGGTATGTGGGTGTAAGAATGCTGAGCCCTTGGTGAAACACCTCAGGTTCCAGCTTCAGTTAAGGAGTAGAGAAGGGAGGGGGTGGCACTGTTTGGAGAAGGTATTCCTATGGCACTGTGGGACTGCTCCTCCTGTGGTGCCTGTGCAGCATTCTTTCCATGCCTTCATGCTGTAACCATGGGAAGTGAGCAAAGCAGTTTCTTCCTGGAACTCTGTAGACTAACCCAAGTTGGGACAAACAGGCAGAATAAAAATGAAGTTTTGAAGTGTGTTTGTGAGTAAGAGAAGAAAAGATAATCATGACTGGTACTTAGTGAAGTTTAGGATGAGTACAATGGATTTAAAAAGCAAAAACAGTACTTGTGAGAATTTATTTTCATGCTGAATCATATGAGATTCTGGAACAAACCAGGAACACAAAGGAAAGCAGAGATCAAAGTTAAGTCACTTATAGGTCTCAGGAGTCAGCAAACAGCAGCTGATGAAATCCCAAGGTCTTAATTTTAACTTGTATTCTAACAACTGTATCCAATGACAGGACAAGGGGCAATGGGTCTCAGCTGGAACATAAGAGGTGCCACATAAATATGAGAAGAAACCTCTTCATAGTGAGGGTGAACAGGCTGCCTAGGGGGGTTGTGGACTTTTCTTCTCTGGAGACATTTAAAACCCACTTAGATATGTTCATGTGTGACTTGATCTATGTGATCGTACTCTGGCAGAGGGATTGGACTAGATAATCTTTTGAGGTCCCTCCCAATCCTTAGCATTCTGTGATTCTGTGAACTGTACAGTCATAGGGACTTTACAAGCAGGAATGGCATGAAAAAATAAGGGTGATTTAATCTCATTCTTTGGAAAGGGAAGTATTTTATTCAAGAATGAAATTTGGCAGCCATATCATTAGATAGGAGTGTTGCTATGTGACTAAACAAGAGATTACAGATATCACTGTTGCCAGGACTTCCAACAACTCCCATTATAAAAAGGAAAGTGTGATCTGATTTGCAGTAGAAGTATTTCTCCATGGTATGTTATCTGTGAATAATGGAACATTTCTGAGAGTTAAGCAGACAATAATTGCCCCAGATACTGAATTTCATATCGTGTAATCAGTTCATTGTTAAACTTTCAGGAAACATTAACCCAAAGCATGGTACTTTGTTACCCTAAGCATAGATATCCCCAAACAGCTAAGGCAGCTACAAATAGGCCAGTTTTCAACTGTGTGAAACAGTTCTGCTACACAAAAAGACAATTTAATTCAATAAATAGGTAATTTAAGGTATTTAATGCTGTTACTGGAGCCAAGTGAGAATTACAGACTTGTCAGAGTAAAGCTGTTGTTGATCATGAAAAAACTGAGATTTATAAACAAAGTGGTGCTGAAAGTGATTTAGAGGCTCATACAAAGAACAACCAATGGCACCTAGAGCAAGATGTGCATGACAGTGATGCTTGGGTAGACTTAAGACCCTTACATTTACCTAGTTAGAATCATACAGAATCACAGAATTATTGAGGCTGGAAAAGACCTCTGAGATCATCCATCCCAGTCTCATATCACCACATCAGCTAGACCATGGCACTAACAGGCACATCCTCCAGGTGCGTCCAGGTGGCACCAAAGGCCAATGGCATCCTAGCTTGTATCAGGAATAGTGTGGCCAGCAGGACTAGGGACATAACTCTTCCCCTCTACTGGGCACTGATGAGGCCTGCCTTGAGTCCTGGAGGCAGTTCTGGGTCCCTCATTTCAAGAAAGAGATTGAGGTGCTGGAGCAGGTCCAGAGGAGCAATGAGGCTGAGTAAGGGACTGGAATAAAAGTCTGGTGAGGAGAGGCTGAGGGAGCTGCGGTTGTTTAGCCTGGAGAATAGGACTCTTGGGGGGACCTTTTCCCTCTCTACAACTCCCTGAAGGGAGGTTGTAGTCAGGTGGGGGTGAGGCTCTTCACTCAGACAACTAGAGAAAGGATGAGAGGACTGGGTCTGAAGCTGCACCAGGGAAGGTTTAGTATGGGTGTTAAGAAGCCCTTCTCCATGGAAAGGATGATCACACATTGGAATGAACTGCTCAGGGAAGTAGTGGAGTCCCCATCCCTGGAGGTGTTTAAGGACAGACTGGATGTGGCACTTAGTGCCCTGATCTAGCTAATGTGGTTATGTTATGTCATGGGCTGGATGATTTCAGAGGTCTTTTACAGATTCAATAATTCTGTGGCAAACACAATAGAGTATGGTGTAAGAACAAACAGAAATACTCCCATGGTGTTTAAAGGATTATGCTATTTATTTCTGTGCCTCTGAATACACAGAAAACACCTCTGAATTTGTAGAAGACACAGAAATACTTGAAATACTAGACTGACAAACCAGTTTATTTTGGAACAATTTGGAAGGTTCAAAGCAGGATCTTGATGAAAAAGTGATGTGTTCACCCCCTTAGAAAAAGATGAGAAATAAGATAGAAGCTATTTCTTGTTTAATAGCTGTATCAGCCTCTCAAATGCTCCCTGAACAGAATTTGCCCCTTTTACTG
>VZRI01005801.1:10349-21023 GCA_013397515.1 Upupa epops | reverse complement strand
ATAACCCAAGACACTGTGATACTAAGTCTTTTGTGTACCACTCTCAAAAATGTCCTGTTAATTTAAATCCTGGCCTTAAGTAAGTCATATATATACTTGGGGTTTTTTTGCTAGCTGGGGCAATAATTCTGAATGGACAGCAGCAATGCAGCATTTAAACCCAATATGGTTCTGTAAAGGAGAAAATGGGGAATTAATGTTATGACTGACTTCTTACATAGTTAGCTAATTATGAAAAATGTTACATTACTATGTTGCAACCATTTATTAGGCAAACTTAAGAAAAATTAAGGAACAGAATGCCCTGGTAATCTATTGTTCCTGAAGCTTTTAATGTTGGTATTAGGAGACAAATAAAATTCAGAGTGCACAGCAGACTTTGAAATGCAGACATGAAATCCTAAATTATGAAACAAGGGAAAAAGTATAGAAGTCTGGCAGCTTCAAAAAAAAAGCCTATGAAGTGTTTTTTTCAGTGATTTTTAAAATTCTTTTTTATTTTGACAATATAATAATATAAGAAATATTTATATTTACATGCTTATATTTTCATACTTTAGTCTATACTTTCCAAAGTGTAGAACTTTACTTTATTTCCAACTTAGTTATTTTTGCAATTTGAAATGCATCTGTTGTGCTAGTTGGAAAAAAAGCAAGCTTCTGTACACATTTCACACAATTTAAAAAAAACCTGTACAAAAAAAAAAAAAAAGACTTCTGAAGACAAGTAATTTAAGATTTTACTTTGCAAGTATGAAGTAAATTTTAGATCACCAGTGTCATGGGTTAAAAAACAGTCAGGCCTCAAGGTGTCTCAGACAGAATCTACCAGGCAAGAGAAAACAGCCTGAGGAAACAAAAACATTTATTAAATCTGTATTTAAGAACAGAAAGAAGACACAAAACCAGAAACAAAACAGAAAACAAAACAGAAACTTTGTCACAATGCTGTTACACACATTCTGAGAAAAAAAGTGGGCAAAGCATTCTGTAGTGGTCTCTCAATTCAGGCAGGATCCCCTGGAGAGAGGAATACACAAAGAGCATAGCAGCAGCAACAGAGGAAGCCACCACTAGGACACTTCAAAACCCCAATTCCTTGATATTCTGCTGTAATGGTTTGGCCATGTATGGGATGAACTATTAACAGAACTCTTACTTCCAATTAGAAGTAAAGATAAAAATTTTAAATAATACTCAATTACTTATTAATTTAATTAAATAAATCAAGAAGCTGGAACAAAAGGTAAATATTTATTAAAACGAACCTAAACAAACAAGATAAACTGATAAAAACAAAGATAAATAACATAAACAAGGTTAAGATAAAAACACAGGTGAGATAATATAAATACAGATAATGTAAACAAACCANTAGGACACTTCAAAACCCCAATTCCTTGATATTCTGCTGTAATGGTTTGGCCATGTATGGGATGAACTATTAACAGAACTCTTACTTCCAATTAGAAGTAAAGATAAAAATTTTAAATAATACTCAATTACTTATTAATTTAATTAAATAAATCAAGAAGCTGGAACAAAAGGTAAATATTTATTAAAACGAACCTAAACAAACAAGATAAACTGATAAAAACAAAGATAAATAACATAAACAAGGTTAAGATAAAAACACAGGTGAGATAATATAAATACAGATAATGTAAACAAACCACCTCTCTGAGAAGTTGCAATGTTGCCACTCAGTCAGTCTATAGCAGTAAAGGATAACAAATGAGGAGTCTCTCTCTGAGAGTTGCTGTTTTAACCACTTGCCACAAGAGGACATAAGTCTTCAAGGAGTTGCACTATAGTCACTAGCTCACCGGATGGAGCTTCAGGATAAGAAATTAAGTTCTCTCTCTGGAAGCTGTTATTCTAGCCACCTGCCACCGGAGGCCCCCNAAAGATAAATAACATAAACAAGGTTAAGATAAAAACACAGGTGAGATAATATAAATACAGATAATGTAAACAAACCACCTCTCTGAGAAGTTGCAATGTTGCCACTCAGTCAGTCTATAGCAGTAAAGGATAACAAATGAGGAGTCTCTCTCTGAGAGTTGCTGTTTTAACCACTTGCCACAAGAGGACATAAGTCTTCAAGGAGTTGCACTATAGTCACTAGCTCACCGGATGGAGCTTCAGGATAAGAAATTAAGTTCTCTCTCTGGAAGCTGTTATTCTAGCCACCTGCCACCGGAGGCCCCCAGTTCAGACTTGTTCCTGCAGGAAATAGTAAAATGGTGGACAGCCATTTACTCCCACCCTCGGTGGAAGTAACAACAGTGGATTGGTGGATGCCTGACATCTCTTGAGACATCATAGACTGCCCCAATCCCCATCCTTTGGAAGTATTCCAAAATCACAAGTAACCCAAGGGAAAAAGCTGGGGGGGAGGGGGAGGGGGTGTTGGAACTGGGCTTCTCCCTGAACAGCCCCTTTGGAAGGTTGTACAGGTGGGTAGGAGAGGCAAGGAGCTAATCTCCAAAGTGGAAAAAGCTTCTGCCAAACACTAAGTCCCTGCAGAGCAATGAGTGATTGAAATCAAGCACCCAGAAATGAAAAGAAAGAGGAATAAAGAGAGAGATCACCGCGGCACCACACACCCCCCATACACAAAGTGTAAAAGGAGAAAACTCCCACTGCAGAGTTAAATCTCTGCCAGGACTGAGTCCTTGTACAGTATACAATAACAAAAGCAAACTCCCTCACGGAAATGCTGAGAGGGTGGGAGAGAGAGAGAAAGAGAAAAGAAAGCAAGGAAGAGCTCTTCAATTTCCCCCACAAGCTCTACAGTTCTCCTCCAACCTCGCAGCTTGGCGAGGTGTCCTGGCAAAGAGAATTTGAAGAGAAGGATTGAAGAGCAAGGGAAGAAGGTCTTTATGCTCATGAAGTCTGTGATTAATGGCTCGATGATTTCTTGCTCTCTCCCTTGAAAGTGGCTAGTATCTCCCTGACATGGCAGCAGTGGAAACCTGGCTTGTGAGGCAGCAGATTTTCTCCTCCAGGTCTCATGGGTTGTCTCGTGAAATGGCATCTCTGCTATCTCATCACCTGCCACAAGGCAATTGCGTGCTGAACAATAGAAGCACGGGCTTTTATAACCTTGCAGAAAATCACAGCCATCAGCCAGCTTATCCAACAATTAATGATCAACAAGCTCTCTAATTGTTAAAAAGGTCAGAACGGATGTCAATAAATCTGTCCAATCTAGGATTGTAAAATTGTCACCCCACCTTGAGAGACACATAAATCTTGTCTACTTGGGCAGAAAGTAATGTGTATGGAAAAAACACTGTATCTGCTTCCTGTAAAACCATAACATCTCCCAAAGATTTAAGGTTCAGTTTTCAGGTGCACCAATTTCTGCCAAGTTTGAATAGGAAATGCCCTTCAGGACTCTGTACTCCCACTTACTCAAGTATTCCAGTCTCTCTCACTGGCAAGCAATGACAACAGCTTCTTTTTCTGCTAGAAAGGTGTTGATAACATAGCTTGGCTACTGCTGAGCAGTGCTCCCACAGCATCAAGAGTCTGTTCAGCTTTCCTGCTGCTCCAGTAGACTGGAGGCAGGCAAGACTTGGGGAGGACATAGCCAGGACAGTTGACTCAGAACAACAAAAGGGATATTCCATACCACATGGAATACCAGTAAAGCTAAGAGAAAAAAGGAGGAAGTGAGTGGGAGGAATTAATTATTTATAACTGTTACTACAGCAACCATTATGTGAACAGAAGGAAAACCAAAGAAACATCTCAGATTATAGTCTTTAATGTCGAACTTGAGAGAACTTCTCACCATCAAGACTTGGATAACACAGAAACCATAAATGTGACTTAACCACAATTTATTCCCCTACTGAACAAACCTGGGGGTGCCAGAGAAACAAACTGGTGCTGGATCAGGGAAATCCTCAGAACATCAGAGACTCCGAGTAACTTATACAATGTATCTAGCCATAATATAGTCAAGAAAGGTGGAGTATCAGGGAAAAATTCCAAGACATGTAACATGGACTATTTATATACATGCCTTATTAATCTAGTTTCTTTTTCGTCTACCCAGTCAAACAATATATTCTCATTTTCTTTTTTTTTAATCAGTGTCTTCATTAGCTTCAAGAAATTGTTGGTAGTTATGAAATTAACTAAGAAGACATTACTACTTAAAAGTGTATAATAATCTCACACAGTTCTTATTCCAACTTTTAATTATATCTGTTTCTGTTGGCATCAGAAAATCTTCAAAGTTCATGGATTGCTGACAAACAAAGGATACTTTATTGCCCATAAATACCTCATGGTTTGAGCAGAGTAGCTACCCATTGAAGGCCAGGATGTCTGATTTTATTCAAGTTTAGTGATAAACTCCAGCAGTCAGTGTTCTTATGCAAAAGTCTGGTAAGGCTGAAGAATGCAGCAAGATATGCTTTGGACAGATCCCCAGTAACTGTAATATGTTCTGGGTTTGGTAACTGCTGGTACTTTGACCACAGTAGCACACAAACACTTAACATAACTGTAACTAAGTATAAATATTACCCCTATAACACAACTTATTTGGGAGATAAATCTTCACCTTGCAGGGACAGTTCAGCAGGTTTGCTTTCTGTCCCCCTACCAGAAGGGTGGTCTTTTAGTAAGATTTGCAACCTCAGTTTGGCCAGGATATTAATCTTGTGTTCACCATCGTAATTTTTGTTTGTAGGAGCTATAGTTACCTTACAGTTAATGAATTTATCACCAGCAGTCTAAAAGAATAAGTGTATGTAGCATGTAAATGAACTGTGATATTCATGATGATTCCTGACTTACTTCCTGTGAAAGTGATGGACCTATAGCAAAGGCTGTTTCTGCATCTGATCTCAGGCTTACAGTTACCAAAATGAAACTGTTTCCTACAATGTTTTTTCAAGATTTAGAAAACAGTGAAGAATTACAGTTGAAACTGACACAGCTAAACTGAAATATGTACATCTTTATATTAAACACAGACATATAAATTCTAGCACTCATAAAAATCTTTACACTGTTCATTAAATCACTTTGGTGCTTACACTTTTTATCTCTATCACATGTATATAGCAAATAAACACAGCAACCACAAGTGCTCAAAAAGTATTTCATATTGCATTTGCAGTTTATGACAGCAAAATGTACACAGTTTTACTGAAGAAGAAGCAATCCTGAGAATATGCTGGGTGTAACTGCTTATGCTCAGTGGTTCAAATCGGAAGATGATCCAATCTTGCTTTTGGTGTACTCAAGATCAAGCCTCTGGTGTAACACTTCTACACAAGCAGTTGTTGCAAGACTTCATAGATGCAAGTAGACACGGTGTGCTTTTTAAGAAATTTGGGCTGTGTCGTAGCCTGCAGAGCCAAATACTGATCAATTCAGAGCAAGCCAGACCTTTACAGCATCACATAATTTAAAAACAAACATTGCAGATTTAAGATCAAGTATAAAACAGAAATCTATTTAAGAATGTTCATTTATGTAGAACATAACCCATAGTAGATGTAATAGAATATAACTGTCAAGTATCATATTTCTTTCTGGGATATTATAATTCAAAAGCATTGCTTAGAATGCCTCTCAGGCTTAATTTAATTATAGTAGCACGGGTCTTTTTATACTATTAATGAATAGTCCTTTGTTTATTACATTTTCTGCCCACACCTTAAAGCACATTGATTCCCAATTACCAGTTTACAAAACTGTCAAGTCATCTTTGTTCTAAGACTTTTCCATGAAGCAGTTTTAAAAGTATACAGTTCAAAAGAGGTAACAAGAACATTAATTAGAAGTTACTGGTGGCAACAAACATCCAAATGAAACTAAATCATTTTCAGTGTCTACAGCAAGATCTCTATGTCTCCTACACATGTGCACTACGTAAAGGCAGTTTCTTACCATAAAAGCTTTATTTTTGTGCTGAAGATGTTGTGAGTGATGTCTAAGGAAAGAATTTCAAATTGTACTTTTTGTGTGTTCCTTGCTGAATGGAGAGGTGTTCCCTGGGTTTGGACAGAAACTATCACTTTAAGCAGTACTTAAAGGCCATCACCACTTTAGCAATAAGTCTTGGGCTTCACTGATAGCCAGTATTATTAGAAGTGGATTCACTATTTCTTCACTGACCTATTCTTAGACTGAATATACACATATTCCTGGTTGAGTCTGTATTTTATAATTAGTTCCCAGAAATGCTATGAATATTTATGTCTTATCCTTATAAAAAGCTGTCCAGCACTGTAGTTAGAGGCATACATTTTGGAAGAAAATAACCCCTGTGTGTCTGTCTGTAGTGTGCAGCCATAATAAAAAGAATACCTACTTCATACATGCAACATCTTGGTTATTTTGTTTTGCAATTAATTCAAGTGCCCCTCCAGTTTTATTTACAACTATTTCTACTACAGCTTGTAACATTATTCTATTAAGCACATATATTAGGGATCCATCCTCTGCCCATGTAGCTGGATCATAATAGGCAATGATTCTCTCAGGAGGCCATTCGTTATTTTTCCAATTTCTGATTTGTAAGTTTTGTTTATAGCGCCGTGTTCTTAACTCATCGGCTTCAGTATACACTTAAACTCCTAGCCATTCTCCCTGATTTATAGGTAACAGAAAAAAACTGAATCTTATGGTTTCTAATACATAGGATCCTGCCCAACTCTTTGGCAAATATGCATAAGCTAATTTGCCACAAATCCAATAATGTCTTTCCGGCCAACCATTTGGAATATCTTTTCCTTTAGTCCAATTATTAAATTGATTATTCATTTCCAAGGGTTTTCCCCACTTTTGCCAACTATTCAGAGTTTCATTCCATAGGTAATCTCCTTCACACTCCAGGTTACCTACTTGATTTCCATTGTCCCTTAGATTTTGCCAACAACTTTTTCCAATTATACTCGTTTGCAGTACCCACTGCTGTTTCCTATTACCTTTTCCCATTGTCTTCCATATTTGACGTTCACTTATGTTGCTTTCCATAGCTTCCCATGGCCATTGTGCACCTTGATTTCTTCCACCACAAACATAGGATCATAGGATCACAGGATGTTAGGGGTTGGAAGGGACCCAAGAGATCATCGAGTCCAACCCCCCTGCCGGAGCAGGACAAAAGTATCTAACACAGATCACAGAGGAACGCATCCAGGCGGGCCTTGAAAGTCCCCAGAGAAGGAGACTCCACGACCTCCCTGGGGAGTCTGTTCCAGTGCTCTGTGACCCTCACAGCAAAGAAGTTCCCCCTTGTGTTGAGGCGGAACCTCCTCTGCTGCAACTTACACCCATTGCTCCTTGTCGTATCACAGGGAGCAAGTGAAAAGAGCCTGTCCCCTCCCTCCTGGCCAGCCTTCAGGTACTTATAAACATTTATCAAATCTCCCCTAAGTCTTCATAACAGTTAGTTACACTGAACAATTTAGCTGTTTTCTGCGAGGTTTACAAATAGATTTTTAGCAACTGTGGGAATTTCATACTTCACTCCTGTTTCTATTTCATGGTAAAAAGAGTTAAACAAACTGGTGTTGGATCAATTCTCTTTTCTTTTACCTCTATTTCTAGAATAATTCCTGGGTCATGTCCAGGCCCATAAATTTTTAGCCCAATTCTTTCATTTTTCCAGATTCCAGATAGTTAAGGTGACAGGGTTACAGGAGTGAGCTGTACGATTGGGGAGGCTATTTTCCCTTTAAATTTATGCTTCTAAGCCTGCCCCTGAACATTGTCTAGGCCAACCCAAGGTAGGAGTGGTACTCCAGCAGGCACAACTACATCCTGAAGGTTCACAAAGGTGATGGTTCAGGTCAGCCCCTTTCCAACTGGAATAGCAATTTGTAGGATATTTGTGATTGTCCTTTGACCTAAAACAAATCTATTTTTCCCTTTGACTATCATACTTTCTCCAGCCTAAATTTCCACAATTGGCACTCAGGTCATCATCAATTGCATCTCAAACATTGAAAGTTATTTCCAGAGATTGATTTAGACTTGCTATAATTTTATTCTTTCCAATCAGCCTCCCTTCTTCTGAATTCGTTCTCATCACTATCTAATGTTGATAGGGGAGTTCTTTTGGGTCATAGCATATGGTCTTGTTTCCTTCCTTACACAAGGCACATTGCGTCTGGCTATTAACATAGTTTCACAACTTCTGACCCTTACAATGATAAATAGTATGATAGACCAAATTCAGGGAGGTTATTCTTCCCCTCCTGGTGGTTACTATGCACTGACTACAGTTATTTGCTGTCATCACCTGAGTGAGGAAGCTTGCCCTTACCATGATTTGAAGAGGTCTGGTTAGGGCCATAGTGCTCAGTAATCATGCCTGAAGATATTGCAGCCCTTGGCAGACTTTATAAACTGCAGCACCACTTCCCACTGCGGTCTTGCCCTCTCCTTCACCTCTGGCTTCTTTAAGGGTCAAGTGGGATTAGAAAATAATTTCTGTGCAATTGTTAACTGTCCTTTTAAAACTTGCATATTATGTACCAAAAGTTTATACTTTTTCTACACCAGCCTTCAATCTATTTTAAAAGTACCTTTGCTATTACAATGTTTGCTAAAACTTTTCAGATTGCTACAGGTGTTGCCATGGTGAAATTTCCCCAGTTACTTAGCTTATTGTGGTATTGAATTCTGTTGTTAGCATTCTCAATCCAGGCTTACTTCCATTGTAACACTATTTTGGTCTCCCCTGGTCTCAAAGTCACTGTGCACTCGGAAACAGGTCCTTTAACTCATGATATGTGGATCCACCCCTTTTCTGCAGTCTGGATGGCAGTATCTGTTGTTAACAAGACAATAAAAGGTCCCTGCCATAGGGGA
This sequence comes from Upupa epops, assembly GCA_013397515.1. Lineage (NCBI taxonomy): Eukaryota > Metazoa > Chordata > Aves > Bucerotiformes > Upupidae > Upupa > Upupa epops. Next base: position 12,173 of record VZRI01005801.1, on the reverse strand, counting down.
GATAAGGTTTCTTCTTTCCATGTTTTTATTAGAACTCTATCCCCAGCTTAAATTGATGGATGCCAAATCCCAAGGGTGGCATTTGAGCCATTATTCCCATTTCCCTTACTTCTTTTAATCTTTCTCCAATGGCAATTATATATTTTTGTATATCATGATCTTCGACAACATTATTCACCAGGGGCATCCCCTGAGAATATGGCATTCCATACAACATTTCATATGGTCATAATCCAGTCTCACTATGAGGTTTTGTTCTTATGTTCAACAGTGCCAATGGTAAGCACTTCATCCACGGACATTTGGGTTTCAATCATTAGTTAAGCCAATTTAATCTAATTGGCTAATTTTAATCATTAGTTTGATTCATTCTTTCTACTTTCCCTGAGCTTTGTGGATGCCATGGAGTATGGTTTTCCCACTGAATACCTAATAATTGACATAATAGTTGTATTATTTTAGAAGTAAAGTGTGTGCCCTGATCAGAATCAAGGTACTGGATTATCCCATATCTAGGTATCAAGTAAAATTTTATCACCATCTGTGTCATGGCTTGGGCTACAGGGTAGGCTTCTACCCATTGTGTTAAATGATCCACTATTACCAGTAAATATTTTATCCTGCCCACCTTGGGCAATTCAGTGAAATCAATTTGTACTTTCTCAAAAGGTCTGTAAGCTGTTGTTCTCCCTCCCGTAGCCACTTGTCGAAACACTTTCTTATTTATCTTTTGACAAATTAAGAAGCCTTGTGTAATTTGTTTTGCTATTTCAAAAATTCCAATACATCCAAATTGTTTAAGGAAATGTTCACTTAATGCCTTTGTACCCCTATGTGTTTGTGCATGTATGCATTCCAATATTTGTCTGGCATAGGCTTTTGGCAACATTTCTCACCCATTTTTTATTCCTTTGAGAAGTTTTTGAATAGTTGACTTTTCAGCCCCTGTATCCACTAAAAATAAAACTTCTTTATGGGGACCAATTAATAATTTTATCAAGGACTCTGTTGATGTTGAAGTCCCCAGAAAATAAAGCCCCTGACACCCATATTCTTCTTTAAATATTTTCTCATCTTGTACTCACTTACAGCAGTTCCTCTGAATATGTCCCTTCTTATTATGGTACTAACAAACAGGGACTGTGAACCTTTCTCAATAAAACTGTCCTCTTGGTGTCTGCTCTATTCTTCTTTCCCTTCTTTGTTCAGGCAGTCTTGTTTGTCTGATTTTTGCTTACTGCTGCTCCAATGATTTTTGCTTTCTGTTTCTCTTCATCTCTCATAACATGGACTTTCTGGGCTTCTCTGAGTAGCTCCTCTAATACTCTTTCTTGCCAGTCTTCTAGTTTTTCTAATTTCCTTCTTATATCCTACCAGGATTTAGCAACAAATTTTGTTTTAAGAAATGCAGTCCCAGCCACTGTAGTTGGATCAATTCCAGACTACATCTGTAGGCTTTTTCTCAAACTCTCCAACCATTCTGTTGGAGATTCATCCCTTCCCTGTTGTTCATTAAATGCTTTGTTAATATTTTGCCTTAATAGAACCACTTCTCTTATTCCCTGTATAATTAGTGTTATTAAATCCCTCTGTATTGGGTTGTGGAATGTAAAATTTGTATTCTATTCTCCTCTGTTGGGAGGATATGTGGTTTTATTTCTTGCATGGGAGTGGGGGGGGAACGGGCCGGGGCCGTTCTCCGGGAGCCGCTTGGAGCTACGGCGCCTGCGTGAGGGCGATTGAAAAAAAAGTGCACGGCGGCAGCGGCCTGGAGCTGAGGGGGGGAAGGGGGTACGGGCTCGCGCGCGCGCTACGGGGGCGTTC